>APFE031687831.1:59605-80663 GCA_000404065.3 Pinus taeda | reverse complement strand
TTGTAAAAAGAAGTTTCTAATTAAAAGAAGATAGATGACGAATTGCAGCAGGTGGTTTTCACCCACATTTGGGTTTTCCACCTTATATCTTGTGTTCTTATGTGTGGTTGTCTTCTGATCTATTTTATTGTTCCTGGCAACTGTTTATATGATTCTGGTGCATAACTTAATGATCAACATCTGTAGAATAAAGTAAATTATAAATCTGCATAGTATACGTGGGTTTCCTCATCTGTAGTTGCGTATATACGCGGGTTCATCTAACTAAATTAGTGTATATGTTCTGGGTTTGAAAAAGTAAATAATTGGTCTGGTAATACTGATTCACCCCCCCTCAATATTATTTCCAACATAATACACCATGTAGATCAAAATATTTCTCCATCTGTAGTATCCAATTTACTGGATCCTTGCCATTAAACTCCCTCATCTTGATTTTTCTTGATTTTAGGAGCTCGATATTGAAACAACTATACCTTTGTACTTTCGGATATTTAAGTTTTGAAATTTCGTCCTGCAATAGCCCTCTGAGTCCTCTTTCTAGATTTGCCATTCTGATCACAATTGGATTCCTGAATAAAGATCTATTCCCAATATCCCGCGATGACCTAATTATAGACTAGTTTAGTAGAGCGAACTTGTACGAAATGCCACATGTCACTATTTCAACCTTAGTACGTAATATTGGTGTACGGAAAACTATAGGCTATCATCTTTCTGAAACTTCAGACAAAATTTCGATATGATGCTCAAAACAAATTTTATGATGACTTTCCCCACATCACCTGTTTAGGATGTAATTCGAGAGTCTGCAAAAACCGTAACTTCCTCAGATCATATATCTGAAAATATAGCGAGCCAAGATCTAAAATTTGGACCCAAGGTCTTGTCCAATTTCTTCTCAAATTTATTTTCTTTTTATCTTCTGATACTTTGTAGAGAAAACAGTATAACGAAAATTCCACGATGACCTGTTTTAGATGAAATTCTGGAGCTTGCCAAAACCCTAACTTCCTCAGATCATATCTCTGCAAATATAGCGATACAAGATCTGAAATTTGGATCCAAGGTTTATCGCGATTTCTTCTCAAATGGGTCTTTTTTTCGCTTCTGAAACATTGCAAAAAAAAAGTTATAGGAAAACGCCACGATGTCCTGTTTGGAGCAGCGAAACCCTGGAATCCAAAGCTCTGATACCAAATGTTATGAAACTAGCTGACAAAAGGATAGAAAAGATAGATCAATGTCTTAGAAATAAGCCTCTTCAATAGGGCAACCTCCTTTACATTACATAAATGAACAATTCTTAGATGATACAAATGATAAGACCTCCTCTCTATATATAGGAGTCTAAGGGGTCATAATATAATCAAAGCTGACATAACAATAATAATGTAAGGCCACAATAATAACAATAGTGAGCTTCTATTGGGCATAATAATAATAATATGGGGACTAAATGGACACAACAATATAATAATGGGGTTGTACTAATAACAATAAGGGGTTACACTAATAGTATAGGGACCTAACATTATAGCCCCATCATATCATAAGAAAAGAAAAAAGGGGTTAAACCAAAGGGATCAAGGGAGCATCAAAGTCCGTTGTTCTATAATGCTTTCAATAGTAAAAGTATTGCTGCCTTTCAACCCTGATAGCGTGGTACATGGCTCTTAAGGCAGATGAGTTTGAAGTTGTGCCATTAAGGTAAGTATGACGTAGAGGATTGAAGATAGTATGGGGGGCTTAGTAATATTTAATGGCTCGTCATGAAGCCTCACTCCTCTACCCAGCAAAGGACCACCAAAATAGGCACTTATAGTTGACCCACTCCATACTCCATAGAACAAGGTGTTCAAGCAGTGAAGGCAGAAGTGACAGGGTCAGTTGAGTAGCATAGGAGACCATACCATGAGAAACTTACTGCGTGAGGTTGAGGCAATCATAGTATGGGCACAAATACTTTTAATTTACTTTTTATCTTGTTGTTTACTCATTTTTGTCCTATAACATGCCTTCCTTCAATGAGGTCATTAATTCTGTAATATTTTTGTGCCACAGAGCCATCCCAACCAAGACAGCGAGTCAACCTAACAGCTGAGACTCGCTCGAAGATATTTTTGTTGTAATGAATGTCTATGCTCCCCTCTCTAGAATAAATAGGAGGAAGCAAGTCTTCAAAAAGGTTCAGAAATTCTAAAGAAAACTCTACATTTTATTTTTAGACTGTGTAGCTTTACAATACATATTTTCCAGAATATGAAGTAAATGGTGGTGATTCCCCTTTCAAGTATTACGGTATGTTATCCCTCTGTTAAAACCCATTATGTTCATGTTTCTTCTCTGAATTCATGCAATCATAGATGTTAGAAATATTTCAAAACTTCCTCACAAATTATTTGGTATCAATATGTTATGCATGTGCCTTTAAGTTTCTCACCGATTCATTTGTGTCGACATTGTTAATGTTAGTGCTTGTATGGATTATTGAAATTGTATCTTTGAAAGTTTCTCTTTTTGAATCATAGCATACAGCCTATTTTTTTCCCATTATGTCTACTTCTAACTCAGATAAATATAGGAACTCTTAAAGCTGCAAGCTCTTTGTGTTAAGCATAGAATTCTTGATTTTGTAAGCTCAATATGATGAGTTACCCCTTCTCCTTATCCTCTATCATTGCTCTACAAAAGTTTATCAAATTGTAAGTCCTTGGACCACTTGGCCTCCATTGTTTTATGCATATTTCTAATATTTGTACATGGGAATATGTACTAAGAAATTCATATCTTAGTCCTTTAGAGGAATGAACAAACTCGTTATATATATACATAGAATATAAGTGAGATCTCCCTTTACTTTTTATTAAGCGAGACTCTCGAAATTTAGATGTGCCCGAGCACTGTTCTTGTTGACCTAGGTTGTCACTGATGTCAATATGGCAATATTCTGGATACTAGAGGATGACATGAAGCTAAGGGGATGCAGAGCAGATTCATGAAGAGATAGGAGCAAGGCCATCAGGATAACCAAGCCATAAGCAAAGAGGAGTTACCTAAGGAGGCATATCAAAGCATATTACAGGATATCAGAGCAAGAGAGGCATTCATATATGCAAGGAGGTCTTTGAAAGACACTGCCAAGCAAGAGGAGCCACACACACATATATATATGCCAAAGTAGAATAGAGTCATGGGAGGTAGCACACAAAGCTATCAGAGTAACAGAGGACGCAAACAGCTGGAGTAATCATATATATGTATATGTCATATATATGTGCCAATGGAGAGGAGCACATAGAGAAAATGGAGGAAACACAGAAACAGAGCAATCGGAGAGCTTATACGCATGCATTTAACAACTACTGGAACAGAAATCACATGTATGCATGCAACTGTACTATCGAGAGCCACCACAGGAGCAATGGATGCATTTAACAACAAACAGAGCCATCAGAGCCACAGAGGAAGTAGACAGACTTATTGGGAGCCATTAGGGGCATAACTCATATAGATATATCCAGTTACGTTATCGGGCTTGTAAAACCCATGTATGTATGCTTTAACACTGTTGAAAAAGTTGGATAAAAGTTGTTGAAACACCAATTTCTGTTGAACACTATTGAAACACTTGGAGAAAAATTGTTGAAACACCAATTTTTCCATTGTTGAGACACCAACCTTTTCTGCAGTTGTTGAACACTTGTGAAAAAATTGCTGAAACAACAATTTCTCCATCGCTGAAACACCAACCTTTTCCATGATGACATTATATTTTTAGCACATCAATCGAAGGTAAACATGAGGAAGCTAAAGCGAATGGCAGAGGGAAGCCAGAAGGTCGAGTGAGTGTTGAGGAAGCTGAAGCTCAAGCGAGCGAGGAGGAAGCCAAAGAGCCATTGAGTAAGAGGAAACGAATGGAAAAAGGCATGAGAATGTATAAAACATTAAAAATAGAGAACTATTGTTGCGGTTAGTGTTGTGAAGAACCAGAACGTATGGTAGCAGATGCAGTAGAGGGGGTTAAGCGTTGTATGAAGTTGCTGGTGAATGCTGGTGAAGGCTGCTGCAACTGTTGAACGTTGTTGAAATACGCTGGAGGAAATAGAGGCCGTGTGAGAGTCCAACAGAACAGAAAGAGGGTGCAACAGAACAGAAAGAGGCATGAAGTACCAACAGGATAGTAGGCAGTTGAAGGGGAGAAGCAGCCAGCAGAGAAACAGTCATGCTGAAGCATTCACTGTGACAATGAGAACATAAGCTTGAACATAAAGTTGTTATTTATACAGAGTTTAGTGCAGCTAACAGTAGACTGACTAAAGCTGTGTGAAGACATTATCAGAGAGCACAAAGACTATTTGAGACTTTGTGTGGACAGTATAGATAGTTGTAAAGACTTATCCATAAGAATATTGGTTGTCATTGATGTTGTAGCATGGAGACTACAGTGAAGCTATAAACAGACATAACTCAGTAGAGAAGAGTTCTAAGAGCATAATATTATTACCAAAAGTGTCTTGACAAGATTGGATTGGAGTCCTTGGGGCTGGTGCCTCAGAGTGAGAAGGATTGGAGTTCTTGGGTTGGTGCCTCAAAAGTAAGTAGGATTGGATTCCTTGGGGTTGATGCCTCAAAAATAGGAAGGATTGAAGTCCTTGGGATTTTGTTCTCCTAAGTCCAAGATTGGTGTCTTGGTGAAACAGAGTTGGTTCTCTAGAGGTTGGAGCCTCACCAAAGTCCAATTTGGAGTTTGGAAACTGATTGTAACCATCTATATATTGTATCTATTTTACTGCACAGTTTATATTAATAAAATCATTTATTCTTGCTGTTCATCTTGCGTTCTGAATATTTATGTTTTAACTGGTAAAAAAGTAGTGGGAAAAAGAAATACTGATTCACCCCCCCTCTTAGTATTTCCAACAGTTCTTGTAAGCAATCTAAGGTTGTCTCTAGGAGCGACAACATTACCGAACACAATAGACACATATATGAAGTGGAAGAGTGTCAATGTTCAAGAGTGACTCACTGCCATTAGCAAATGGAATACCCTATTCTCCCAATTTCCCCAACCATACTAGTAAGTACCTCTTTATTTTTTAACAATCTTGAGGAGGATAATATATGCTTAATCTATAAGTTCACCTTTCATATGAATCCCTCAGAGTATATTTAATGAACCCTGAGAAGGAAAGGTTCAGCCTTGTCATGTTTGATAATTCCATCGTTGTTTGATGTTTTAACGAGTCTAGTGAAGCTAAAACTTGACATCTTTTTCATGTTTAGAGACTTTCAAAAAGAGGCAAAAAAGAAAAATCCAAATATCCCTTTTCATGGATAGTCTCTTAAGTCTGAAAAGGTAGAAAACAATACTCAAGAGAACCTCCTAGCCATGTTTGACTAAGGTATTCATTCTTTTGTAAATAGTCTATCTCAGTCTAGAAAAGGGTTAAACTTATACCGAGTAGATGTATTTTCATTTACTTTAACGATTTTGAAAAGAAAAGTGCTTGGAAATATTTTCACTTTTTGGGAGTCTAAAAAGAGTTGAAAGAGTACTCCAATGGTTTCCTTTTCCATAGGGTTACAGAGCCCAAAAAAGAGATAAAAGTATACTCTTTGGTCAAAATATCTTGTTTAAAGAATGATGAAAACCTGTTAACAGCTGTCGACCTGCTCAAAACATCACAAAAAGGATTAAACATACCAATTTCATAGTAAAAATGAAGCATATTCAGGTCAAAGCATTAAATATGAATAAAATAATGTGAGAAATGTTCATAAATACTCAAAATGACTATTCATTTTCACCATTTCACATTTACCTCTATTAGTGAGAGTTCTAAGACCTTTTTACCCTCGATCTTCAACAATTGATTGTGTCCACTCTGGTGGACCATTCAGAGTACCGTCCATTCCAGGTAGAAGCTAAAGCCTTTCTCTTTCTTTTCATGGTCCAATTTTGTGATTTCATGCAAATTGTTTTAAGTTTTGAGGGTGCTAGGGTTAAAAGAATATTCCCTGGAACCAATCCAGTATCGAAATCTTTGTTGCACCTAAGCATATTAACACTGCATGATGAGGTGCAACCCTTTGTCTTGCACTACTAGGGTGCATTGGGACGTAAAATTCCAACTTGTTTATCAGTTTTCCTTCAAAGTTTGTCAATGTTTTTCAGGAAAAGGAGCCTAATGAATCTCTTTGTGATGTTTAAGGTGTCCATCAACATAAAATGGCTTTCATTTGAAGAGAAAGAGGCCATGAGGAACAAGCTTTAAATGGAATAAATGATATTGATACCATCCAAGTGCTAAAAATATGTGGATTTCTAAAATTCTTTTGGCTTTCTAGTATTAGGCAACAAATGGAGTTCTTGAAATACCTTGTTCATTCATGGGATGTTTAGGCACAAGAATTTAGGTTTGGGGAAAATCTGCTTGAGATAAAGGTAGAGGATATCTACTTTCTAATTGGTTTATCCAAAATAGGTGCCCCCATCTCTCCTAGGTGGGAGAAGTAGTGGGGAGATAGCAAAAGATTATATCACCACCTATTGTAGACCTCGAGCCCATCCAACCAAGGATGGAAAGATCGACATAAAATATGTGACCCAGTTGTATTTGAGAATGATCCTATTCATTATCATGAGATTGGTAGGATGCTCAACACTACATGTGGAAATTAAATCATACATGCAGTACGGGGTGGAGTGTCTAGAGCCAACAGTCTTCAATTATGGTGAGGGAGTTCTAATCAATATGAAGGAGTAATTGACTAAAGAAAGAGAGGGGAATTTAAAGAACTTCGGCTATGGTTCGATCTTAGTCTTTTTTTTCTCTAGAATGGGTTCCATTACTTCAGCCTCAACAGATCATACATGAGCGTAACGATCGAAGGGTACCACAGATGAAGAGGTGGATATATCACATGGCCCGAAATGCAGGTCCATCGGCGACCAACTTCTCACCATCCTTATTTGGGTGGTTGCATAGACATTTCATGATGATCAATGGATATCCTTATGCAGCGATGGATTTTCGTGATGATCCTGAGCTTGTGTTGCCTGAGGGTGAGCAATGGGATGTTAGAGGTAAAATTCAACCATTTTAATTTTTTGGAAGTTTTACAATTTTTTTTTTTGTTTTTCTATGTTTCCTGAGACTAAACTATTGATTCTTCATGCATATGTGGGATCAGTTCGACCAAAGTTTCTTCATATCTTTTTCGTGCAGAGAGAGAACCACATGAGGAGGCAGTGGAACCAATACAGGTCACTGTAGTAGGACAGGATGTGCTATGGGATCTTGAGGTAGCTGAGATCCTATCAGAGGTGGAGCGTCACACAGAGAGGTTGACACACAGGATTGATGAAACCAAGGTCAACCATATTCCAATGTGACTTTAGTGACACGCTATTGGATTGCCTAGCCGTACTTGTTGATTGTCGTGTAAGATAGCTCATGAAGTGTCATTTTATCATGAGAACCATTGATTTTTGTACTTATATATTTGCATGTAGCTTTTTATATGGGAGATGTAGCCATATGTGTCTCAAGGCACAAATTTTGTAAAAATAAAATTGATATGTGTGTGTGTGTGTGTGTGTGTGTGTGTGTGTGTTTTCAGTGTTTCCTAGTTCCTATCGTGATTTCAATATGATGTGATGTGAATTCTCGTTGCAAATGTCTATCTAAAACGTAATTAGCTAGGGAATCTACTAATATGTTTAGATTTCTAGAAATGTGTTCATAGTATGAAATCAAAATATATTTTCAGAATACGTATTCTCAAAACCATGCAAAGGATAACAGGATTTCTCACCGAATAAACAGTAACAAGTTGTAGTACTATGAGGTGTGAGTCAAGCTTGATGACAATACGGCAGATACCATGTTAAATAGCATCAGATGGTAGATAAACCATTGCGATATACTCAAGAATGTTGTTAGTAGAGCGACTAATGAAAATCCCTTGCATACTCACTAGCTTACCATTTGGAGCAAAGATAGCCCATGCTACAGAGGATAGGTTCTAATTACTATGACTAGAAACATAAACATAACCAATATACGGTTCGATAAAAGCCGACATCTGCAAACCAAACATAAAAGGGATCAACAAAAAGCTAAGGAAACTCTGAAAATACACACTGCAAACACACTCAACACACCTATAGACACTATGTACATAGTGTACTACGCATGGGATCAAGCATAGTATTTTTTAGGTAAAACCCATTCTGAGGCCATGCCAATAGAACTCCATCAAAATATACTTCTTTTTGCAAAGACTGACTTGAAAATGTATGGAACCAGCCACATGGGTTGGAACTTCTTGAGACCTAACTCATCGACCTCCTGGTCATATATGAGAACCAGGTCTCCTTTTGAGAAAACACGAGGCTTGACATTTGTATCATATTTTGCTTTGATGGGTCTTTCATGAGCTTTGTTGGCTAGGGAAGCATCGCGTTGAGTCTCATCCAAACGACTCAAATGTAAAATATGCTCCTCCCCTACGAAATTGGCAGGAAGAAGTTGAACAACTAGTTTTACGATGAAATTTCACATTCAATGGGGAAGATAGCTTCTAGACTATAGACCAACTGAAAGGGTGTGAATCTAGTATCAGTCCTAACCGAGGTTCAATATGTCCGCAAGG
This sequence comes from Pinus taeda, assembly GCA_000404065.3. Taxonomy (NCBI): domain Eukaryota; kingdom Viridiplantae; phylum Streptophyta; class Pinopsida; order Pinales; family Pinaceae; genus Pinus; species Pinus taeda. The sequence goes on along the minus strand of APFE031687831.1, from coordinate 72,002 downwards.
TAGCATAAAGAAGCAAGTGCTAGACTGATTTTTGGACCCCTAACATACGTTGCAGCATAGTCTTAAGAAGTTTTTTAATAGCCTCAACATGTCTGTTAGCCTGAGGATAGTAGGGAGTGGAACATTCATGTGAATGTCCCAACTTAGTAGTTAGTTTGGTCATCATATGATTCCAAAAATGTTTCTCGTGATATGTAACTATTGCTTGCAGAACACCAAACTTAACAATAACATGATTGAAGAAAATGTATGCAGCCATTTCTCCCATGTTGTTAAACGTAGACATCACCTCGGCCCACTTAGTAAAGCAGTCAACAATGAAAATGATATAACTATGCCCCCTGGCTAAGTGAGGGTAACATGTCATAAAGTTGATACCCGATTTCACAAAGGGGCAAACAACAACAATGAGATGCAATGGAGAAGGTGGTGCACAGACCTTGGAATCATAGATCTACCACACATGAAACTTCTGGACGGCGAGGATGCAGTCGCCAAAGATAGTAGGCCATAATTAACTAGCTTTTAATATGTTCTATGTGATAGTGTAATGAGATAAATGTCTACCAAATTCCACTTAGTGGAATTCATTGAGGACTTTCTCGGCCTCCTCAAGGGTGAGGCACCTTCATAAGATCATATCAATACCACAATGGTAAATGGTGTCATTGATAATAACATAATTTTGGTATTGGTATTAAATACGTCATTTCTCGAAGTGAGAGGTATTAGATCAGAAATTCTGCATCTAGAGATAAATTAGAAAATATCCATTACATGGGTTAGATGATGATATCAAGAATAATGACTCATTACGGATAGAATCTACAGATGTGGATTCAGAAATAGGGGAATGAAGATCACACATTAGCTCGGTGAAAACTAAGGACTTCTTCGACTTGGATTTGATGACTTTCAAGTCAAACTCTTGGATAATAATGATCCACTTAGAGTACTTTACCACCAGCAATTGATGTGACAATATATATTTCATAGAGTTATAATCTGCAATGACAATAGTTTTCCTAAGCAAGATGTAATGGCAAAACCTTTGGATGGTTTGAACCACTGCCAAAGCCAATTTTTCTACTTGAGTATATATGATTTTAGTATCGTTAAGGTTACGACTCAGATAATAAATAGGGTGTTCAATGCCTATATCATCTTCTTGGACCAATACCATTTCTAGAGTAGCAATGGAAGCAACAAGATACAAGAAATAATCGAGCTGATAATCAGGGGTGTAGAGAAGTGATACCTGAACTAATACATCTTTCAGGGCATCAAAATCTTTTTCAGCATCATTCCAATGGAAGGGAACCCATATTTTTAGTAAGTGAGTGAATCCTTTGGTCAACTCAGCGTAATTAGGAATGAACCTCCATAGGAAGCTAGGTTTCCTTCGGAGTATTTGTAACTAAACAAGAGAAGAAGGTGCAGGCAAGTCAATTCAAGGGATCAATATGAATTCCTTGTTTTGAAATGAAAAAACCAAGGAGTCAACCAAAATTGACATAGAACACACATTTGTGAGGGTTAAGTCGAATGTTATAATGTCTACAATGGAGGAAAATAGCACTTAAATGCATCGGGTGATCAGCCTAATATTTGTAATGAGTAGGGAGATCATCTAAATAGGGTTGCACAATATGTTTAGTATCATGAAAAGTGTAATCCATAACACGTTGAAATGTCGCTCCAGTGTTCTTCAAGTCAAATGGGAGATTTCGATAAGAAAAAGTACCCCAGGGACAAATAAATGCAGTCTCCGGTTGGTCCATCGGGAGAATTTTGATTTGATTATAGTCCAAGAATCCATCCATGAACAAATAAATATCGCATCCAGCACAATCATCAACAATCTGGTCAATAAATGGGGTTGGATAGTTGTCCTTAGGACAAGTGCGATTCACTTCCCAGTAATTGACACATACTCAGATCGTGTCATGTTTCTTCATGATAGGGACAATGTTTGATACCCAATCAGTTAAAGGAATGAGGTATATGAAACTAGCCGGTAAAATCTCTTTAACTTAAACCTTAATCCTGGTAGCCTTCTTGGGACGAACCAAACAAAGGTTCTTCTAGACGGGTTTTGCATCAAGATGAATTTTAATCTCATGCACTACTATGTTTGGGTCAATACCTCGCATTTCTTCATAATACCAAGAAAAGGCATCTCAAAACTCACAAAAAAGGGCTCTATAAATCTACATCTTAGATGGAGAACAAGATGCTCCAACATATATATTTTTAACGATTCCTAGTTTAATCGAGATATCAATAGGTATGGTCTCTTTAATATTCAAAAATTTCTTTTTGGAGTCAACCTCATGAACAGATACAAAAATCATAAAAGGTTCGATACAATTAGCATAATGTATATCAATGAAACTATTTAGCATAATGTATATCAATGAAGCTATCCTCAATGTGATCTGGTAAGGAGGAACGATGATGATGTTCATCCCATGGATCATGATCTGGCATCATCATCTCCATGATGCTCTCGTTAGTAGGGAATACTCCAGAAAAAGTATCAGAAGAGGTGCCATAATCCAATGATCGATCTACCCAATTAATCGAATAAAAGGCATAAGTTTCACAAGATGACTAGATGGCCTCACAATCTAACTCAATGGGGCTAATCGACATTCATTCGCCAAATATTTAGATGTTAGTCTCATCTGGAACAATCCAAGTATCAATCAGGATAGTAGAGGATGATATCATGTTGATATAAGAAACCAAAGAGGAGTTGTCAGGAAGAACAAGAGGAGGGAGTGAAAAAGTTCCCATGAGTGAAGAATCCTTCAACAATCCAACTCTAACATGTTGGTAAGAGTGTAGAGTTTCCCCTACAAGAGGGACACTTCTAGAACATGGGTATCAGAGATGAAAAATGTGAGTTGATATATGGCTACAATCTTGTCTTTATGAGGAAAGCCAATCATATGGAAGTGAAACAATCATAGCCATGGCGTAAACCCATGTACGTCCCAATAGAATATTATAATTGAGTGGTTTTTCAATAACTTCAACTTCTATGGAAATGGTTTTTCCCCCGAGTTCCACTTGAAGGGAATATAAAGTCCCATAAGGTTTGGATGTTCTTCCATCAAAGGCTTTCAATCTGGTTTCTAATTGACTCAGTTGAGGTGAACCAATCACCTTCTAGCGAGACATGGACATAATGCAGGTCGAGGATCCCTTGTTTACAATAGAACAATGAATTTTATTACTACAAACGACGACTTGGATTATAAAATCTAATGAAACTGGAAGCTAACGGGTATATTTTTCATGAGAGAAAACCACTAGGTTGAAATATGATCGATCCACACATCTGATAGCTGATAACAAGGCCTTCTTTTGGGTTGAGTAGTTCTGCAATACTTCAAGAGTTGACATAGCTTATGGAGACTGAGCCAAGTCTTCAACTAGGTTATAATTTTGGGAAGCTATTAAATGAGGATTTAAAGGAGACTTATGAATAACACCCTTTGGAGGCTTGATAGTCAATTCCACATAAATAAGAGGTGGAGTAGGATCAAATGAAGGTGATGCTTAACTAACAAGTTGATCAGTATCCTGAACGTTTGGTGGATTCACATTACCATAGTCCTTGTTCCGAGTGGCCACCATAACATCGGATTTCAGTTTCGAGGAGCAAAGCATAAATACTGTGTTTAAGGAAGAAGGGTCTCAGGAAACCATATATGTCTCTTGATCGGGAAATGGGTCAATAAACACAGCAGGAGAAGTGGAAGATTTAAGAAACCGATTCACTTCATCATGGTGCAGACAATCATGTGTAAAGTGATCCTCATTGCAAATCAAGGATGGATATTGAGGCTTCCATTTCTCATCGGAGGATTGATTTGTTTGTTTATCCTATGGTGAGGGGTATTTCTTTTTCTTACCTTTTTCCTTCTTCTTGCTTCTAGGTTGTTGTTGAGAATTTCCTTTATCAGATGAAACGACATTTATCTTAGAAGCAGAAGCCGCAGGAGGGTGGGATTGAGGGTTTTGAGAAGGTACAATAAGAGCAATAACATATGGTTTACTTGCAGTCTCAGAACTGATAGAACCAATCACACTGTCAACAACATGAGATTCTTTACCAAGTGGAAAATAAATAGTATTTGAAGGTCTCGAAGAGTTTGGTATCTTAAGGCAGAGCGTTCCTGGTTGGGTATAAACAAGGTCCAAATATTGTGCACAAGCAATAACTTGTTCTTCAGTCACAACTCCACCTTTAGCCACATCTTTTGTTATAGGGGCTAACAAAGATTTGAAAAACCATTCTACTAAAAATTGATCAGGAACATAATTCTTGACCAACTGATGGTGACATCTCAACTCATGAATGAGATCTAAGATCTGAGTTGAATTTGATTGTTTTAATTTGGTCAAGAGTTCCATTCAAGTTTCATATGATGGGAAACTGGAAATGTGTGAGGAAGGTGGTGGATAAAGTAATGAAATCATGAACTCTAAGTAATTCAATATACCATTTAGTTGCGGTAACTGTAAGCGTTTGTTGGAAAATATGAAGTCGAATAGAATCGTCATTAAGGAAGTTCTAAGAACACCATAGATGATACATCATAACGTGCATCGATGGGTCTTCTCCTGGATTCCCATTGAATTTTGGGATATCAGAAGAAAATTTAGTGGGAATAATCAGCCACCATGGCGAATGAGAAATGGGGTCATTAGTGAGTTGAGTTAAGTCTCGAAATTCAAGAGTAGCCAAAAAAGGAAACTGTCGGTTAAAGTCTAGAGGAGAATGGCCTAGATATGAAGGAATAGCTTGAGAAACATGTAGTTGCATCCATGGATAAGGAGGGTTCTAATAATAAGGAACCTGGGTACCAGAAAAAGGAGGATTCTACTAACTAGTATACAAGTGACCTTGTTGTCCAACCCCAGGATGACGATAAAGATGCTAGAATGGTTTGGTTTGGGTTTGTTGGCCTTAAAAAGGTGCTTGATTAATGCTTCGATACAGTCCATAATATTTCACGATTGGGGTTTGTATTTCCCCATGGTAAGGTGGGTTCAATTGGGACTGTGCCATGCTATGACTAATATTTCTTATTGAAACTTTACGAGTACCCTATTCAAGTAGTTGAGAATCTAAGGTACCCTGTACAGGGTAGGTAAGCGGAACCTGGGAAGTGCCATCTACTGATGGAAAAGGTTGCAATGGAATGACAACTTGTAAAGGTTGGATCACATGTATTTGAGGTTATTGGGGTGTTGATGGATGGATAGGAATCTGATATAAACATGGTGCAGGTTGAGGATTCAACAATCTATCCCAAAGTTAACCAAGTTAAACTAGAAAGTAGGTTTCCAAACATTGGCAGCCATTCAGGGATAATGGGGAATGGAACAAAGCTAATTACCAATTTGAGGTACAACAATAGGTTGCCTCCCTTCCAAAGAAGGAGGGGATGATGGAGGAAACTGTGATCCAGATGGATGGTACCCAACATAATAAGTATTAGGTTGTTGAAGGTAGCCTAGGGCCAACTTCCTACTTGATTGTGGGTTTGGATGGAGGAAGAGGAGTAGATGGTGAGGAACTCATAAGAGAATTACCATATGTTATTCCCCAATTAGATGACATGAGAGAGGTCTAAGGACTGGAAGATGCACCAGAAAAGGTACTAAATAAATACTGACAACCAGTTGCAATGGATGGGCCACCATATAGATGATTTTATGGTGATTTCACAAATATAAATGAGGAAGAAACATTCGATGTCTCAACCATAGTGGCAGACACAACATGAGAAGTTAGAACAGTTCTAGTCATCGTTAACAATCCCAATGAAGATTGTCGCAAGGGATCCACATTTAAGTTCAAAGAATCGAGTAAAGGAGTTTGTGTCGAAGTCTGGAGAGAAGGAAAAGGATGAATCTGATAAAAATGGAGTCCTTCCCAATGAACAAGAGTAGAAGGATGAGGCTCTTCCTATGGGATCTCTTCAATATTCGCAAGTCTGTGTGCAAGATGTTCACCATCAAGTCCAATATATATAGGTTTTGTTTGAAACAATGGAAGAGAGGAGGAACGTCCTAAAGCAAGATGGTTGAGGCTCCTCAGGTTCAACAACCTCAAGAAACAAAGTGTCTGACTCAAAAAGGTCAAGTTCAAGGACCTCAGGAAATGAAGATTCAGGGACTTTTGTTTCGATTGTGTCAGTGTTATCGTCAAGTGTAGATGTAATCTCAAGCTCGAAACTCACAAGGATAGATGACTCTATCTGATCAATGTCACAAGGAGGGCTAGAAGTAGTACTTGAAGTTTATGATTCAGTATTTTGCATCTTCTTATACTTCTAACAATAGCCACGATTAGCCTCTGGTGGAAGAGCATACTTACTTTTCATTCTATGTGAACGACGAGGTGGGGGATTTTGTTCTTCCACGCTGGATAATAAATTTTATTAACATAAACATAAATAAATCAAAAATAGGGTAATCTAGGCATAAAGGATTACCAAGCAACCATGAACTACAATATACACCTTGGCGAACCAAGGACTTAACATACGGTAGCCAATCTCCTCGAATGTTGTGTTTGGTGTATCATGGTATACAAGGAAGCATACTCAATTACCTATGGTTGGATAGCAACCTATAGGAGACTCCCAAAATATACTTCACTGTACATGGAGGTGCAGTGCGCAGTAGTGTTGTTTAGTGCGCAGTCGTTTAATGAGAGCGTTCCCATATACTTTACGTGCATGGAGTGTTGTCCAATATACCCAAAGATACGTGGAGAATGATCCTATACACTCACATATGTGGAACTGGATTTCACCCATGGGTTGCAACGCAAGAAAAAAATGATAACTCCTACATTTAACGACAATGGAATACATATCTAGCCTAGACCTCTAAATGTTTGCATTAATGATACAAATTATCCTTAGGTCGATTCAATAAATTTTGATGTTTATCTTTGACTACGTTTCAGTTTCAGGATCAGCACGAATGTCACCTGAACATCCTAAAATGCAAATCTCGCATGAGAAAATGGAAATCTTTCTCTTTCAATGAAAATCTAGCTAAGGGAAGAAGCAAGTAGTATGAAGCACACAACATGCAGCAAACAAGATGCAATATGAAATTTCCCTTTTCAATGCAATTGTTCCTATATTAATGCACATACAAAACCCTAAATGAAAATGAAAAAAAATTCTTTTCAACACACTTAGTTTTTGAAATAAAGAAAACTAAGATGTAAATGTTTAATCATTGATTCAAATGCACTTTTCAGAATGAGGACTGAAACAACAATTCATCCAAGTGACCAAATGATAAGTACAAAGAAAAATCAAAACCAATTCTTACCAAAGGAAATCAAACACAAATTCAAACCAAATGGAGGCTTTAGAGAGACCACGAGACACTTAAGGCTCAGGGAAGGTCAACTAGATGTAGGCTGATCAAGGAGAGACTCGAAAACAAGGGAAAGTTTTGTGCAAAAACAAGGGCCAACGCTCGTGTAGAAGAGGCACCAGTGCTTTGCAACGCAGGTACGGAGTGGGCCCGAGTGAGTTGCAAAACTCTATAAAAGGCACTAGGGGGTGCATTGGTCTAGCAATAGAAGATTCCGACACAAAAAATTCAAAAGGGACTCAATGAAAGGTCTTCATAGGTATGTTCTTGGCTAGGTAAAGCAGCAAAGGTCTATCAAGGAGGTAATAAAACACAAAGGACAAAGGAGCCACCAAGGTAATAAATCAATCCCTAGTATGGTCATCGATTTGTTATACAGGATTTACGATTGCAGACAAAAGTATCTCTCGTAGGTTTGGTGGCTAACCTAGAACAACAGAGAGAAAAGGAATAGAATGATTTCCTTAAAGTAAATAGATGATGGTATGAAGCCTACCTGGAATCCGTCGCAAGCTTCACTCCATATTTATCTTGAATGCTCCAATTCCAGCTTTGATTTCCTAAATTATGTCCTGCAAATTCAGATAACACAAGCCAAGAGACTACAAGATCTATGCAGTATCATCTAAATACACTATTCAATAGATCAACATGGTAATGAAATATATTAAATAACGACATCGCATATAGGAAAACAAATAATTCTTTGCATTCATATAAACGGAAGGAGTTTACAACCATAAATATGTGTTGATCTTGTAGAAGAGATCCTCCAAGGATGACTTGTCCTTTCCTTGTCACAATGTGCACCTACAATCAATGTAAATGCATGAAATGAAACCTCTCACCACAACAGCATAAGGGTAAAATCACTCTCCAAAATCTAGCCCTTGCATATAGAAGGCTATAAATATATAGAGGAGTGGGGTAAGTTTGGAGTTCTTATCCAATTACAAATCTAAGGTTTTAGATCCACCTTTGATGGGAGGATGGGATCAAAGGATAAGGGATGGAAACTCCAAAGTAGGGTAGAATAGGATTCAGATGATTTATATGAGGTAAATGGTTGTAACAAATTGTGGAAGCTTCTAAAATAGGATGCTTCCAAAATTTCTCTCCTTTTCCCGAATTTCTACAACTAACACGGGTGCAAATGGAAGCAACTTGTAAGTGATCAACACATGCCATAGTGAAGCAACCTGGTTATTAATGTTTTCTATTAGGAGGCTAGGCAGCATTGGTATTAAAACTAGCTCAGATGATGCAATTCAGGGAAGAAACTCTAGGAAATGAAAGGACAATGACAAGGGGGAATAAGATGTTGATTGATCCCATTAGGAGGCCTATTGATCGGATGTGACAAAATGGCTTATAAAACCTGTGATAACACAACTTATTTTTGTAGTAATGACACATTTGCTACGAATACATTACCAAGATAAAGAGTAATAGAGAGAGAGTACATTTGTGTCTCAATCCCTTGGATATTTTGAAGAAATCAATGGGGTACCCATTGATTTAGACTGCCATAGATGCTATTTTCACACAGACCATTATCCATATGACATGGAAGAGAAGAAAGCCAATTTATGTAGGATCAGTCACAGAAACTCCTAGTCTAGTCAATCATATGCCTGCAAAAGATTGATTTTCATAAGGCAATCATTTTTATTGCTGGAGTATATTGAGTGTATGCACTCTTGTGCAATAGCTACAACATCTTTTATTCTCTTGTCAATAAAAAAAACAAATTACTTTGGACATATATGTGGAGAAAGGATCTTTTTAACTCTATTAGCTAGAATTTTTTAAGTCAATTTATAAACAGAGTTGTAAATTGAAATAGGTCTAAAGTCAGAAAAGTAGCTAGCATTTGATTTTGTTGGACTTAAAGCAAGGAAGGTTACATTAATGGCACCCAATATATGGCCTGTGGTACGATATTCTTCAATTAATTGCAACAGCTAAGACCCCATGATATAAAAAAAAAAAAAAGATGTAAAATTCAACAGGCCAACCATCAGGTCGTGGACTTTAATATTTGGCTATTTATTTCAACGTGTGAAAGAGCTCCTCCTCTCAAGCCTGTTATCTTTCTCATTGACACAATTTTGATATAAGTTTTCTAATTCAACTTTATCTAAGATATGATCCTCCTCCTATTATTTGAATTGCAGATTGAACAAATTATAAGCCTCTTTCTTAATGTCCTTCAAAGAAGTGATAAACCTTCCCTTAACATTCCTAATTTTCCAGATTGTATTCACTGCCTTTCACGTAGATGTTCCTCTTTGAAAAAATCTAGTATTTTTATCCTTGACTTTGATCCAAGCAACCCTGCTTTTAAGGTGCCACTCTTCCTCTTGAGATTTGATAAGCTTATTCTTCCTTTGAACAAGATTCAAAATTGATTTCTTGAGATGATCATAGAAAAGACTAGGGATTGTACGATCCATATAAGAGGCCAAAGCATGCTCAATCTCCCAAAGTTCCTTAGTTTAGCCCTCCTTATGCTTTCTAGTCCATGCCCACACGTTACCCTTGAGTCTCTTTAGTTTTGCACTGAAATACTGCATTTTCGTAATGTTGACAAAGCTTATTGGAAGATTCTAGGATTGATCAACTAACTCCTTAAATTCTCGCTCTTCAATCCATTAGTGATCAAATTTGAAAGGCAAGGAATTTTGATTCTTTGTACCCCTCCATTGAAATTTCGTGATAGTATGATTATCAAATGCTCCAGAATAGAAGGATGAAGCTTGAGGGGTATCCATCTGCACAGTCAAGGAAAAATGAGTTAAGAACCATTCTATCCTTTTGGTAATGTCATCTTCACTGGATCAACCATTTCCCCAAGGCAAACATAAAGGATGAGAAGTAATGTCCTTGAGCATTTTTCAGTTGAATAAATCCTTAAAATACCTAGCCAAGGAATCCATCCTAGCTTTTTTCCCACAACATTCATGAGCGACCAAGATAAGGTTCAAGTCTCCTACAACTACTAATAATTTTGTCCCATAACATTTTCCTATTTGAGGAGGGACCATAAGTGTTTAGGATTTGAATCATATGGCTCATCCCTTGAAAATATATAGATAGTACTATACCAACCTCTGACTTATACACTTTGAAGGAACATATTTTAGGATTCCAAAATGTAGTTAACCATCCAGAATTTCCATTAGCTTTGGTGGCACAAGAGATCCAATGAGGGCATAATTTCAAAAAAATTTCACATGTATTATCCTTGGATATCATTGTCGGAACAAGAGGATTAAATTTGGAGCCTTTAATTGTATGCTATAGATTAGGGATCTAGAATATTGGGGAGATAGAAACCCCCTTATGTTGAACGACATTATTTTCATCAAGAAAAAAATGAATTGGGAAACTTTGCTCTAAGGTCCCAACGATATCAGATACCCCAAATCAAGATCTCATCAAATGATGGCCGTGGATCAAAAGGAGGATATAAATTATTTTCTAATGCCTCAGAAAAGCAGTGATTCAACTACGCCCCAACATTTCCACAAAGAGAGATATTTTTATATTTAGTCTCATTTTTCCTTCTTCTGGGTGAGTGTTTTTTCCCCACGTCTTGAGATTTTGTTTTTCCTTTTCATGGAATAATTTCCTCATAATTGACATGGGTTAGAGATTCATACAAGAGGCACCAATTATACATTCCATTTCAGCATCCACAGAAAGGGGAGAAGGATCTTATATGAGTTTAGATCTAAGTCGAATTGGGGAGAGGAGAGATAATTTCCTCTAGGTAGGTTCTGAATAGTCAAGTTGTGAGTTTGAAAGTAGAGGGGATTTCCCAAGCTGATTATAGAATTGTTCCTCACTTGTTGAGGCATGAACCCTATTTTTTGGATTATGAAGAGACAGCTTAAGACGTAGGTCCTGTTGAATAAGAGTTGAGAGGGGAGTATTCAGCTTGAGAATCTGGGGAAACAGGATCCCCATAAGACCCCACCAATTTAATCTGTCAATTGGGATATTGGTTATCTATAGTTGTCTTCCACTCTAAATCATTGCTAACACTATTCATTAAGAGAGGGCAGTTGGCCACTAGATGCCTAGTATTTTTGCACCCGATGCAGCTAAATGGAACACCCCAGAAGTCCATCTGCTACCTTATTGAATAAGCTCCCCAAAATATATCTATAGCTTGAGGGAGACTATCTGAAAGATCAACCTCCACCAAGAACCAAGTTGCCATCTTGTCTACGAATCCAATTCAACCCTCATCAACATAATAGACTTTACCAATCTTGCTAGCAATCACCAAGATAATCTTCTTAGACTAAAGCTCCAATGAAATACATGATATTTTACCCTAGACTTTTTTTCTTTTAAGGCTTTCCCTAATGGGGTCAAACCCAACATTCCATTTCTGCAAAATAAGGAAACCACATCCCTTAACCCATGGCAAATCCAAAAATTTTTTCACATCCTCGTGTTGGAATTCAGGCACAGCAAATAAATAGACACAGAATTAACACAACATTCAATCAAGCACATAAAAGACAGTTCTGAGCTACGTCCACCAAACATAGGCATCTGCAATATATTATTCAAATTTTGGAGATTACATCAATGAAACTCTCACACTCTCTCCCAGCTATCCGTATGACAACCTATTTTATAGCAGAGAGAACCTAACTGCTCTCACATCAAATTTAGGATGCATTAATTTGCTCCCAACAACCTGGAGATAATCCAACAACAGATTATCTATTGTTGTCACACACTGGGATTTTGTCTATTTTGACTACAACAGAAAAATATCAACAATCTCCACCTTGACAACAATTAGCCTGATTCCCTGTTATTATTATTTTATCTTTTCTGCAAGCCAAGAGAAGCCAAACACCAGTGTAGCTTCTCCAACAAAACTGGTTTCATGAACATGTCTGCACAGTTCTCCTTTGTATGCACCTTTTCAAGAGAAACTCCCCTTTCAGTGATA
>APFE031687831.1:8483-56719 GCA_000404065.3 Pinus taeda | reverse complement strand
ATGCTGAACAAACCCTTCCGGTTGTACCATATATATTTCCTCATCTAAATCACCATGTAGAAATGCAGTCTTAACATTTAACTGCTGCAACTCCAAATCAAACAAAGCCACTAATGCTAACACAATTCTAATTGAAACAATTTTAACCACTGGTGAAAAAATCTCATGAAAGTCTATGCCAGCTTTCTGAGAAAACCCTTTTGCAACTAGCTGAGCTTTGTACCTGTCTTCCGTATCATTCACACCCCGTTTCAGCTTGAACACCCACTTGCATCCCACAGTTTTCCTGCCTTTCGGAAGGTCCACCGATCCCACGTGCCGTTTTTACTCAAGGCCATCATTTCTTCCTTCATGGCTACTTTCCATTTGTCACTATTTGAACCTTCTACAGCTTCCTGATAACACAAAGGTTCATCATCATTAGCGATCAAAGCAACTGAATCATAATACCTTCTCGGACGGCATTTGATCCTTGTAGATCTCCTTAAGAATGTTTCTGGTGCTTCCACAATGGGTTGTCTATCATGATCGCCATCTGAGACCTGTTCATGTCCTCCATCTGAACCCTGTTCATAATCTGATTCTGAAACCTGTTCATGACTAGAATCTGAACTATGGTCATTATGACTATCATTAGAAATGCTGTCAAACTGAATATGCTGGAAATTAGATACATCATCCTGTTTCAATCTTCTATCTACATCTAACTGTACAAGAGAGGATTCATTAAACCTTACATCTCTGTTGATGATGATTTTGCGGGTAGTAGGATCCCACAATCTAATTCCCTTTGTTCCATCACCATACCCAACAAAGAAATACCTTTTCGATTTCGGATCTAATTTAGTTCGCTGATGTTTAGGCACTAGAGCATATGCATCACAACCAAACACTCTGAGTTTAGAATAGTCACAAGGGTGTCCTGTTCATACCTCTTGCGGAACCTTGCAGTCTATTGCCGTTGATGGAGATCGGTTTATCACATAACAAGCAGTTGCCACTGCTTCCGTCCACAACTCCTTCGGCAACCCGGCGTTACTGAGCATACACCTTGCTCTCTCTAGAAGAGTCCTGTTCATGCGTTCAACAACTCCATTCTGCTGAGGAGTATAAACCGTGGTCTTATGTCTCTCGATCCCTGCATCCTTGCAATAGCTGTCAAACTCCTTGGAAGTAAACTCACCACCATTGTCAGTTCTTAAACACTTTATTTTTCTACCAGTGTTGTTTTCTACCAATGCTCTAAACTGCTTGAAAACTGTAAAAACATCAGACTTCTTTTTCAACATGTAGACCCAAAATTTTCGAGAAAAGTCATCAATGAATGATACAAAATAAGACGAACCACCATATGAAGCTGTAGGAGCTGGACCCCACACATCTGAATGGATATAATCAAGTATACCTTTACTAGTATGTTTGCCTGTTTTAAACTTTTGTTTACTTTGTTTACCAAACAGACAATGTTTACAGAAATCCAATTTTCCAGATCTTAGATTAGGAAGTAACTTTCGGTCAGCCAAAAATTTCAATCCTCTTTCACTCATATGCCCCAATCTTTGATGCCATAAATGAATGGAACTACTGTCATGTTCAGACACAGACACATGATCTGACCCAGTTCTACCTTCTAACTGAAATAGATTTCCTACTTTCTTAGCTTTCATAACTAGTAAGATGCCTTTGTAAATTTTCATAACTCCACCTTGAATTACAGTTTTATATCCATTTGAATCAAGTGCTCCTAATGAAATCAAGTTTTTCCTTAAATCTGGTACATGCCTTACATCAGTTAATATTCTTGTTGTTCCATCAAACATTTGTAGTTGTATGCTCCCAATCCCAACAATATTACATGTTACATCATTACCCATGTACAAAACACCATCATCAATTGATTTATATGTTTTAAACTAATCTCTATGTATACACATGTGGTTAGATGCCCCGGAATCTAACAACCAATGTTGATCATGTTTTGAAACATTAACAGACAATACCTCATCACTCATACTTGAAACTGAACCTGTATCTGTGGTATTGGCTTCCTTCTTTTCTGTTAAAGCGCCCTCTTTATCAGCCTGCTTTCGCTTCCAACAATCCTTTTTCAGATGTCCAGCCTTGCCACAATGCCAGCACTTCATCTTTGGCTTCTTTCCTTTGGAATTTGAACGAGAGTCGCTATGCTTTCCCCCAGAGTGTCTCTCTCGTGAGCGACCTCTGGCCATCATTACCTCTGATGTAGATGTGTCTGCATTCGACCTCTTCCTCGTCTCCTCAGCCAACAAGGCTCCAACAACATCGTCAAACTCAAGGATATCTGATGTACTAAAACTTATGGAAGTAACAAAATGATCCCAGGATTCAGGCAAAGAACATAATAGAGTTATTGCCTTATCCTCTGAATCAAATTTCACATCTAGACTGTTTAATTGCACCAACAAGGTATTAAAAACATTCAGGTGATCAGCAATTGAAGTACCTTCTTTCATCCGCAAACCATAAAGCTGTCGTTTCAGGAGAATTCGATTTGTCAAAGATTTCGTCATGTAGAGCTTCTCGAGCTTCGACCACAGGCCTGCAGCGGTTTTCTCTGACACAATGTTGAACAGAACATCATCCGCCAGACATAACCGAATTCCGCAATGGTGATCTCTATGAGCTCCTCCGAGTTAGGAATTTGGTCAAAGAAGCACTGATGACTATCCACGTGGAACGATGATTTTGCGCCCCCACGCGCCCTAATTCAAAGTTGAAAAACCACCAATCGTGATAAAGAAATGTCGCATTCCAATTGGAATTGGATATCTTAATAATGGACCCCACCGACATTGCCCAATAAGGGTTTCCATTTGTTTTAAAAAGTTTCGTTAACCAAAAAGTCAGAGATTCTTAATAGTAGCTGACTTACAGACGATGGCCCGCGTTGATTGGATAAGTTGATTTTGGAAATATGTTGAAGGCGGAGCCATGGAGATTTGGCAGTATACTCCTTTTCTTTTATCTGCTCTAGAAACTATACGAAAGCCATCTGACCGCGCCAAACTTTAACACTTCGAGTTGTCTATAATGCGACTTTTTGGAGATTCCGGTGACGGAATCCAGCGGAAGAAATGAGGTTAAATCTTGATTTTTACAGTTAAAATGGTTTTTTAACTACATATTTGTATTCAGCGCCCTGAAAAACCCCTGGGAGCCATCGATTGCGCAGAAACTAGCTATCAAACTTGAGATTCCAATGAATTGCTGCCGGATTTTGACTGGAAAAATCCGCCAGAAAAGCTTTCAAAAAGTCGCGTTATAGACTACTGCCTTCTCTTGTACACCCAGATGAGGATAAATTTAGTCTAACCACCCCCTAAAGTTGTTCTGGCGATGACACCTGGCTTTGAATTGTTCTTTGAGGGACTTAATTATCCACATTCAAATTTATGTACCTTCCAACAACCGTCTTAATTACATTTACAAGCCATGAATCCTTCAGTGGATCTTAACAGAGCACCTTCAAACTGATCCCAAAGGGAAAGATGAACACCTTATGCAAAAATAGTGTAAATACCTCTTTGGAATCAACATCAAAATATTACTGGTTCCAAGAGCCACATCAATGAACTCACTCCATTCTCTGTGAACAAACATATTTCAACCAAAAACACCAAATATGACCCCATGAATACTACATTTGGTCCACCTTCCCGCACACCTTCACTCAAAGAAGCCTTCCATGGATTCCTTATACTCCTCACTCTCAATATGTTCTTCCAAGAATTCTTTTAAAGTTTTTGTGGTGGTCATGGCAGCATAGTTTTGGGATAATGACTTCATTAACCATTTATACAGACAAACTCTTACCACACCTTCTAATGTCTATGAAGATAAGATATAGTAGGAAAATTGCACCAATGACCATTAACACAAGTAGCATAATTTCAAATATATTGAACCAATCCATGTCTCGATAGCTTAAGAGTCATACCACTTACCTAGAGATATCTAGTTACAACCGGAACTATCAACTGTCTTTATCACAGACTACAACTACTACCGACTCCAAGGAGGGAACTCTTCATTCATGCAAATCAAAGTGGAACTTCATAACTTCTGAACCAACGATTGCAACCATTCTGAAGACTTGTCATGACAGATTTTCGACCACCATTTCTAAAGCCTATCTAGATCTCCCATTCGAGATTTTATCTTTGAAGCTTGCCTACTTCACCCCTTCATTACCAGTCCATATTATGTCTAGATTAAATCACCGCACAAAACCATAACTACTTACTTGTCTAGCGTGGTTTGTTGTACAATGACAGTTAGTTGGGTAGGGATGGGATAATCGCATTGGTGCATGTATAGAGGACCATCCAAGGAACCATTGTGCACTGCAAACAATCCAATCATATTCATAGATGGTAACCAGCGTGGTAGCAGCCCTACTCGGCTAATTATATTTTGGATGTGTAGCGTTGCTTTAGTTTGAAGGAAACATACCTTTAAAATGTCAGCTACCGTATGGGCTGGCATTAATTCTAGTATACTCCCCGAGTTCATATTCTCAAGTGGCAGAATGATACACTTATATTGCATTTTAGCTAGGATGCCATCTATAAATATCTGTGTTTTATGATCAATCAACCTTTAGTTGAATGCACAATTTGATGTTGGTTACTTAAATTGACTGTAAATGTACCATTCTAATTTCACTCTCTTCGAATGATGTGTCATTATGTTTGGGACGTATGAAAATGATTGATGCATAATACACTTCATGTAATGATTGAATAAGGAAAAAATTCTTTAATTTATTATATCTGTAATTTTATATTTAATTAAAGAATGAAAATTGATTAGTTTTTATACGGCGTCAAGATATGAGTTAAGGCTACATAGCTAGAAAGGTTACATGGAAGACTTGTGGTAAAGAATTTACATTATGAAAGGCTCTATGAAGAGAAGAGAGGAAAAAGGCTCCATGAAGAGAAGAGAGGAAAGGTGGATGGGCTTTGTTCGTTTCTTTAGTAGTCTCATCAAATTACATTGACTCCCCTTCGTGTAGTTTTAATAGGTTGTGTCGACATTGGACTGTTAATTTCTTTTGGGTTGCTTCAACAATGAACATTATGGAAGGTCATTTAAATTATAGGTACGAAATATATGTTTGTCGATTTTTATGCTTATTATTTTATTTATTTTATTGGTCAGTGGAAGTAATGTTTTATATGGTTTTGGTAATGCGAAAGTTTTTGAAAACTTCAATTGTAGTATTAAAGAAATTTTGAGGTCAATAAGTTTTAAAACAAAAATCTATAACAAAAATCGATTTTATAAGAACTAATAGGATTCAATATGATGATGTCAACCATGGGTGATGATTAGTCATTTTTGAGGTAAAAAGTAAAAGGATTAAAAAAATAAAAAATAAAAAACTACTTTTTCAACTTGTATTTTTAACTTATCTCCTTAGAATTCTACTCAAATTTCGAGTTGTGGCACTCATTGGATGCAAAATTTAATTTTTCATCCAAGGAGTACTCATGTTGCATACTTTCTATAGACCCTACTACACAAAAATGTGAAATACATGAAAGAACGTGATTGCAATTAGGGTTTTCATGTGTTTCACATTTTTTGTGTAGTAGGGTCTATCAAACGTATGCAACATGGGTACTCTTTGGATGCAAAATTAAATTATGTATCCAACGAGTTCTGCCACTTGAAATTTGAGTAAAATCCTTCAAAGAGATGTTGAAAATACAAGTTGAAAAAAGTAGTTTTTTTTCTTTCTCCCTTCAAAACTTGATGAGGTAATCTAATCTTATTTTATTATTTCCACTATTATTTTATAATATTCCTCAGGAGGCCCATTTTAGACCTCAAAATTTCTCTAATGGCATGACTCTAAGAGTGAATGAAGCAAGATAGAAACTCTCCTTACATGGTCAGAGGTTCATAAGGATTAGCAAAGTACAATGGATTTGTTGGTAAAAGGAGTTAAATTCGTTTTTACCCTATTTAAAATTTGAATTTACTGGTGGGAGATTAACTTTGTAAGTGTTAAGGGGGAGAGCTGCAAGGCCATAGTCCAATGATTATGTGTGGAGGTTTAGTCCCCACAAGTCCCGCGGTCCAATCCCTGGTAGCACTATGTATGCCTAAGAGCTTCTCCAGGCGCGATTTCTTCAATTGGAAAAAAAAATTGTTATGAGAGAGATTCGTTGTTACCCTTAAGTTCTTTACAACGCTTGTGATAAGAGAAGAAAATAAGTCTCCAAGCATTAATGACAAATCGAAGGGAAGGGTGTTGATCAATGGGTGGGGAGTCTCAACCTTTTACGTGCAATAAGTCTTAACCTTGTAAGAACTTTTAAATAAAGATAACCCTTCACTAGCCTAACCAAGGCAGAGAAGGAACCCAAAGATTGTGTAATGCACCACCATAAGAGATTCACATAATAAATAAAAGTATAGGTTGAAATGATCAAGCATAAGATTAAAGATAAACCAGCCAACACATCTTCACACATTATTAACGTCAAATCGATACATTAGATACCATCTACTAGTTTTTATGTAATGTGGACATCAAATACTTTAGCACATCAATATTCATAAACATGTTAAATCAATCACTACCCATGTCATAGAAAAGAAAGGCATTCCATTAAAGGTCATATTTAACAATCTAGACATGTACCATAAAAACCACAATGAATAAAAAAGGCATTCACTAGAAAGCCATATTGAACGATCTATACATGTAACATAAAAACCACAATGAATAAACCTTTTACATGAACAAGAAAATATGACATTTTAGTAAGCTATGTGAGATAGTGAAGTCATTAAAGAAGTTTAAAATTAAAAAATCTAACAACTAAGCACATGAAATTATGAAGATATCAATTTTCCTCTATTTATGACTCACCTTAGGAATCAAATACTTATTTGTTCGTTCTTAACCTTCTTTTAAAATGATCTATTATATTAAATATTTGAAAATAATATTGATATTAAACATTAATAATAATAATTAGATTGATTTAAATTATAATATATTATATTATATTTTTTCTAATTAACAATATTTTTTAATAATCTTATTAGAATTTTTAATAAATCCTAAAAATTATATAAATAAATTAAAAAATTTAATATTAAAGTAATATCAACTTTATTTTTATATTTAAAATAAAAATGCAAAATCATTAACTATATGATTCTGTACATTAATAATAAATCTTATAAATTTAGAAAATTCTAGTATCAAAGATAAATCGGGATTATTTGTATTTCTTTAATAAATGTAGAACATATGTTTTAATATAATTATTGATATAAGTAAATAATTTATACACGAAAAATAATTTAAATATTTACCATACAAAAGTTTAAAACTAATAAGTTATACTTTAGTCATTTTCCCTTTTTGGTTTTTAAAAAATTGTACATGTATTATTTTGATGTTTTGTTTTATATCATCTCTAATATAATGTTTTTATTCGAGATAGATAAAGAATCAAACGTTGAAATAATACTACTTTGATGTTTTGATTTATACTATCTCTTCTAATATAATGCTTCTCTTCCACATAGATAAATAATCAAACTTTGAAATAATAGAAAATAGAGACGGTAATTCATTAAATATAATAAATATTGATATTAATGTAATGTAATAGTTATATATTTTATGATAATATAAAGGTTATAGTTATTATGATTATTATTTTATGTATTATTAGTTGATTTAGGGTCGTACTTGTTATCATTTTATTGGTAAGGATGTTTTTCTATGGAAATGGTCCATTTAAGTTAAAGGTACATATGATTCTAAAATTGAGGAGAGCATGCTCAATATTGAAATCATTAATTTTAGATTTTAATACATCACATGTTAGTTGAAAGAAAGGATACCTCAAATCACGGGCTATGTAGAAATGGATTTGCCTTATTTAACATAATCTTTTTATGCACAATCAATTCAAAACAACCATGTAAATTGTTTATATCAAATCAACATATTAGGAGTAGTGAACGATTGTTATGTTTAAAATGTGAGAGAATGTAATAAAAACCAACTCTAAAGATTTTTAATTACCCTTTAGCTAAATCTCACCATGTTAAGGATTAAGTGAGATCAACATCAGCTCACTTCTACCATACTAGAATATAGGATCTTAAGTGTATGTATAGGCTTCATTACATGAAATATTAGAAAAAATATACCATGGGTCACTAAAATCATGATTGCAGACATAAGATTGTTTTTCTCATTCCCAAGTCAAGGTAACCTAACATTCCCCCCTTTAAAATTGACCCCTTTACATTATTTGGAACCAATCCCCTTTCGAAGCTTACAACTAGGGTATTGAGGAATCTCTCGTGCCACCATATCATTCTCAAATTTACTATCGGTGTGCATGCCTAACCAGCATTTACATTTGTATGCCCATTTACCTGTAGTTTTAAAATTTGGATCTCCAATATATTTTTTATTTTTATTTTTAAAAGTATTGTTGCCATTACCTCCATAATTTTGTGATTGATAATAGCTTCTTTGATCAAAACTTACAAATGTCTCTATTCTCTCACCTTGTCATGCTTGCCTTCCACCATACATGGCACAACTTTATCTTGGGTCTTTCACTTGCAAATCCTTGAAAGGCTAAGCTACATTCCTCTGACTTGTTCATGTTCTGACACCCATGTAATGGTGCAACCACACATTTTGATATTACTTCACACTATTATCTCCTTCTATTAAGGGGCATTATCTAAGAGAGTACCTCATCTCTTATACCAGTTGTTAGGAATATGACCAAGGCAAGATGAATAAAATAAAAGAAAATATATCCATAATAACAAGATTTTATCTTAGAAACCCCTTGCAGGGAAAACTAGCCATAAAAATCTATGATTATCATTTGGCCAAATCTTGCCAAGTGATCTTGATACCCTCTAACTTTTGCAACCTTATAGTGGAGGATTTGAATCCATTTATAGGATTCATTACATGAAATACCATATGAAACATACCTTGAGACACCAAATGATGGACCCAAAGACCAAGATTGTAAATATAACACTCTGACTCATTCTTAAATCAAGGTTAACCTAACATTACCCCTTAAACTTGAATTAGGGAAATTATACAAATCCAACCCCACTTGAAATCGTATAACCATGGTATCTAAGAATCCCACATGCCCCGTTGTCATTGTTGGCTCATGGGTTACCAAATCTATGGGTTAAAAATAAAATGGGGTTGAAAAACACTTTTTTACCTAAAACAGATTTCACTCTTTTATTAAATCAAGTTTAACCTAACCATAATACCTATTGGTTGATCTATATTTCTTTTAACCCTTAGGACAATTGCACCTCTAAGCCTTTCACCATGTAGATGAGGAAAATCCATGCTAAAGAAAGAGGACATATGGTGTAACTAGCTCCTTAACTTTCTCGATTAGAATCCCATATGTGAAATTTAGTTGAGATTTGTTGGCTTATGGGGGCCTAATCCAGGTTCGGAGTTAGTTAAAAAAACAAATCCCTACACTACTGGCCTTTTTGGCACCAGCCCACAAAGCGCGGACTGAAGTCTCACCTGAGGCAGTATGGGGGGATGCTGGAACCAAGTTTTCACACCCTTGAGATGGATGTGATGTAAGTTTATTCCAACTAGAATTTCCTTCGCGCAAGCCACTCCGCGCCATGTTCTAACCTTCAACACCTTTGCGATCCATTACAATTAACTTTCGTGCAACCCTAATGAGGGGCTGAAATGCTTTCATGCTGCTAGGGTAGCGAACTGCACTATTTCCTAAACTAGGCTAAATAACTTACTTATCTTATTGACATATCTTAATTATCTTCGCGTAAACAAATGTTCTTACTTGTGTCCACTTAACCAATACAATCATACACATTTGTGCATCATATAAGAACTAGAAGTGAAATTCATACCCAATATAACAGATGCATAAACAGGAAATAAAGATGCATAAATGATAGAAACTTCTCTTTATGAATACTTCCGGATGATTACAGACTCGACTTGTCGTGCGCCCTCATCTGCAGGGGTCCGCACACTCAGCTGCAGACTACTAGACCTCTACGCAATCAGCTGCAGAGCCTCTACCTACGATATGACTCAAAACTTATACTTACACTTCTGAACTATCTTGCATACATATACATTATCTTATCTTAGATGCCTTTGACTACTTAGAGCTTCCCTCTATTTATACAATTCCATGGTTCGCGGACCATGGGTAGATCTTCTACAACCAAAATTACACTATCAAAATAAGGACGGACAACCCTATGACTCTTTAACAACTATGCTCTCCGCACCCACAAAATGTTGAGTCTTTACATTGTAATTACAAAGTTGGACAAAAATTTGGGCTCTTAGCCCCAAAACTACCCTTGGAGGATGTCGTGCTCAATGGTCCTTCAACACAATCATCATAACTTGCCCTCGAGTCACTCTGGAGGATAGTATATCTTCGCGCAAAGACTTCCCAACTCTGAATAGATCGTTGCAAGTTTAGCAACGCACTGAGTGACTGCCTGTTGAACTTCCTCTACATGATATTTGGTGATCATTGTTGTTGCACTGTTGCCTTGAATCCTCTCCTGAGTTGCTTACAGTTTCCCAAGATTTGCTTTAATGGAGGCTATAATTGTATAAGCCTCATCGATCCATGGTTGTAGGCATGCTTTCAAAACTACCTCTTTATGCTGAGCGACATCCACCTGCTCCTTGACCACCTTTGCCTGCTACATCCTTGCAAGCCTCTATGTAAGGGCAACTGTCTGCCCGGTCCATTTTATGTCATCGTATCTCTGTTGTAGCTCGCATGCCTCTATTTCTAAGTGCTTTATGTTTGAGTCCTCTTTTAGGGTGGTTAGGACCTCGAATGATTATTCGAATAGCTTCATGTAGTCTGTCACTGCACTGTCAACCACCACCATTGATGTTGTGACCGTGGTGGTAAGCTATTCTCTAACCTCCAGTGGATTTGAAGGTTGAGCCTTCAACTGCAGTTATGTTATCCGCAAGTTCAACTCCAGCTGAACCCTAGCCATTTCTACTCTTGCGTCACACACCCCTGTGGCTAACTTTCGGACGTGTGCCTCCACCAGTTCCTCTACTTGGATGGCCAACTTCGGGACCATCTAGAAGGATTATTCCACAACTTGCACTATTTGTTTGTTCTGCTCCACTGCCTCGTTGCGCTATAGGCTCCACTGCTCAATGTTAATGCGTTACTCACTCATTACCTGTAGAGCGTGACCCTCCCTGGCCTGAAGTTCTATCGCGACTACATCCTACAAAAGATAAAGCATCTCCTCAGGGAGCACAACCATGTTTAACGAAACCCCTTTCAAATTGTTGACTATAGGTCCATTGACTTCATTCTTTGCGATGAGTGCTCCATCTAGTAGAACTATTGTGTTGGTCATCTTGGCACGCAACGTTTCCTTGATAACTGAAGTGCTGAATACGAGGTTGGTGGACACTGTGCCATCATGTGGAGTGTGCACTTGCAACTCCTGTATTTCTGTCCAGAGAGCCCCCAATACCAATAGTTTTTGTTCCTCAAACTACTGGAGGGCCTCCGCGATGACATCCCTCATAATTTCGTCGATATCTTGTAAATCACCCTCAGTGAGGGTGATTGGGCTGAATGACATCATTGAGGCATTTGTTTTCTTCACGGCCCTACCTGCTCTTGTCGTCGTAGATGTTTGAGCTAGGTGGACATTGTTTGCGGGTTTGTGCCACCTTGTTTTATGTCTATCTTTGGTTCGAGCGAAGGTGACTTATGTCCTTCGCGCACTTCTTCTGTTGTTTTTTGTTGTTGTTCTGCCAATGTCGCAATGTCACGAGCTGCTTGGGCCTTAGCCACTACTTCTTATTTTTTGTGAGCTATGCCATTCGAAGTTTTCTCTCTTCCTTCTTGCGCTATACGGCGGACTTCTTTGTTTCCACTGCGGAGCCAGCTACATCGCACCACTCTAGCAATAAAGACTCAAGGACTATGAATATCACATCATTAGTCACCAAATACGGTAGATCATGCCATGTCTTCATAGGGTCCTTCCACACCCTAATGAAGACATGGTTGAAACCTGATTTGAACTCTACAAAGCTCTGCAAACTGTTGTAGACTATGGGCGATAACTATGGCTTGCAATTAATCCCCATCCTGATATTCATCTCCATGAGCACCCAAAATATCTTGCTCTCTCTGATCCACTGCGCGTCCCTGGTTGCCCATAGAAAAGCATACTTCACTACTTTTGGAAGGTTCTGTGCGACCGAAAGGAACTCGCTATCTTTGGGAAACTCCCATGCCACCAGTACTATCAACAATAGGAGCCATGCGTAATGAAATTTTTTTCCCTACTCCTATGCCTCGCGATAGTTCGCAAGGAACTCACGGCATAGGTATTTTTCCTAGTTGAACTGGACCCCCTTTGTGCATTGTACCGCTAGTGCAACCACCGGCATGGGCACCTCATCCGCGCGACACTTCTGCATTACCTTTCCTGCCAATATCGTTGTCATGACCTTGACTACAGGGTTATTGATGCTGGAGATGGAATACCCTCACTTTTTCTTCTCCCGCTTAAACTTTTTCTTCATTACCTCTGAGAGGGCCAACTCGCAACCTTTCCCCTCTGAGATGTTTGTTGGGTTCTCTCCTAAGAAAGGAAATCATGTAATCTGGTGAATTATATGGTTTGTGATGGGAATGGGCTCCTCCATCCATAAGCACCCATCATGCACCAAGAAGAGTAGCTGCCTGATGACGAAAACAGTCACTGGGGCGCGATGGTAATGTAGTACCCAGAGCAAGTTTAGTAACCCTGATTTCTCCACACCTCTGAGCCATTTACATTTCTCTAATTGGATTGTTCCAGTAGCCGCATCAATGCTCTAGCGCATTAGCTTTGTAGTCACTAAATTTGGGAACTTCTCGTGGTATGTGAGGTCCCATTCTTCAAATTTCAATACAGGAACCCATCCCAAGTGCACGCCCTCAAAAATAATATCATCTAGGAGTAGCGGGGTTTGTAGAGAGCTCTTGCTATCATCTATATCCTTTGGAACCTTAGCTTTACCCTTTTACAAAGGAACATATTCTGATAGCCTGGTGATAGGGTCCGCACCTTGGGTTTCGACTTCCATCTCTACATCCTCCTCCTCCACCAGGATTTCTTAAAACTCTTCCTCCTCATCAGCCTTGAGATTAATGGCCTTCCCGTTTTCCTCCAATGTGAGCTTTGTCCTCAGTGAATTTCTAGGTGAGATGTGCACCGGGATCGTGGCCTGCTTATCCTTCTTAGGTCTTAGTGAGTGCGGTGATTTAGGGACCTCAACAATTATTCTGGTGCTCTCTGGGGCTTCCACTTCCACAATTTCCTATGTGGCTTCCACTTGTAATTTATAGCTCCTTTCGAATTTGAATTTTTCCCGTTCCCCCCACATTTGGTCCATTAATGTTAAATTGGGGGTAGATTTCCAAGAATCTAACCCATAAAGTCCGCCTTAACTTCCTGTAGCCCACTCCATTTGGCCTCAAACCAAGCATCACATCGTGAATAGTGACTATAATAGTCACTTTCTAGTAGACTTGCGCACCAACGTAGTTGTCTTCACACTTTCGCGGACCCTGTGACACTTCGCTACTGCGCACAATCCTGACATCACGCAGTTCCCTGGTAAAGTAGTTTATAGTCCCGCACCTCCTTTCAGCTACTTGGAGTGCTAAGACTGTGCCACTTTCATATAGTCACATCGTTGGATCACCAGTGTATGGCTTCAAGCGACTTCCATTCACCTTTCCTGGGAAGGGTTATCCGTTTATCTTGACCAGCTATACCATGCCTCCACGGTAATCACCTTAATAATATACAACCCTAACCAGTGCATCCTAAACTTTCCTGGGAACTTATCAAACTTACTATCATAAAACAACACCATATCGTTTACCTTGAATGTGCACAGCTTGATGTGTCGGTCATGCCATGCCTTTTCACGTTGCTTTTGGACCTACTAGTGAAATCCAACCAAAAATCATTCTTCTTCAAGCTCATCCAACTAAGGAAGCCTCTCCTCCAAGGCTCCACGATCTGTCATACGTATGAGCACTGCTATGTGTAGACTAGGCACAATGTATTCCATAGACATTATGGCTTCCACTCCATGGACAAGCCTAGAAGGTGTATATCCCTTCAGTTTCTTATATGTCATCTGATAAGCCCATAACACTACAGGTATGCATAGGTCTCAATCACTTTGCTATGCATTGCATACCTTGGTCAGCCCATTTTCAAGCACTTTGTTAAATGCCTCCACTGTCTCGTTAGCCTCTGGGTGATAAGGTGTGCTCTTCTAGTGATACACCTGAAATTCCTCTATTAGTGTGTTGATTGTCTCGTTTAGGAAGTGTGTACCATGATCACTCATAAAGATCTTTGGACATCCAAATCGCACCAGTACATGTTCAAAAAGAAACTTCACAGCAATTTCTTCTGCCCAACGAGTTAGATACTTCATCGCAGTGATAATATACCTCGCGCCTGTCTTTCCTTGAGGTTTAATAGGTCCTACAAAATCTATTGCCAACTTTTCGAAAGGTTGCAACATCATTTGTGGAATCAAAGGCATTTCATCCCTCTGCGATGGCATTCCTGTCCGCTGGCATACATCACATGCCTTGCAATATTCCTTTGAATCCTAATGAAGGGTTTGCCACCACAACCTGACGCGTAGAATCTTCTGTGTAGTTTCTCTTCTTTCATAATGTCCTCTCGCGGCACCCCAATGAGTGTCTGCGAGGATCCTACTTCATTCAAATTTAGGTACATATCTTCGCAGTATTTCATCATTCCCCATATTGTATAGATGCCCAGCAATGACAAATAAACCTGTCGTGCGCACCACTAATTCCTTCTTCTACTAGACAGAGTATCCTTTGAGCACAGTTCTAGTTGTTAGAAAGTGTATTATATCTTCAAAAAGTCCATCTGCTACCGCACAACAAAGAGTTGCACGTCAGGTAATCCTTACTCCAAAATAGTAGGTTTCGTCCCTGTCTCGATGCATGATAGGTGATTTGGTCCCGCGTTCAATCATCCAGGCTTCATAACAACTTTAAAATCATATTCTTCAAATAATAAAATCCATCTACAAATGTGCCCCCCCAACACAGGCATATTGACCAGGTACTTTAGTGCAGAGTGATTTGTAGACATCTTAAAATGGCCTCCTACCAAGTAGTGCCGATATTTCTGGAGTGCATATACTATAGTTAGTCCCTCGTGCTTAGTGGTGGAATAGTTCTTCTCTCCTTTGGATAATATGCGACTTACGAACGTGATAGGGTGATTTAAGCCTTCTCTACCATCCTACATTAGTACTACCCCCAGCGCTATACACAACGCATTAGCATGTACATGGAACTCTTTCTTCCAGTTCAAGAAGACTAGAATTGGCATAGTAACCATCTTTTCTTTCAATATATCCAAGCTTTTCTTACAGTCATCATTCCAGCAGAACGTGACATCCTTCTTCAACAATTTTTCCATCGGCGTAGTGATCTGGGCTTAGCCTTTAATAAACTTTCTGTAATATGCCGTATGTCCCAAAGTGGCACGCAGCTATTCCACACTTCTCAAGACTTCCAAGTTTAGAATCACCGCAACCTTCGTGGGGTCTATCATCAGCCCTTGTCTGCAAACCACATGCCCCAATAGGCTCCCAAAAGGAATGAGGAACATACACTTCTTTAGGTTGAGCGTGATTTGGTATCTTTGACAGGTATCCAACATCAATTACAAGCTTGCTACATGGCACTTAACCAGCCCAAATGCAATCCAGTCATCGAAATAGACCTCCAAAAACTTATGAATATATTCCTTGAATGTCACAACAACCATGCGTGAAAAGATAGTAGGGGAATTCTTCAATCCAAATGGCATGACAATATATTGAAAGTAACCCCACTCAGTCGTGAAGGTTGTCTTGCTCCTATCCTCTGACGTGATTTTGATCTGCTGGTACCTCTAGAACCCATCAGTGAATGAATATGCTTCTTGACCTCCTACATTGTCCAACACTTCATCCGTGAGCAGAGTTGGGAATGGATCATGCACACAAGCATCATTCAATTTTATGACATCCACGCATATCCTTATCTCATCCTTCTGCTTCTTCTCTTGTACCACCATTGGGCTTACCCAATCGGATTCTTCCACAGGCTCAATGATCCCTTCTGTGAGCATTTCATCTAGTTCTACATGGACCTTCTCCTTGTATTTTGGATTTAAGCAGTAAGGCCTCTGCTTAACTGGCTTCGCATCAGGCTTTAATGTGATCTTCATCACTCTTAGATCTCTGATTATTCCTTTCAAATCCATAAACTTGTTCGTGAATAAGTCTTGATATTCACGGAGTAATTCAGCGACCTTATCCACCATTACATCTTCCAAGTAGTCTCCGATCTTTGCGAATTTGGGTTCTGCCTCTGTACCAATTTTTACTTGCTTAGTTTTCAACGGCACGGTTATATAAAGGTTCTTAATCTATGGTTTGTGAACCTCGCGGTGGCCTTCTATTTCTGGAATGTTAATATTCTATATATCCTCATCCTCCTCTTCAACAATTACATTATAACATTCCAGTGCTCGACTCAGCTGAGTAGCCCATTCAGGCTAAATCAAGTCTATTGGCTCCTGTGGTATCCTAAGATGGTTGCTTTTACCTCTTGTAGCACTTCATCAATACTGTCCCACCCATCCTCAAAAATTGAAGGTCATCACGAACCCTTTGCACAAGATATCCCATTCACCTGCCCCATGGCAGAGCTCTGTTTCTATATACCGGTTCATTGGTATAACATCTAGGGTATGATAGAACATGTGCACCCACTCAGGTTGTGGCTCTTCTCCATAGGCCTGCATCCACTTGGCCAGATGCGCGCATGGATCATCCTGCCGATCATACTTGTCAGTCAGTCACAACTTAGGCTTCCCAAATCGTACTCAGATCATTCTCCTACATTCGTGCCAATCATCAAAGCTTCCTCCGTGCATACCCCACCATCTTGCAGGCGTAGCACGAAGTACCCAGTCTAAGGCCTCGAAGTGTAGCTTTTTTGGCACCTCCCTTTCGAATGCATCCAAGAAGGTATCTACCTCATTTAGACCATCATAAGTAGGTATATCTCTGACTTCTATTGACATGCGATGCAGCAACCAAGTCATCATGTTACAATTCAACGTAGTTACTTCGTGTAACCGATTTTTCCGTTGTTTTATTTCTTCTTCAGAATCTAAAGTGCAGGAACTCTTGTGCTCCCATGTTATCCGTCCATCCGCGATGGGATTCACCCAGTCTTGGTCTCACACTGTTATCTTGTAGATGTAGTCCAGATCATCATCTCTCATATCACGGACTTGTTTCATATAGCGAGATCCCTCAGCAAGATCCAGGGGTATTATTATGTGTAATGACTTCTTCTCAAAGATCATCTTGCACTTCTTCAAATTAATTACCCCATTCATAGTAGTGGCCCAGTCAATTCCCAAGAGTGCGAGATAGGGATTCTTGTCGTTAAAAATCACTATTATTTCAAAATTTGACAGGGCACTTTCTCCCTCAATATCCATAGTTATTCCCTGCAATCGCCCCATAGGTATGATTTTCTGTTGGTTCACCATTCTCAGTTGAATCGGAGACCATTACAGTGCAGGTCTCCCCATTCGCTCCCATGTCTGTTTCGGTAAAACATTGACATCTAATCACAAATCCAGAATGACTTGGCCCATCTTATATTATCTTTTCTACGCAGTTAGTCTCATTTCACGCCCTGTCCTTGTCTTATGCTTTTCGATCTTGCGGACTACATGTGGTTCACCTGGCACGGTCCCAACGCATCTGTTGATGAGTTCTTGTAGCCCCTTGGCAGTAGCTTCATACAGGTTTCCAAAAAAGTTGTGAGCATGGAGGGATCCATTTCTGACTCAGGCTAATCTTTGCTCCCTAACGTGGAGGCCTCAACGAAGCTCTTCTTAGCTTCCATGAAGGTTTCCCAAGAGAGCTCCAAATCAAATTCAACCTCTTTCACCGGGGCTTTGCAAACCCATGTACTACATTCTGGTTGTTTTCCTTTGTCATCTCCTGTCATGATTCCACTTCGATGTACAATATTTACATTCAGATCTTCCTCACGCTGCTCAGACCTCATCATTTGCATGTTCTAAGTCGGGGGAGTCGGTAGCGCTCCTCTGTGACAGATCCTAGCTATCATCGTAGGACAATCTTCTATCTCATGATCAAACAACATGAAATACTTGCACGACGAGTGCGTTGGATTCGTGCAATCATGGGCATAGTGCCCTACCCCTCCGCAATTGTAGCAAATCAACTTTCTGCGACCTCTACCATGTCCTCCTACGCCTCGGCCTCGTTCACGCCCCTGAAATCCTATCCACACCATTCCTGCATTTTAGTCAAGGGGCTACGTTTGAGGCCGAACCTTGTAGGTGGGAGTTCTATCCATCATCAATTCATAGCTTCTACAGGTATGCTCATCATGTCCCACCAACCTAAAAAAATTGCAGAACAATTATTGCGAAGTTTGCATATACTTTTGTAACAAGTGGTAGTTATCTATGGCATGTTTTCTTACTATTTGACAGATAGTGCACCACAAAGCAGGCACTGCACTAGTTCTTGCTTGAACTTCCGTCCTTAAAGACATTGTTCCTCCTCTTGCAAGGTAATTCGTAAAAACTAGGCAATGGTCTTTGTCATGACCCTGACTCTTGCATTTTACGCACCACACTTCTTCGGGCATTTCTAGTCTAACCATCCTGTCCTGTTTCAAACTCTGCATCTCAAGGCACAGATTCTTCAACTGCGCGTGGATCTGCTGAACTCCTAGGTTAGGATCCTGCATCGGGGTCTCATGTAGCCTCATAGTGATCTCTAAGGCCTCTTCCTAAGTTGTTATCTTCTGCTACGATAGCGTACTTCTTAAATATGGTAGTAGTGAAGCTACAAACCACTCGCGATGTTGTCCATTTGTCAGATTCATATTGGCTTCGTGAATTGTACATTTTAGCCTCTGATCTAGTTCCCAAGGAGTCTCGCCTAGTAGCATCGTGATATCTTTAAATACCACGATCGACTATGCTTCAAATTTAGGCCTGCTAAATTATCTATTTAGCATTGTTCAGATATCGCGACTCTTGCATTTGGGTTATCATTGGAGTACTTAATATACCAGGTGAGCGTGCGATCCTTCAAGACACTAACGATCATCACTTTCTTTATATGGTCATCTGTAACACCTTGCGCTTCCCATATAACCCTTACAACCAACCAGAATTGGTCTGAATCTTCATTTCTCAAAACCTTTGAACACAGGAAACTTCACTGTGTTTGCCATACTGAATCACGATGGTGGTGGAGTTGGTACAGGCGAAGATGGAGGTTATGGTGGTGAAGCTAGTGGTGGTACGGGTGGAGGTGGTATTCGCGGAATTCTTTGTCTTATTAGGTGAATAGTACTTCGCAGAGAAACCTTCGCGAGCTCTCCCTTGTCCCTTCATGGGGGTGAAATCAAGGGGCTATTCTCTAGACCCTTATTTCCTTTGTTCATGTAAACCTTTCCACTTTGTGTAGCCCCGAACATCAAGGTAACTGCATAACCCACTTTTCGCACAACAACATTTTAATCCAAGTATTCAAATACTTTACGTACTTACCTCACAGTCCTTTGAGAAAGCGTCGCTTTGCCTCGCTATATCTCACTGAGGTGTTGACCGCGAATTCAGTAACAAATCCTCCTATAATGTGATCGAGCCAATGATCGATGGCGCACGTGAACTTATCCATCGATGCTTCCAATCTCCGCACTAGCTCTGGGGTCCACACAATAGAACCGTCAAGCTTCCACCTTCCTTGGCTATTTGCTAGCTTCGCGATCCACTCATATAGCTTAGTAGGGAAGGGCGTAAAAAGGATTTCATGGATCTCTGTATACAGGTAACTGTCTAGCCACTCTTCTTTTGACAGTCGTGGGTTTCTATTCTCCTGCACCGCGAAATTGTGAATTCTTCTGTCCAGCTAGCCTTCAATTTCTTTCTTAGTTGGATTCCAGTGATACGACATCACACGTCTCTATGCAGATTCTAGTCCCAGCAACAGAACCATTTATTGGCTTATGGGGGCCTTACCCATGTTCAGATTTAGTTAGCCAAACAAATCTCTACACTATTGGCCCTTTCGGCATCAACTCACAGAGCGCGGACTGAAGTCTCACCCGAAGCAGCATGGGGGGATGCTGGAACCAAGTTTCCACACCCTTGAGATGGATGTGATGTCGATTTATTCCAACTAGACCTGCCTTCATGCAGGTTGCATCGCGCGCTATTCTAAGATTCAACACCTTCATGATCCATTACAATCGACCTTCGTGCAGCCCTAATTAGGATTTGAGATGCTTTCGCGCTGTTAGGGAAGTAAACTACAATATTTCCCAAACTAGGCTAGGTAACTTACTTATATTATTGACAGATCTTAATTATCTTCACGTAAACAAATGTTCTTACTTGCGTCCACTTAACCAATATAGTCATACACATCCACGCATCATATAAGCATTATAAGTGAAATTTATACTTAATATCACAGATGCATAAACAGGAAATAAAGATGCAGAAATGATATAAATTTCTCTTTATTAATATTTCCGGATGATTACAGACTCGACTCACCCTGTGCAGTCATCTAACTAGGCCTTTGCGCACTCAGTTGTAGAGCCTCTACCTACACTATGACTCAAAACTTAGACTTACACTTCAGAACTATCTCGCATACATATGCATTATCTTATATTAGATGCTTTTGACTACTTAGAGCTTCGCTTTATTTATACAATTCCATGGTTCGCAGACCATGGGTAGATCTTCTACAACTGACATTACATTATCAAAATAAGAGCGGACAACCCTATGAATTTTTAACAACTTCGCGTTACACACCCACAAAATGTGGAGTCTCTACATTGTAATTACAAAGCTGGACCAAAATCTGGGCTCTTAGCCCTAAAACTGCCCTTGGGGGATCCTGCACCCAACAAGATTCTACATTCAAATTTGACAAGGGCTTCCAATCATGAGTATAATAGTGAAACAAAATCACCAAATTTAAAAATACCATTCATAAATCATTTATTGGCCAAGAAATGATGATTTTATTCTAGGTTCTTACCATTAAATTGAACCAAAAGAGACCACCATATATAGTTGTGGTTAAAAACTAGGCATGCTCAAAGTAAGTCAACTTCTACATAAGTTAATGGATTTTAATGACCTCTTAGAATTTCCAAATTCTTTCAGCTACAATGTCTTATCATATTTCAATCTTTGCTAGTGCTAATAAGAGGGTTTGTAGATTGAATTTTCCGAACAATTTTTCATCCATTAAGGCCCATCTCCTAGTGTTATGTGAAGAGAACATTTATGCTTCTTCATTCCATCAATTACCTATATTATCCATTGTGTACACAAAACCTAGGCTTCTTGAAAGGATCCAATCTTGGAACTATACCATAGATCCTTGTTCACAAAATGGAAGCATTTATTTCCCTGTACTTTTGCTAAGAGAAATGCCAAAAGAGTTTCTCTAACCTTTTATAAGCCATGTCAAATAGTACCCAAAACATTGAAACATATATGATAATTTTGTAGCAAAGTGCAAGAATTTAGTTCATGTCCCCACAACTTACAAATTTCATAGA
The DNA here is from genome assembly GCA_000404065.3 of Pinus taeda. Taxonomy (NCBI): domain Eukaryota; kingdom Viridiplantae; phylum Streptophyta; class Pinopsida; order Pinales; family Pinaceae; genus Pinus; species Pinus taeda. The sequence continues at coordinate 34,892 of APFE031687831.1, read as the reverse complement.
AGTTAATTTTTTTCCATCTAAAAAAAGTTTAGGTGCACAATTCCTAAATATCTAGTTTAACATCACTAATAATTTATTCCTCTTATGAATTTCAATTATACAAAGTGTGCACAATGTGTTTTTTTTCTATTTTTCATTCAACTTTGTTTTGTATAACCTTATAATTGATTTTAAAAATTAATTTTTTAAATCAATTAATTAATTTTGTATTTTCAGTGTGAATATATATAAAACTTCGAAAAATTCTTTCATTACTGCAACATAACATTTTGGCATCCTAATTTGTGCCATAATTATGCGAAATGGGAAATTGTATTTTATTTTTCATGTCCCCGCATCATTTAATGAATCCTACTGTCTGTTCTCGTATCCATTTTATATCCAATTTTTCATCGACATTTTTATCCTTTCTATATCATTTACATTTCTTAACATATTTTTTTCAATGTCATGTGGTTCTCTATGTCTTAATCGTTCCAATATTCTATCTTATACCCTAAATTATTGTTGTTATGGTTTTCAAAAGTTAAATTTCTCTCTTCTAACTCAAGACGTCTAATGGTTAAGTCATTTATTAACAAGGGAATCAATGTAATCATGTGAAGGTTCTTTTGTTAACGTCAAACGTGTGCATTTGAAGGTATCCAACGCACACATCAATGTTTATAATGTAATACAAGGTTGTTTAGTGGTTCTACATAGATGAAATGCAGATGTACTAATTTAGGTGTTCAAGCTCTTTATACAATCAATGTTTCGGTAAAGAAAGCGATACAACCGATAATTGGGGTTGGATGATTGGGGTTGGAATTTGGATTCATTTTCATTTATATATAATTTTTTTTATTTTTTGGATTTTCATATTTTTAGAGTATAAATTAATTTCTCATCAATAAAATTTTGATTGAAAAATTACTTTTTATTCTAAAAATTTATATATTATTGGAAAAAAATGATTATAATACATAAATAATTATTGGATCCTAATTCTTATTGTTTTTAATTATTGTTTTTATTGAATCTTGAATCTTAGTATTCTTTTTATAATTAATATAAAGATAACATATTTTTCTATGAGATTTGATCCTGGGTCTCCCAAAATTAGGCTTGGTAGTTAGCAATTCCACCATATGTTAAAAAAATAAAGATAGCATATTTTTCTAATTTAAATTTTCTTTTATATAAATAACAATTAAATTAAGTTTAATTCTTTTTATAAAAATAAAAATAAAACAAGTAATTGATTGTAAGTCTAGTTCATAGCCTTTCATAATTTCATTTTCGACATTTTGGAGATTCCTACAAAACTATTTATTTTTTATTTAATTTGTATTCTCTATATTTTTTTATCATTTATTTATTTAATTTGAACACCATTAAAGACAAACAAAATAGTCTAAATCACATATGTTTTTGTATATTTTTCAATAAGCTTTATTAAAATTAAGTCAACAATATCATCGTTACAGATTAAATATCCTGAATTTTTCACAACTTCTAATCTATTAATATGTCTTTAAATAATTAATTATTTTACCCAAAATTTATTAAAAATATATAACTATGGAAACCCTCACATTTTTAAAACCAAAATTTTAATTAAACTTCACTGAAAAACTCTCAAAACTTTTAACATATTATTGCCCACCATAAAATTGGAACCCCTCTTTTGGATCCTTTAGACCTTTGTCTTAATTATCATGCAATTTAAACATCACTAGAAAAATAATGCAGCATAAAGATCATAATCCTAAAGGCGGAAAATCCCACAATCATGAGTATCATTTGAAAATTAATAAAAATGATACCGAAGGAATTAAGACAGATAGGGATTATAGAACCAAAATTTGCTCACAAAAATAAATGTGGAAATCCAGTACAAATCTATTCTCGATGTTCAGAGCAAAGATAGCTGGAATTTCACTAATTTCATTATTAATGTCTTTCTTACAATGGACGAACAAAATAATGTCTTTCTTACAATGGACAAACAAACAAGCCACAAGTTGTAGAAAACTCCCACTAGCCTATGGTCTACAGTAGTTCAACTGATCTCAAACTCCCCCATGGAAAGTTTAATGAACACCACTTGACGATAGCCCAATTGCTTGCTAAGATGTTGCAACTCAAAACCAAATTCTGATGAAACATTATCGCTTTGCAGATATTGCTCGCACACCACACTCTAACCTGGTGGATAACTGACCCTGAATCCCTACTGAATGAGCAGAGGAGGCAGGTAATTTACTATTAACCAGCAAATCATAACTGCAACAAATGTTACAAGTCATAGAGGTCACTTATATAAAACAAAATTCAAATCGACATAATGTAACAATTTCAACCCTTTCATATTTGATTTAATGCAAAAATGATGATTCCACAACAAGATCCAAAGTGGAATCAATTTGGGACTTGCGCTTGTTAAAAGATTTCTTTATTCTTTTTCTCCAAATCATTCATTGAAACAATCCAAACTTCAAAGCCTTTGATCATCGGAAAGGAATGGCACAGGAAACACATGGTTAAACATGCGTGACTGGCTAGCCCATAATCCTCCTTCCCTTTGCATGGTGAAAACAACAGACAACAGCACCCACCGGCCATTACACCACTGCAGCCACCAGGAATGCAAGAAACCCTAACGTTGGACCGACTATTCTGCATGGATTTTCGTGGTTCCACACTCTATACAAATTGGCGTTCCTCCTCCCATCGTCTTTTTAAATATCAATCTGAATGTATATATTCTTTGATAGTTTGCTCCAAGAACTGTAGATGGATCATATAATCTCGGCCCCTTCTGTTTTGTTGTGTTCTATTGAAATAGTGAGTAGCTGGCGCTCCATTGTTTTCATTTCATTTTAAAAAATTTGTGGGTGTCATTGCTAAATTTAAACTCTTTGACGAAAGATGGTGTAATTGAATACATATTGAATTCCTTGATCGCAGATGGTAGAATTGAATGCATATTAATAAATATAATTCGCGCAGATGGTGGAATATAATTCGTGCAGATGGTGGAATTGAATGCATATTAATAAATATAATTCGCTACATTGGAGAGTTAGAACATGGAAAAGTCTGAGTAGTGAAGTCTGTTAGAGCATGGAAAAGTGAGTACTGAAGTCTGTTGGAGCGGGAGCTGGGTAGCTGCCCAAAAAACTCCGTGAATTGATCACTAGCTATGAGAGTATTAATGACGTTTTCGACCAAAAAAAACTTAAAAAAACATTTTGTAAGGTTCAAATTCCAACCCTGCTGGCGATAAGAGCATTCCCCACGTTGCCTTCATTGGGCCGATCTACAGGTGTCCTCTTTTCTACAAGTGTCAAGTACAAATACGCTCGACGATTGCAGCATTCCCCACGTTGCCTTCATTATACCGATCTACAGGTGTCAAGTACAAATACGCTCGGAGATTTCACAGGGCTTACGTCATAAAACCTTCGATAATTGTGAGATGCTAGTAAACAACTACGTTATTATGACAGGTGCAGGGCATGAGCTCTTTAATTATGTAACATTTTATCGGCTCACATGCATTCATGAAAATGCTCAAACTTTTAAGTCCTAACATCATCCATGCATACCCACACCAAACAAAAGTGTGAACTAGAGTGAAGGTTAATGAAAAACGAGGAGCATAATGCCACATGGCAAAACAGAATCAACCTTTTCGTGGTCCCACGCTTGGACAAAGGCTTTTTGCATCATATGATTTGTTTTTACATATTCCAGTGAGCGCTACATGGAGTGAGATGCTAGTAAACTACGTTAATATATCTCTACAATTGACAGGTGCAGGGGATGAGCTCTTTAATTATGTGACATTTTATCCTCTCACATGCATTCATGAAAATGCTCAAACTTTTAAGTCCCAACATCATCCATGCATACCCAATGCATACCGACACCAAACAAAAGTGTGAACTAGAGTGAGTGTTAATGAAAAACGAGGAGCATAATGCCACATGGCAAAACAGAATCAACCTTTTCGTGGTCCCACGCTTGGACAAAGGCTTTTTGCATCAATTTGTTATTACATATTCTAGTGAGCGTACATGGAGTAACACTGAACGTGGATCCTTTCCTTCAAGGCTCGCAAACCCATTCTGCTTTTCAAAAAATTGAGTTGAAAAGGTTTCCTGCAACCTCCAAAACCGACAATTTTACATCGGAAGACCAAACTTGGAATGCATCAAAAAAGGGTCAAGTGCCCCATGCGAATAGGTGCATTTATCTTCTACACGCTGCCCCTCTATGAATTCATTAATAAAAGGAAAGCACGAGAGATAGCATTCCCACTGAGTCTTTAATCCTCTAGTCTCCTTTAGGTGTTTTTGTTGAGTGATATCAGAGCCTTTCCAAGCCTTCAATCAGAATCCAATGCAGGATTACTGCAATCTGGAAAGCCCAGAAGCTTCTTATTCAGAGGATTTCCAGGCTGATGATAATGAGTATCCTCCTTATGCAGACGATACCCAATATTTTGACATTGATATTTCACTGCCCTTCTCCCCAAGAAATACCAACCCAATCTCAAGCTCAAGCTTAGACGATGCTGATAGCGAAGATGAATTCGAATTGGACTTGTCTCTTTATCGCCCAAATCCCCCAAACCCAATTCAGTGCATTTCTCCTCCTGCAGATAGCTCTTTTGACCATGGCCACCTGCTTCCCCTTCAGCTAATTCCTACGCCACAGGAGCATGACATGGATTTGAAGGATATTCGTGTCTCTCCGGACTCTTCTAGTAGGACTGCAGGAATCAAGACCCACTTCCCCAAATTGCTCAAGACTGCTACCAAGTTGAAGTTATCTTTGTTTAGATTCACAAAATTGAGTAAACTTGGGATGGATCTGCAGCCTCCTTGTGTTGAATGTGATACCGCGTCTATGCGGCAGAAGCTTCCTAGCAGCAACAGTTACATGAGTAGTGAGGGGATAATGACATTGATAGAGGTACAGGGGACCATTCAAGGAGCCATTGCCCACTGCAAGCAGTCCAATCATATTCATAGATGGTAACTAGCATGGTTTGGTTGCAGACCTACTCGGCTCTGTATATTTTCCTTTGTTCAGTTTGGAGGCAGCATACCTGCAAAACCTCAGCTATCATATGGGCTGGCATTAATTGTAGTATACTCCCCGTGTTCATATTCTCAGTCGGCAGCAGGATACATTTATGCTGCATTTCAGCTATGATGCCATCTGTAAATATTTATGTCTTATGATCCAGATCGATTAACCTTGTCTTCATGAATGTTGGAACTTGATGTTTGTTACTTTAACTTGATTGTAAATGTACTCTTCTAATTTCACTTTATTTGGGTGGATGGTTCATTATGTTTGCGATGCATGAAAATGACTGAAGCATGATACACTTCATGTAATGAAAAAAAAAGAAAACATATATATATAGATAATATATCTTCATGAATGTTGGAACCTGATGTTTGTTAATTTAACTTGATTGTAAATGTACTCTTCTAATTTCACTTTATTTGGATGGATGGTTCATTATGTTTGCGATGCATGAAAATGACTGAAGCATGCTACACTTCATGTAATGAAAAAAAAAGAAAACATATATATAGATAATATATCTAAAATTTTAGATTTAATTAAAAAATTGAAAATTTATTGGGCATTAGAGATGTGACTAAGGGCTACATAGAAGCCTTGTGGTGAGGAATATGCATTATGGCAAACAAACAGAAAGAAGAGAAACAGATCTCTCTTTCTCGCCTCTTTTTGAGTTGTGAGGTGATGGCTTGGTGTGGTTACTCTTATTTAAGGAATATGTATGTGATGGCTTGGTGTTGGTAATCTTATTTAAGGAATATGTATGAAAGATATGTTTTGGAGTTTTATGGTATATGGTTATTATTGTTTTTGTTTTATTTGTTGGTTGATGTAATGTTTTAAATGTTTTAGATTTATGTGGTGTAAATTAATTGGTTTTTGTGGGATTTATTTTTCATTATGTTATAGGTTCAAATTTTATGGGGAAGGGTCAAAGATGGGAGTTATTTTGGCGGGAATTGAACTACTTTAAGGGGCGTTTAAGCTCCACCAAGCTTCACACAATCTTGGTGATAGCATCTCACTGGTGGGCAGATTGTTCTTCCATCCAACATTGGGGTTGGCCCCAACCTAAGCTTAGCCTAACTCGAAAAAAGTTGAAAATAGAAGTTTACAATGATTTAGGTTTAAATGACAGTGTGATAAGGTTTTTGAAACTTCATTATGGTATGGCAACAACTTTAAGAGTGAATGAGCAAGATAGAGATTTCAGATTTTAGACTTCTGTGATTTTTATCTTGTTGTAAATAATTTTCTAGATCCATTGCATTTTATGAAAAGTTGTATATCGACGTTTCAAACCAACAATTGCGGTTCATCTTCAGGATGCATAACTGTGAAGATGAACCACAATCGTTGGCTCGAAACATCGATATACAACTTTTCATAATATGCGATGGATTTGGAAAATGATTTACAACAAGATAAATATTCTCTTTACAAGGTTGGAGGTGTATGAGATTGGGGAAGTGCGGCGGCTTTGTTGGAAAAAGAAAGCAGATCCCTTGTCACTTAAGATTTGCTTAAGATTGGTGGTTATTGGTGGGATATTAACTTTATAGGTGCTAAGGGGGATTTTCATGGTCCCCCTTTTCAATTCTTTGCATTCTGTGTGAGGAGGGAACAAAACCAATGTTCAAGCATTAATCACATATGTAAGAAAAGGGTGTCAATCGAGGGGGAGAAAAAAATCTCCACCTATTAGGTGCAGCAAGCCTTGACGTTGTAAGCACTCCACTAAAGGTACCCTCTACACTAGGCCAACCAAGGAAAAGAAGGGTGCTAAAAATGATGTCATACACCACCATAAGAGATTCACACCATAAATCAATGTAGAGGTTTGTTAAATTGTAGCAAGACAAGGCTTCATTTGACTTGTGCCTTAGTCATATGGAGAAATTCAAACTTCCAAGTCCGCAAGATGACTTGAGTTGCAATTAGTAGGAGTGACATGGCCAAGTCACTTAGTTAAGTCAGTTAATTCGAGTTTGTGGGAAAGAAGTAGAGTTGTGCATGAGTTGATTGCTATGATTTAGAAATCCAATGGAGTTATAATTAATGAAACTCAGTTATCTAAGCTCTAATCATGAATAGAGTCTGTAGGAGTTTTGTTGAGTAGTTGTAACTATTGTTAACTCACCGATCTCTTAGTTAACTAGTCAATTTACTAAAAATAGTTGTAGTCATGCATGCAATTCGAATTGCCCAATTGAGTGGAGGGAAAATGCATAATTGTATTTATCATTCTATACTATTGATTGTACAAAGTTTGCATGTAGTAGGTGAGGAATTCTCTTGGGATTGTGTAAGGAAATAGGAGGAAGCAAGATGCCTATTTTGGCTAAGTATTGACCAAGGAAACCTCAAGAGAAGATCAATATTGCAATGCAGATTGAGCTTCAAGGATTGAAGTAGTCATTGTAATAAATCTATATTCTCATATGATATAATACAAACAGAGGAGAGGTTTTTCCCAGGTGGTTTCCCCAGTAAAAATTGTATTCTTGTGATTGAATAATTGCATGTATTTCTATTATCAATTTTCCTTCTACAAAATTTAGTAGAAGAAATTAGTGTCTATTTATTTCACTATGATTGCATTAATAGTTGCAAAATTTGAGATATTTCTATAAGGTTGAAAGAATTGAGCATAAAGTTAGAGAGAAACAAACCAACACATCTTCAAAGGTTATTGACGTTGAATTGATAATTTGGATACTAGGTACTAGTTTCTCATGTAACAGAGACATCAAATACTTTAGCACATTATATTCATCAACATACTAATCAATCACTATCCATGTAATAGAAGAGCAAGGCATTCAATAGAAGCCCATTCTGAACAATCTAAATGTGTAACATAAAAACCACAATGAATAAACTTCTTACTTTCAATAGGAAAATATGAGGCTTTAGTAAGCTTATGTGTGATAGGGAAGTAGTTGAACAAGCTCACAATTAAAAGGCCCAATAATTAAGCATATAAAAGTTTGAATATATGAATCCTCCTCTCATTTTTGGACTCACCTTATGAAACTGACTAGATACTTCTTGTTTTGCTCTTAACATTTTTTGTAATTATCTATTATATTAAATATTAACAACCAAATGTATAGTAAATATTTTTTGGGTGGGTTGAAATATATTAACTGAAAAACATGTGATAATTTATAGAGAGGATTACAAAAGTTAAGTCAGTATCTCATAGCGGAGTTTGGTATCCAGAAATAGACTCTCCTTAAGGAGGAGAGGGACAACTATGAATTGAAAGAAAGAAGAGTAACCAAAATAGAACTGAAACATTGTCCTAAGCGACCTTGTACAAAAGGAATTGTAAATAGGAGATCAAAAATCATCACTATTCAGCAATCAAGTTAAGGGACATAAATCCAAACATGTAACCTGGATGGTTCTATTGTGTCCTTTGATGTTCCTCTTACCAAAAATCATCACTATTCAACAATCAAGTTAAGGGACATGAATCCAAACATGTAACCTGGATGGTTCTATTGTGTCCTTTGATGTTCCTCTTACCACTAGAGGAATGCCAAGATGTTGTTTAATCTTCTCCATCCTCTGATATAAACCCCTCTTTGTTGGTGTTCAATGGAGTGAAGGATATCCATGTGAGTTTCATGAAAGTCTAGAAGAGTTTGGCCCAATAAAAAGTTCATTTTCCAATAAAGATCCACCATTTGCAAATATTTGTTGAACTGGTCCCTAGTGTGCCCTGCATCTAGGATCCAATCAACCCAATCCATAAGAACCTTTGTATTTGGGAGGGGCATCCTATGAGAGAAAGCTTCCCCCTCCATGTGGATGAGTTCTCCATATATGTGGGTGATCTGAAAATGAGATCTTAAACCAATATAAAGGTATTACAGACTCATGTGTAGGAATGCATATATTACTTAGTGCAATGGATCGAAAAGATTGCGAAAAATATAGACAATGAGCAATTAGAAGTCACACACATTAACACAACAAATAATCAAGGAGTTCACTAAACTTCCTGGCTATGTCTCTTGGCCCAGCTTTCAGTGTCGACCTCTATATTATGTCTTCAAGAGCAGATTATTACAAGTTTGAGCTCAGACTGAGTCTCAACACAACAGTGACAAAACAACAGGGATTTACTTGAAATCCTCAAGTCTACAAGAGTACACAGACTCTCCCTCTTGCTCTTTGTCTTCTACTTTCTTTTGCTCTCTTTCTGTCTCAACAACTGCCTCCCTATGTATCTGCCATTGAATGGCTTTTAAGCCTATCGGCGCTGTCGGTTTGCATTCCTTTCTAGGGATTTTTGGTTCTCGGCCCCTGTCCATTCTTCTCCCTTTCAAGCGTTAAACAATCATTGTAAAATGTTGAAGGTATGGTGGCCACCTGTTTGTAACGGAAAGTACCACTGGCACGGGTGAAATCCCAAAAAGTTATTTCTCTGTTTATATAGAGAAATACATAGAAAACATAGAAAAATCCATCAAAACACTTTCTATCGGGCTTCAAATAATATCCAATCACGTCCATAATCCCTATCAGGTCTGTGTTATATCACTGTTGCAAGCCCCTTTATATTTGACTCTTTTGATCTGCTTGATCTCTGATCCAACGGCTAACATCCATTTCAAGCGGCCCACTTGCATGGAGATTACCCGCCCGAAAACACGTTTTTCTCTCTCCTACTGGGTGTCAAGTGTCGACCGGTGTATGGAATCGGGCGAGCCTATCCAATACCACTTACTACCTGAGGACCGCCTGAAATCTCGCTTACCACGGAACTCAAATAACATAAAGCCACATCTATAAATCTTTCAGGTTCAGCTTTATCGCTTCAAGTCATTTCCTTTTGTATTTTGGTTTTATAACGAAAATGTGATAATACAAAAAAAATCCTGAAAAACACTTTTATATCGGGACTCAAAATTTATAGGGGCGCTTTTATAAACCCCGTCGGGTCCACCTTTATCACTATCACAAGTTGCATGTTGCATAGGCCCGACTCCTTTGTACTGCTCCGATGTGATATTGCGATGTGATATCACAGTTGTTCATCACATATCGCAATGTCTACAGTCCCCAGTGAGTCCTTCCTTTGTGTTATAGCGATGTGATGTTGCAAGTTGATCTGGGTCGTTGATCTGCGCGCTCGATCAACAATCCTCATTAAATCTTGTTGATCGCTATCGCGATTTCCATAGGGCTGCCTCTTATACACTCCACCGATTGCAATATCGTCGATCTGATCTGGACCATTGATTGGTCCGATCCGATGGCTCCTATGCATCTCGGTTGCGCTTTCTCTTTCCTTTGGATTTTCAGGTTTTTCCACCATTCCTTCACTATTTTCCCTTGTGATAGTGTCTCCAATAGTTAATATACATGAAGACTTCGAGGTTTTAGGATCCATTTTGGATCACACCTTCCCATTGAAAAAGCTTTTGGACCACCAAAAGTTGGTTTTTAGGCATCGATCAAGTGAGGATACAGCTCCCTCATTTGTTTAACTTCTATCCATCGTGCTTTGCTTGGATTTGAACCTTTGAGCACTATTCTCAAGTACTCAACATCCCCTCCATGCATAGTTCTCACCTTCCTGTCTAGAACTGTATCTTCCTGTAACTCATTGAGATATTCAGGCAACAGATCCTCAATAGAAGGCAACTGGCTTTGCTCTTTAGGATCTTCAATCAATGAAGGTTCATACAATCTCAAGTTTTCTGCATTAACAACTGAATAGATCTACATATAAGCTGGTAAATCAAGGCGAAAAGCATTTTCCCCAATTTTATCAAGTATTTTGAAAGGTCCATACCTTATTGGTTTTAGCTTCTTACCTTCGCCTTGCATTCTGTCTTTGCTGATGTACAGCCATACTTGATCACCAACTTGGAAACTATGCTCAACCCAATGCTTGTCATGTCTTGCCTTGTACTTGGCTTGACTTCTTTCCAGTTGTTCTAGTATTGCCTGGTGAATTTCCTGTATTTGTTCAATGAACTTTGTTGCTTTGTCCACATCACTGTGTCCATCAACTACTATGTCTTTACCAAAGACAAAATCCAAGGGAGACTTTGGCATAAAACCAAAACAAGTCTCAAAAGGAGATCTCTGAGTAGAAGAGTGTTTGGAATGGTTGTAAGCATGCTACGCATAACACAAATGCTCATCCCAAAGCTTGGGATGCTTGCTGCAATAGCCTCTAAGCAACTGGATCATTGTCCTATTGACCACCTCTGTCTGACCATCTGTTTGTGGATGAAATGTTGTGCTCTTCTTCAACCTAGTGTCCATCAACTCCCATAAACTTGACCAGAACTTCCCAACAAATCGAGAGTCTTGATCAGATACAATAGAAGTGGATAAACCAAAATGAACCCATAAATTTTGAAAGAACAACTTTGTTGTTTGTTCAGCTATAACTTGCTTGTTACAAGGTATCAAAATACACATTTTACTGAACCTATCCACAAAAACATACAAATAATCTTGAACTTTTCTAGATTTTGGCAATCCCCCAGCAAAGTCCATGGAAACACTTTCCTAAGGACGAGAAGGAATTGGAAGTGGAGTGTACAAGCCTAATTTTCTATTATTGGGCTTAGTAGCACACATAGTACACCCTTTGATATATCTAGAAATTGTCTCATGCATTCTTGGCCAATAACAGAACCTTTGCAATTGTGCAACTATTTTACTTACACCAAAATGACCTGATATGAGAGAAGTATGTGCTTCTCAAACTATGTTAACTCTTTCAGTTTGTGGAATCCATAACTTTCTGAAATGACATAAGAGTTCATCCTTTACATAATAATCCAATTCTTCTACTTGCTTTCCATGGCTTAAAGTTGCATATACATCTTTAAAATCTACAACTTGAGTATATTGTTCAATGTAACTTTCATGCATTACACAATTATGCTTAAGTATAGTAGATGCATTTATGATTGGTCTTCATAACATGTCTACAACTTTATTGTGTATGCCCTTCTTATATCTGATGACAAGATGAAATTGTTGTAGAAAACCCGTCCACCTATAATGTCTTGATTTCTGCACTTTAGTTTGTGAGTGCAAATATTGAAGTGGTTGATGATCTGTATGTATGATTGTTTCCTTGCCCATTAGGTAATGTTTCCACTTTTTCACACTTTGTACTAATTCATAAAATTCTTTATCATATGTGGGATAATTAACTATTGCAGAAGTAAATGTCTCATAATGATAACATATGGGTTTTCCATGTTGCATCAACACTGCTCCCATGGCATAGTCACTGGCATCTGTCTCAATCTCAAATGGATGTTGAAGATCTGGCAGTGCTAGTACGAGTGTTGTACTGATTTTCTCTTTTAAGGTGTCAAAGGCTTTTTGTTGTTTTCCTCCCCATTGAAACACCTGTTTCAATCCTGTTAAAGTATGTAATGGAGCTACAGTCAAAGAAAATTTAGCAATAACCTTTTTCCAGTATTGTGCTGCCCCTAGGAAACTCCTAACCTCTGTAGCAGATTTGGGTTTAGGCCAGTTCACAATGACTTCAACCTTAGGGGGATCTATCTTCAATTCACCACCTCCCTACTATATGACCCCAATAATTTAAATATGTTCTACCAAATTCACATTTTGACAGTTTTACATAGATATTTTCTCTTTTTAAAACATCTAAAGTTTGCTTTACATGGTCTTCCCATGTCTTACTAAAAACAAGAATGTTATCTAAATAAACAATTACAAAATCATCAATAAAAGGTCAGAGTACATCATTCATAACTCTCACAAATGTAGCACGAGCATTAGTTAAGCTAAAAGGCATAACCAACCATTCATAAAGTCCTTGCTTTGTCTTGAAAGCAGTCTTCCATGCATCTTGTTCTGCAACTCTGACCTGATGATAACCACTTCGTAAGTCTAACTTAGAAAAGTAAACTGCTTCTTTCAATTGATCTAATAGATCATCAATACGAGGAAGAGGATAATGATTCTTGATTGTTATTTTATTTAGTGCTCTATAATCAATGTGCATGCTCTATGAACCATCTTTCTTTCTCACCAGAACGATTGGAGATCCACATGGTAATGTGCTTGGTCGTATAAACCCTTTATCGAGCAACTCCTGTACCTGTTTCTTTATCTCTGCATTCTCTAAAGCTGACAACCTATACATTCCAATTTTAGGTAATGGAGCATCTTGTTGCAAACAAATATCATGTACTATTTCTCGCTTGGGTGGCAAACCTTTTGGTTCTTGAAATAGAACATGATACTCTGAAACAACTTTAACTAAATCAGCTTTCTTTTTAGAATCATAGCATTCAAATGCATTGGATTTTTCAAGATCCTTTGCCTTTGCAACCATGAGTAAAAACTGCCTACTTGGATTCACAATTCTTTTCATCTATCCTAAGTTTATCAAAGAATAGTTATTTTTTAGTTTATGAGCTCTTACAATATATTCAATTCCATCTTTAGTGAGTTGATACTTATTTTCAACTCTATAGAAAATAGTTTTCCTATCATACAAGTATGGACTTCCCAAAACAATACCACATATATCCAATGGAACTATATCTAACTCAACCTCATCTACAAATGTTGATCCAATAGCAAACCTAAGTTTACATTGTCTCGTTACTTGTAGCTTTGTTTTATCACACACCCAACCTAATGGATATGGATTCTCATGATGTTTTGTTTGTAATCCCAACTTCTTTATAATTGTTTCAGAAATCAAATTTACTTGTGATCCACTACCAAATAAAGTATCAACCTTATCGTGCTTGGAAATTACTCTAATACGAAAAAGCTCATTTATTTCTCTCTCATTACTTTCATTATCAACAGATTGTGTAGAATTACTTGTGGATGCTTCAGAATCTTTACCTTTAATACTTGTGGTTGTAGTTGTTGTTTCATTGCCTGAATTTGATCCCAAGTCCTGCTAAATAGCTGCAACATTCTTTTTCTTCCTTCCACCGAAATTCTTAGGTCTCCATTACGGATGCAAAAGCTAGCAGTGTGCCTCATCGTGTCCTTCTTTCTTACAATTAGTGCATGAAGTTTTATCTTTGTGTAAAGTGTTTGCTTTCCTCTCCTTCCATTTCAGTGTCTTTTTTTCCCTGTTCTTGCTTATAGAATATTTCGATGTTCCCCAAATCTCTGGGTTTACATTCTTACCTCTAGCCTCTATATGTGTTGCTTGAACTAATACATAATCTATGCTAGTGGGATTAAACATGAGTATAGTATGCTTTAAATAACCATGCAGACCACCTACATACTTCAATAAAGTTTCAGGTGAGTCCAAGGTTATACCTAGAGTTAAAGCTCTTTTCCTGAATTCCTGAGTCTAAATTTGTACACTCTGACCCTTCAACTGGCGAAGAGTTTTCCAACTCATCATTGCTTGCTGCATGTGAGCTAAAGGATAGAATTTAATTTTGATAGCAGAAACAAATTCATTCTAGGTAGAAACGATTTTACCATGTTTTTGCAGATCAGCTTGTGTCTTGCCTTCCCACCATACTAGTGCAGTTCCTCCAAGTTGAATGCTAGCCAACTGAATCTTCTTCCTTTCTGAACCAATGTTTTGCACCCTGCAATATACATCAATCTATCTTATCCAATTATCAAGCTTCTCTGCATTTAGTTCTCCGTCATAAATTGGCAAATCAAACTTCACATATAATTTAATCAAAGAAGTTTTCTTCTTTTTCTTATAAGGGCTAGTTTTATGCAAAGAAGATGATGAGGATGATGAAGGTGATGATGGAGGAGTTGGTGGAGAAAGCATTTCTCCTTTTCCTTTGCCTTCTGGAGGGGAAACTATAAAAGGTTCCTCTGCTCCTTTGTCTATTTTGAGTGTTGAATTGCTTTCACCTTGAAACTTCTTAAACTCCAGATACATCTCTTCCACCATGGCTCACATGGCCATAAAACTGTCCATGAACTAAGATTCTAATCCCAGTGGAGTTTCTTCTACCATTCTCCTCTGAGAATAGACTCTTCCAATCTTTGGATTAACCTCAACAAGGTCTCCTTCTCCTAGTCTGAGCTTTAATCAGTTAGCATTCAAAATCCAGCACAAGCTTATCTAACCTTAACAAAACCAAAACCAAAGGTTTTGATACCACTTGATCTGAAAATGAGATCTTAAATCAATATAAAGGTATTATAGACTCATGTGCAACAATGCCTATTTTTCTTAGTGCAACGGATCGAAAAGATTGTGAATAATATAGACAATGAGCAGTTAGAAAACATCATAGTCACACACATAAACACAACAAATAATCAAGGAGTTCACCAGACTTCCTGGCTACATCTCTTAGTCCAGCTTTTAGTGTCGACCTCTATATTATGCCTTCAAGAGAAGATTATTACAAGTGTGAGCTCAGACCGAGTCTCAACACAATAGTGACAAAACAACAGGGATTTACTTGAAATCCTCAAGTCTACAAGAGTACACAGACTCTCCCTCTTGCTCTCTGTCTTCTGCTTTCTCTGGCTCTCTTTCTATCTCAACAATAGCCTCCCTGTGTCTCTGCCATTGAATGGCTTTTAAGCCTATCGGTGCTATCGGTTTGCATTCCTTTCTTGGGCTTTTTGGCTTCCAATCCCTGTCTGTTCATCTCCCTTTCGAGCGTTAAACAATCATTTTAAAACATTGAAGGTATGGTGACCACCTATTTGTAATGGAAAGAACCACTGGCATGGGTGAAATCCCAAAAAGTCGTTTCTCTGTTTACTCAGAAAACATAGAAAAATCCATCAAAACACTTTCTATCGGAATTCAAATAATATCCAATCGCATCCATAATCCTTATCGGGTCCATGTTATATCGTTGTCGCAATCCCCTTTGTATTTCACACCATTGATTTGCCTGATCTCCAATCCAACGACTGACATCCATTTCGGGCAGCCCACTTGCACGGAGATTACTCGCTCAAAAAGGTGGTTTTCTCTCTCCTGCAGGGTGCCACGTGTTAGTCGGTGTATGGAATCGGGCGGAGCCCGTCCAATACCACTTACTGCCTGAGGCCCACTCGAAATCTTGCTTACCATAGGACTCAAATAACATAAAGCTGCATCTATAAATCTTTTGGGTTCGGCTTTATCGCTTCGGGTCATTTCCTTTTGTATTTCGGTTTTATAAAAAAAAATGCACTAATACATAGAAAAGATCGATAAACACCGTTATATCGAAACTGAAAATTTATAGTGCCGCTTTTATAAACCTTGTTGAGTCCGCCTTTATCGCTATCGCAAGTAGCATGCTGCATGGGCCCCGCTCCTTTGTTTTGCTTTGATGTGATATTGTGATGCAATATCGGGATCGGCAATCACATATCACAATGTCTTTAGTCCTCAGTAAGTCCTTCCTTTGTGTTATAGCGATGTGATATTGCGAGTTGACCTGGGACGTTGATCTGGGTGCTCGATCAATGGTCCTTGTTAAATGACGCTAATCGCTATCGCGATTTCCATAGGGCCGCCTCCAATACACTCTGCCGACTGCGATATCGCTGATCTGATTTGGACCATTTATCGGTCCAATCCGTGGCTCCTGTGCATCCCGGCTGCACTTTCACTTTCCTTTGGATTTTTGGGTTTTTTCGCCATTCCTTCACTATTTTGCCTTGCGATAGTGTTTCCGATAGTTAATAAACATGAAGACTTAGAGGTTTTAGGATCCATTTTGGATGAATGGGCTAGCATGAGCTCCGGACATTCTGAGGCAAAATCCTCTTTCTAATGGGGCATGTGGGTATGAACTCAGTGAGCCCGCTCTTGATGTAAGTGGCCCTGCTTCTAATCTAAGCCCACCAATAGGACATGGAGGACATAGTAGTTGAATGAAAAGGTTTAAATGAACTACAAGACTGACTTAGGGGTGCACTATAGCCAGGGGGAACCAGGTATATAGAAGCTAGGACTTGAGAATTGATGAAAACAAAGAACGTCTAGGAAGGGTTCAGTGACATCCAGGTGCGAAAGTGATAGAGAGATAACATTGATTCCCCCCATCAACCAATATCTCATCTGACACCAGAGAAAAAGCTTACATAAATGAAACAAAGAACAACACACCCGCAATAGAGCAATTCTAACAGAGAGAGATAGAATTAGATTTGTTGGAGGGAAATGAGAGACATGTCCATTACCCGAAGAAAGGAGGCACGACCAATAGTAAGGGCTTTTTAGCAAAAGAAGGGGAAAGTCGTGCCGAAAGTACCAAATAAGTGAAGGAAAACTTGAGACTTATTCTCTTGCCCACATACCTCACTAACCACCTTGCAAGTTGACCAAAATAATTAGTTCAAACTAATTTTGCAACACAACACATTTTTACCTATTTTTAGATGAAACCATGCCCACTCCTTGAGGGAAATTTAGCTCCGTTTGTAGTGCCACTACTTGGAGTGTTCTTTCATGGTTTATCCATTCACACAACCTCTCAATCCCAGACCCTTGCACTTTAAATGGTTTCCCTACTCACCAATGCTTACCCCTTACCACAAAAATGTCATCAATGCATGTCTAGGAATTTAACAATATGAGAGGATTCATATCATTCACGCACATCACACAAGTAAGCCAATCAAACATACCAACTTTTGCTCAATGTGGTTGCCTCTCCATATTTGATTCCTCGCTCTTAATGATTACACAAAGCTACATCTAACATCATTAAGGCGCTTTACCACATCCCTTATTTCATTAACCAGTGAGACATAAACAACTCCCCTCCTCGCTTCTTGATGATCATCCCAACCAGAAATAATGTATACTAAATATTAACCATAATAATTACATTAATATATATTATAAATGTAATATTAATTCACTATTTTTTTTCTCTTTAAAAGTAACTATTGTAATTTTTATATACAGCCATAATAGAATTCCTAACTAACTTATAAACTATATAAATAAATTTCGTATGGTAGCATCACGTTGGTTTTTTATTTTTTTTAATTAGAAGTCAAAATGATTGACCATTATAATTTCTATATAGCCATACTAAATTTTCTAATAAGTTTTATAAATTATATAAACAAATTTAGAAATTCCAGCATAAAAGCAAATTACGTTTGTAATTTTTATCCGATAAGCTGCATAGTTTTGTTCAATGGAGTGGCAAAACCTCCGCAAACCATGTCACCTAAGATAATATAATATCATATTTTTAAAATGCATTTAATTCTCTTCATAACTTTAACCATATTTGTTTTATTTTTATTTAGTAACTTTAATAATATTTCTTTTGTCTTTGCTAAATATAATTTTAATCATATTATTTTTACTTTTATTTTTATTTAATAACTTTAATTTTTTGGCCTTTCGTAAATAAAAGCAAAGTCATATGGATGGAAATGTGAAATGTATTTTTTAACATTTCTAGCTATATAATCTTAATAAATGAAAAATAATCTAATTATTTACCATATTTTTTTATAGATATAATAAGTTACAGATATGTTATTTTGGACGATTTGATTTATATCGTCGATTCTATTCATGGTTAACCAAGTTTTTATTATAATTTATTCATGGTTAACCTAATCTTTATAATTAATTTTTTTCCAATGATGTTTATTTAATTCATTATTATGATTGATTTTGTGGAGGTGTTTTATTATTTTATAAAGTTTTCAAATAGTACTAAATAATATATTAATTTATTATAAAATAAAAAATCAAACATTGAATTAATAGAGTTGGTATTAGTTATAATTTTAGTGTATTAATGAGCGATATAGAGTCAAATTTATTAGTAGGTTACTTTTTTATAAAAATGGTCAACTCATGTTTAGGGTACTTGTGATTTTCAAATTGAAGCGAATGTGTTCAATTATAGAATGATTAATTTTGGTACTCAATACATTTTTAAACTAGATGAAACTTTATCTACTCTATCGTGAAGTTTGTTGCTATATTTGTAAAAGGGAGTCAAACTAGGTGAGGAATGCACCTTTAGAATCAATTAGCTTATTGTTTGACATAGTCACCCTTGACACTATTGCAACTTTTTGAGATGTGCCAACTTGATATCTATCTTCTCAAACTACACAATTCAATAAGTGAAGTCCAATCAAAATTAAAGCCACATCATACTTAGGTAAATTTTAAAAAAAGATCATTTTAAAAATTATATTCACTCTATTTTCCATATAAAAATAAAAGGTCTATTGCAATAAGGTTCCATCTTACACGAAACCCAATACAAACTTCTTGTTAATGGACACATGAAGGAGTTAACAACATGAACATGATGCCAATTCCAAGATTGACATAGAAAAAAGGGTAAAACTAAAATATGTGTTTGACTATTTCTTCCTTATTGCAAAAGAGGTTTTTACATTGGGTAACTCTCTGGTACATTTTATGTTAGTTGAAAGAAAGAACACCCAAAATCATAGGCTGAGAAAAAACCATAGGCTAAGATCAAGCCCAACATACTTTTAGTTACACATTAAAAACTCCCAAAGAGCAAAATGAAAAAAATTTAAGTTTAAATATGAGAGAAAATAATAAAAAACAAACCCTAAATATCTTTAATTACCCTTTGGCCAAATATGTCCATGTTAATGACCAAGCTCAACACTTTCTCAGTTTTAGCGCCTTCTAATGGAGGATATCAACCTATTTATAGGCTTCATTACATACAATACTACAAGAAACATGCCACGAACCACCAAAATTGTGGGCCCAAAAATCGTGACTATAGACTTAAGACTCTTTGACTCATTCCCAAGCAAAGGTTAACTTAACATTACCCCCTTTAAACTTGACTTGGGGATATTCTTTGGATCTAAACCCATTTCAAGGATTCTAACTAGTGTATCTAGAAATTATGCATGACAACCTATCAATCTCGACTTTACTAGGGGTATGCATGTCTAACTAAGACTTACAGTTGTATGCCCATTTACATGTAGTTTAAAAATATTCTTCTCCAAAATATTTTTGTTATTTTTTAAATTATGGTTGTTATTACCTCCAGAACTTTGGGATTGACCATAACTTCTTTGACTCACACTTATAAATGCCTTCATTCTCTCACATTTCCATGCTTGTCTTTCACCATGAGTTACACAACTTCATGTTGCATCTTTCAGTTACAAATATTTGAAAGACTAAGCTACCTCCTTCTGGCTTGTCCATGTTCTCATGTCCATGCAGCAATGCAACCTCACATTTTGGTATTACTTCACACAACTATCTCCTTCTATTAGGGGGCATTAACTAAGAGAGTACCTCATATCTGATACAAGTTGTTATGAATTTGAGTAAGGTAAGATAAATAGAATACAAAAAAATATATCCATAACAACAAGATTATATCTTGGAAAACCCTTGTGGGAAGAACTAGCCATAAAAAACTTTGATTACACTTTGGCCAATTCTGGCCAAGTTAGCGGCCAAGTAACCACATTACCATCTCATCTGTTGGCACCTTGTAGTGGAGGATATGAAGCTCATGTACATGCTTCATTATATGCAATGTCATAGGAAACATACCATAGGATACCAAAATGATGCTCGCAAAGACCATTATTGTAAACATAAAACTCTTTGACTTATTCTTCAGTCAACGTTAACCTAACATTCCCCCTTTTAAACTTGACTCTAGAAAATTATTCATATCAAACCCCCCTTCATAGATTATAACCATGGTACTTAAGAATCTTGCATGCCCCCTTATCTCTCTAGGCTTACAGGCTACCATATCCATGGATAACCAATACCATGGGAACGAAAAACACTTGCTTAACTGAAATAGGTTTGACTCTTTTATTGAGTCATGTTTAACCTAACAATAATGCCCATTGGTTGATTTATATTTCTTTTAACCCTTAGGAAAATTTTACCTCTAACCCTTTCACCTTGTACATGGTGAAGGAGTCCATGCTAGAGAAAGTGGACATATGGTGTAACTAACTCCTTAACTTTCCTTATTAGAAGCCCATATGTGACATTTAGTTGAGATTCTACTTTCCAATTTAACCCAAGCTTCTAATCATGTGTCTAATAGTCAACAAATCACTTTAACGATACCATTTATATAGTTTATTGGCCATGAACCAATCATTTTCTTCTAAATTCTTGCCATTGAATTGAACCAAATGAAACCACCATATATATTAAAAAATAGGCTTGTTGACCGTAAATCACCTTTCCATATAGGTTGTGGATTTTCCCGGCCTTCTAGAATTTCCCAATTCTTTAAGTTACATTAGCTTGTCATAGTTTAATCTTGGTTAGGTGCTAACAAGAGGGTTTATAGATTGACTTTTTCCCCACCATTTTTCACCCATTAAGGACCATCTTATGATTTAATGTGAAGAGGACATTTTTGTCTCTCCATTCCATCAATTACCTAAATTACCCATTGTGTACACAAATATTTTCTTTTTTTAAAGCATCCAATCTTCCCCACTTTTTGGAACTACACCATAGATCCTGGTTCACTAAATGGAAGCCTTTCTTCCCTATAGATTTGCTAAGAAAAATATCAAAGGAGTTTATCTAACCTTTTATAGGTCATATCTTATAGTATATTCCTATCTTCAATTATACAAAAAATGCACAATATATTTTTTCTCTTAGACTTTGCTTTGTACAACCTTCTAATTAATTTGAAAAATTAATTAGTTAATTTTGTGCTTACATTGTCGCTATATATAAAACTTTTAACAAATTCTTTTACTATTATAACATAACATTCTAACATCTTAATTTGTACCTACCTTATTTATTTATATATTTATATATATAATTATAATTTTTAAATTTCCATATAATTTATTATTATCATCCTATTCGTGTTTCTTTTGTAAATTCCACTTTACTTACCCTTTAAAATCTATTTTCTATTTTCTGTACAATTTTCCATGAATTTTCATCTATTTTATATATGATTTACATTCTTTTAACGACTTCTTCTTCTTATCTATATTTCAATCTTTCCAACAATTTCTCTTGTACACGAATTGAAATGTGCGTACATTAAGTACTATGTTATTTAGAGTTAAATTTCTCACATCCAACTCAACACCCCTAACTCGCATTCTACCTTCTTGCTCTTTAGCTTCTAGTATTTTCAAATTCCAACGAGAAAAAAGCAAAAAAATGTGGCAGAGTAAAATTGCCCTCCCCACTACGTATATTTCAGTTTCGGCATGGTCTCTTGAGCGTGTCTAGGCAACCATGCTTTATCCAGCAATACTCTAGACATTGAATAAGCTGTAATTAAAGCGTAAAAGTTATTAAAGTGTAAGAGTTATTTGGAAAATTATAGAAATTCAAATTATATTTAGAGAAAATCTAGTAAGAATTTTTGTAAATTTAAGTTATAGTTGTTAAACTTCAAAATTTTAAGTGTTTTAGGTATTTTTATAATGCTGAATCTATTTCAACCATAAAAACTCGATTCAAATACTACCTTTATAAATTTTTTAAAATTTATTAAAAAATTCGCACCACTTTTAATTATCCCAATAATATTCCTCCCCTTTATGACTCCATTAAATAATTGTAACCCCCGTTTAAAGGTTAGGATGTTTATTAACACGGGAAGCAATGTAAGCATATGAAGGTTGTTTTGTTAACGTCCAACGTTTGCATGTGAAGGAATCCCACGCGCTACCTATAGATCAGGGTTTATAATGTAATACTGAGGTTCTTTACTGGTTATAAGTAGATGAGATGTAGATATAATAATTTAGGTTTCAAGTTTTGTATGGTTTCAGTTCTAAGAAGTTTTCTTAAGTATGTTTATTTTATATGTTAGTTTATAATTTTTTTCATTTTTGTATTTTTGTAATTTTTAGTTGAAATTAGGTGGAAAAAATTGGTAGTAAAATTTCTATTGGTAATGTTTAAACTGATTTTTTATTACATATATGAAATAAGTACTTTAAAAGATCCTTAACATATTTCTTGCCTAAAGTTCACTCATAAACTTGTTATTTAAATAAATTTTTGCTAAATTCTAAATAAATTAAATTAAAAATAAACTGAAAATCATGATCAATGGAAGATATCTAAAATTGTTGAGAAAATTTAATGATAACCTTCCCACCCTAATTCCAGTCACATGAAACACTATTATATTGTATATCTGCTACACAAAACCATAAATATATATATATATATAATTATATATATAATTATATAGATATATCAATAAAATATATTATTATAAATTAATAAGATTATAATAGATGTACCGTGCTTCTTCTAGGATTTCACGCCCCTTTAATAAAAACTAAACTGAAAATTACACTTAAAAAATTGCGCAAGGTTAATACATCAACGTTTCTTCAAAGAGAACGACTTTAAAATCGACGTCTTCTCAGTAGCCTCTGCCCTAAATACAACCTGCGATAACACCATTCCCCAGGTGACCTTGATTATATCGAGCTATAGGTGTCGTCTTTCATTGAATGGTCAAGGACAAATACACTTGGCGATTTCACTGGGATTACGTCATTGGATTAAAGCCAAAAGTTTGGAACATTATAACATTATTATAAACTCCCTTATGAGAGGTGGCGATTCCTATTTCCACCTCCATAGCAAAGTTAATGCTATGGAGGGTACCTCTGTCAGAGTCTCACAGAGCCCGGCGACGGCATGGACCATACCTTTCCGGCTGCCCAGCGAAAAGCCCCCGGCGACCCTGCCCGCTGCCAACCTTGCAGTTCCGGTCACATCGTATTGATGAAGTATGGCGCCGATGAAGTATTGAGGCAGATCCGCCAAATCCATAGCGCGTGGCCTCCGTTCAGACAAGGATTAATGCCGGACGGGAGAGCTCACCAACCTCCTCCGGCCTTCAATTATCTGCAGAGAGAACATTATCTGCAGTTCAATTCGGCAAATAGGAGAGAACATTATCTGCAGTTCAATTCGGCGAACAGACCAGACCAGACCTGGAGCACCTGGCCACTGGTTCTCGAGAGTAGCGGTTTGCAAGGTTAGCACTGCTTAAATCTTTAGCTGAAACAACTAGCTAGTTAATGGGTCATAAATTCCTTGACTGTAGTTTGAACAACGCATTTATAAACTACACATATATTTTGTATTCGACCTCAATCTCTGGAGAACAAGCTTTGAACCCGATCGTTGGAGAATCTGCTGATCATGACGGACCATTCATCGGTTGCAGGTCTGACCTGCGTATCAATCTGCATAATCCGGGAATATTATGTAATTAAGGAATCGTCCCAATCCGGTATTTGGGTTCTTATAAAATCGCCACATGAGAATTCGTTTATATATACGACCCCAAAACTAATGGCAGCATAACATGAATAGCCCATTCGACAGTTTCATTCTGAGACCGAAACTCTGCTGCCGATATATGGTGTGAAACCCTCAATATTTAAAGGCAGGGACTTATCAAACGACACATATTGATGTTGATATAATTCTTAAATCCATGATATGATCCAGAGAAATAATACCTTGACCCATTTTGTTCGCATCCCCTTTAGTAAATGGCTTAGGCTGATTTGAATGGTAGAGAGCTATAATGATCATACATACTAATAAAACTGAACCCAATGAGATGCAAACAATAGCTGGTGTTGAGACGGAAGCTGTCCATTTTCAAAATCAACTCAATACTCTTAAAAATATAATTTCACAAGAAATTTAATCACAAAACAGAACTAATCCATGGAATCTAAAATTTATTTCTGTTTTCACCTTTCGATTGTCTGGAGTATATCCCACAAAGATCTAAACATGTTATTATTATAGTGAATTGTGGATTTGGGTAAAAATCTCAAAAAATTTATTTTTGTAAATACAGTGTTTGAATTATATTTTTAGAATAGAAATAAATTTAACACTGTCAAAAATTTGCAGTACACATAATTTTTATTTAGATTTACTAAAATCCTTGCAATTTTTTTCTTTCAAGAAATTCCAAAGAAAAAAACATAATCGTTAAACTAAAATCAGACTAAAATCAGTTGATGAAAGCACTTACAGACTTTGTCCTTGCCGGATGTGCAACAGTGACCACAAAAAAATAGATATGAATATTGATTTTTATTTTAATGTGTTTTTATGATGTTTTTAACAACATTGTTGTTTACATATTCATTTATAAGGAAGTAAGAAAATGGAGGAAATTAGACATGAATGGGAGGTAACTATCAAAGGCACCAAGCAAGTGTTCACTTGTCTTGTTGGTGGCTGTGCAGGGAATTTGAGTCGATCTAAGCTATCTACCCTTAATCATCATCGCGCTACCACCCACAATCTCCCACCAATTCCTCCACGTCAAAGAGGTCGAGCAAGAGATGCAAATGCTACATGGGCGGTCAAATCAACAAGTGCAGTTAAAAGGAAAAATGCCAAAATACAATATGACTTAGATGCAAGGCTATGTCGTGCACGACAACAAGCATATAAAAGATTTGTCAATGAAGAAATTCTTTCAGCTGTAAGTATTTATTAGTATTTATTTGTATATGATTTTTTATTAATATTGTCAATGAAGAAATTCTTTCAGCTGTAAGTATTTATTAGTATTTATTTGTATATGTTTTCTATTAATATTAATTTATTGTTGTGGACTAAATTCATTGAAACTTGTTTTCACAGTCAGTTGCTACATTTGATCAGCTTAATGACACTTCAAAGCAAAGGATTTGTGAAAAAATTCAACGTTGGGATCAGAGTCTACCTCGTAGACGCATGCAGACAATGAAGCGCATAGATATTGCTATAAAAGAGAAAGCAAGCACTGAGGTTCCTGATGATGTGGGGGAAGAAGGATCAGATGGGCACAGCCATATATTAAACTTTGATGAAACCAATCAGGACAATGACAACACAGTTGAGTCCATTTTTTTGCATATATTAATTTTTTAGACATTTTAACATTAAATAATATTTATATTTATTATAATTGTATACTAATTTCTCATTGTTATTGATATGCATAGCCTAATCAACAAAATTCCCCAAATTCAAGCCACCAATTATTACGACTATCACCTAGATTTCAAGGTTTTCAAGGGGTTATTGGGCCAGTAAGTTTTTAATCCATATAACCTATTCCACTAAAAACATTAATATATAAATTGTTATGTTTTACCATAATGATGGGATGAGAAATGGATGTTCTGTATTATATATCGTTATCCTTGATTTGTTTTGATTATATGTGTGTGTGTGTTATTTCTTATTTATGGTGCAGGTGTTCCCTTTGGAACCATCATAATCAATGAAAACCCCTTGTCGAAGCCTTAAGAAGAATGGAAATGAAATGGTTCAAATGCTACAACCATCTTCACGTC
>APFE031687828.1:0-49410 GCA_000404065.3 Pinus taeda | reverse complement strand
TGAGATCAGATCTGAGCTGTATTGTGTGTAACAGAGGTGGAGATACTTGTGAGAAGTATTATGCTGTGTAATGTTACATGACTCAATCATTAATATACAGATAGTTGGGGTTTTTAGCGAGATGCTTTCCCCGGGATACATACTGTGTTAATGTGTGAATGCTCTTGATGTTTTATTGTTATTGATGCTGCCATATTGATGATCAACGTAGAGGAGCTTATGTATTGTGTATGTTTTCCGCAATAGTACATGATCAGGATAATCTCCATTGAATATGTGTTAAATTATTCAAAATTTCTACACCATCTAGGTCAGACTTCCAAACCTCCCGGAGCCTCTATGGCACTTTGTTGTATTCCAAGGGATTGGTGATTCTCTAGGCTACTTTCTAGACACAGACATCACTAGAGGGGAAAAAGACATATACACCTTTGCCAGAATTTGTGCAGAAATAGACATGAGAAAAGGTCTCCCAGACCAGATTAATCTCAAAATTGGAGACTTCCATTGGACTCAAACGTTGGATTACGAGAACATAGCCTTTCGCTGCCGAAATTACTGTCATAGAGGACACCTCCAAAGCTCTTGTCCCATGATTTCGGCCCAAAAGAAGAAAGTCATTCCTAAACAGAAATCCAAAAGCTGGAAGCCACATGATCCTTGCCCCATGGACGATTTCGACTCCAGCTCGAATGAAGAGGAAGAGATTATGGAAGGATTGGCAGCAAAGCCAGCACAGGATAAGCCAGTGATTGGTCCTGTGGCTCCATCTACTCTTCCAGTCTCACAGAAAACGATTCATGAATCTTCTACTTCGGATTCAGACAAGGAGGCCTCTCTGCTAGCACATCTCAGTTTGCAGATCATGCCAGCTCAGCAAAGTCCTCTTGATTGGGTCAAAGTTGGTAAAAAGAAAGGGAAAAAATGTCGAATAGTCGATTCTACACATTTTGGGTAGAATCCTCTCTTCTGTTCTTACTCCTCTATTCCTCGCTCATTTGTTCCTCTTGCTTCTTTGTGCTCAATTCTGCTCTCTTCTCTTCTTCTCTTAGGAGCCGAGGTGGATAGCTTATCCTTTCCGGCTGCCTGTGTTCTTGTGTCTCTTAGCTGTAAGCTCATATTGTACCATACGTTTAATTAATAGATTTAGTTTTTACTAAGGAAAAAAAACCATATACATGAAAATAAATAGGTATAGTCATATTTCCAGTGTAACCATTCTCTCATTTTTATTCCTGCATATATGTACAGTTCAAATGTTAGTAATAAAAATACAAATGTAATTAAACTAAGAAAATTAAATATGAAATCAAAATGTACAGTTATTGTTAGCAACTTAATTAAAATCTCGTTCTCTTGAAATTGACTTTCCAATTCAATACCAATTGGATCATAGAAATTTGGATGGATTTCCATTAATGATTGGGAAATGTTCAAAAGAGGAGATGATAGGCCAGATTGTAGATATGAGTTTTCAAATTCAAAGGCCTGGAAAAAATTGTTAGTATTATGTACAAATGTTAAATCATTAACAATCTTCCATGAAAGAAAACTTTCCAAATATCTTTCAAATGAGATGGAAAATTATTAATTAAATTGAATTGCTGGTGAGATTGTAAAAATACGTTCTCTTGTTGATATCGCCTTTGAGAAGATAGAAGCTTTTGATAAGAAATGAACATCAATTGACATTGACATGTTAACAGCTCTTGATGTTCATGGTTATAACTTGAAACTTTAATTTCCCAATAAGGCAATTCAATAATTGAGCGTTTGATAATAAATTGCTCAATATGGCAGCGTAAAGTGTTAAAATTTTGAAAAATAAAATCAAAAAATAAATCTAAATTTAAACAAAATAAGTGAGGAAACAAAAATAAAATGAAATTACTATTTTTACAACTAATGTTATAGCACAATTGGGATCGTTTTGAAATGATTTTTTTTTCACAAGGATTGACTAGAATTATGGAATTTGAGTAACTTCGAATTCCAACTTGTGAACTAGAAAACGAATTATGATTATGAGTAGGAATGAGAGTTTCAACATGATATGAATCATAAATTGAATTTTTTTTTTTCGAATGGTAAAATCAGAGAGATAATTTGCTACTCTAAAATGAGGATTGGTTGGGATAATTTCTAAATTGAAGGGTTCCTCATTCTCATATGTTATTTGAGTTTCATCATGAGGATTCTCTTGAGAAGAATAGAAATCAACATCCTCGATGTCAAAGTAATTATCATAAATGACTTTACAAGATTCTTTGGAATTCCCTTTAATCTCATCCAATATATCCAAACAAGGAGGAATAAGAATTTCATGTTCATTAATGGCAAAAGAATTATCATTAATTGCTTCTCTGTCTTGATAAAAACTTAATGGTAATTCATTTAGATCAACCTCTGTATTTTCTAAAATATCATTAATACCAAGAGGAGAAAAATTACCATCATTAAAAATATCAGGATAAAGGGAAAAATGTGAACCTGAAACAATGTATTTAAAAGTGTCTCTATTTGAGAACTCTTGTGCATTATGCTCATTGTAAATTTTAGATTGCAGATCATTTCTTTGCGTGCTCATGGTTTCTTGAGGAAGGCTACTTTTATGTTCTGATTTCGACATTTTCTCATTATGGAAAAATTCAGAAATTTGCACAACAGTTTTAATTTTATTATTTACTTTGATTGCTGCTTGCATTTGTTGATTTCCAATTCGATTCTCTGAATTTACTTCAAAGTAGCTTTCAGATTTCAATGCAGCTCCTTTTCCAAAATTGCTTCTATTGTCTTCTTGTATTTGATTAGAAATATTTTGCAAGTTTTGTGAAACCTCTTCATCACAATTTATTTGCACATCTGGATTGGGATTCACATTTATATTGGAAGGGGATGGAACAAAGCTTGAATTAATTTCATATGGATTGGGAATGGGTGGAAGAGAACAAATATATTCAAACCAATCTAGTGATTTTTCTTCCGTAGGTTTATCTTCAACTTTAAATCTTAAACAATTCAAATGAAATCGAATATTAAAGTCATTAACGTACTCATTTTCAAATCTTCGTAGATATTCAATTTTTTCACATACCTGTTCATAATCATAGCTGTCGAATTTACAAATGAAAATTGTAACAAATTGATCCCAGTTGCGAATTGAAGCAACTGGAAGAGTTTTACACCAGTTTCTGGCTTTTGCCGCAAATGTGAGGATAAAAATTCTGCATAATATGCCTTCATCATTTCCTTGAAAATCATAATTTAAAACATTTTGAATAAATTGAAAGACATGATTAAAAGCAGAAGAATTTCTCTTACCATTGAATTTTACCTGAGACAAGAATCTTACCACTTTGGGTGGAGTATTGGAAGATGCACGTCCATAGATACAACTCCAAATTGGAAGTTTAAGCGGAGCCATCGTGATTACATAAAATGTTAAAATTGAAAAGACTCCAATAGACAAAAATTCTCCGGCTCTCTTTCTAGCGCCAAAAATGTTGATGCCTCTAAAATCGCTGCAACAACAATGAGGGATAACCACCCAGTCCAGACCTTAAAGCAACTCATTTTCCGTTTGGTGTGGTGGCTCCGACTGATTTAACTAGGTCCAGTTACCTTCTCCCTATCGCTATTGGTGTATCTTTAACTACTAATAGACGGGGATATTAGATCACTTCTTCTTGCTGATCAGGCAAGAGAATGACCCTTAAGCTGATTTGGGTTCAGCCAAGCCACAACTAAAGTTTTGCCTTTGAGAAGAGGACTAATTGTAGACTTATCAATGCAAGCTTATTCTATATGCAAGCAAAAGGAACTAATTTATTCTATTTAATAGGCGAATAGATCTACCCACTAAGAGCAAGATAATTAAAGTATTGAGATTTAAATATGTCTTGTTTATAATGAATATCAAGTTAATGAAGTAGTTCAATTAACTGATATTATGGATATCAAAACACATCCTATTGAAACCTTTTAACTGAAATAATAAACCAACAACACTTAGGAAATAGTTCACATAAATGATATTGATTATCAAATTAGTAAATCCAATAATTAAACAATAATATGTAGAAATAGTTCACAACACATTATCATTCAATAAATTAGTTTTAATAAAACAAGTTTCTGAGTAAATAGTTACTCAGAAATTAGAATTTATTCCATAATGAGAGAGATACATAATAACAACATTGAGACAAATTGCCCATATTAACAATATTGTACAAATATGAATAAAATGACACATTCTTGTTACCATAAAAATGAAACTGATATTTGAAACAATAGTATTAAAAATACCAATTTATTGCTTCCATTTCTCTGACCTTGATCTCCAATAGTCCTTTACATTTCTTGAACTTTTGCCTTCAAAACTAGAGCCACAATAGTGCAAACTCCGCCTCTCATACATAATTCAAGATACAAAGGAAAAATCCTCAATAATCCCCAGATCTAAGATTTTCTCTCCTCTCTCCTACAACTCTAAATTCTTATTACAGTAGTGCTTTTAGAAGTCTAAAATTGCAGAATGGCAATCTATTATTTATACTATTTGTGAAGGAATTCTTGAGAGGAAAGTTTGTTGAAGAGAAATTTTCCCAATCTAATTTTATTTGCTCAAAATTCCAATCTTTAATTGCTGGAGCTTTCTCATTAATTGAGATCCTTTTCTCCAAATTTCTTCTACTGTTTTCCTGCAAAAAGAAATCAAAATGAATTAAGATGCAACAATAAAATCAAAATATCATTTCTAGCAATTAAAATAAATCCAATCAAATTCAATTAAATAAATAATTGAAAATAAAATGAAGGTTTTCTATTGATGAATGGGATGGTTTGATTGACCAAGGATATTATTGATGAATGAATCTGTATTGAGAAGAGGCCTTGACAAATGAAAATGCAGAAAATAAAACTCAGAAAAATGATTTTGTTTTAGAAATTCATAGCTTGATCTTCTGCTTGATTTTTTACCCAATAAATGATCAAATCTGTTAGTGAAACCTCCTCAGAAGCATTCTCCTTGATTTTACTTTCCAATGAGCCGCCCTGGGCCTCATTTGGCCAAGTAAAACTCAATCTATGACCCTCCAAAGTTGGTAAGTCAATTTTGGCACAATTCTGGAATTTCTGTTGCTGGACTAAAAATCAGAGTTTTTAATTAAAAATCTAATCCTAAATTAGTTTCTAATTAATTTTTTATTTAATTGTTAATTATGAACTAAACTAATTAATTAATCTAACTAACTAATATATAATTAATTATTTACAAACTAATTAATATGGATCTAAATAATATTAAATTTCAATTAAATTAATTAAATATTACATATATTTAATTAATTTAATTAATATAATATATTACATATAAACTATTAATATATAAACTTATATTAAAAAAAAATATAAAATAAATATACACTAACGTCCATTACATTTATTCGCTCCATTCGTTTAACTCATTTCGAATGAATTTGAAAATAAATCATAACATAAGCCTTTTTGCCCAATGCTTATCGGCGATCGAGGTATGGAGGGGTATTGGAGATCGGGGGTAGGGAGGTATTGGGGTTTCAAATGATATGTGTTGATTAAAACCTCTGATCCGATCCCCCGAATGCGATCAAATTTTTTTTTATTATTATATTTTTTTATTTTATATTTTTTTTTGTTTTATTTTTGATTTAATTAAATTAATTATATTAATATATTAATTAATTTAAAATTTAATATTAAACCAACAACTTTTTTATTTTGGTTTTATTTTATGAATTTAAACTACAGCTATTTTAATGAAAAATAAACTATAGTCACTTCAAAATTTTGGGTTTTCGAGATTAATAATCAATTTGGGAAATTTGAGCAAATTACTACAATCCCAATAATTCATGATTTGGCTGAAAAATAAAAATGGAAAAATGTTAGTAAAAACTTGCTACGGGTTAATATTTAAAATGAATGCATTATTGAACTAATTTATTTACAAAATGCAATACTGTACATTTTATGCATTTTTAACCTAGGCTACATAAATGATCAAAGTTTCAAAGGTTTGTCATTTTCAAACCAGTTGACCAAATGAGGCGAAACAAGCGTCAATGGGAAGCTTATAAAAAATTGTTTCTAAGAAAGCAATCAAAACAAGAATCCAAAAAAAATGAAAAATTAACGAAAGCGTAGGGCAATCAACTAAATAAAAATCCAAAAAGGTGTTTAGCCAAAATTTTTATAGAAAGGGTCCCCATTATTTGAGTTGAGCAAATCAATAATGGGGGGGTTGTGTTTTCACCACAACATGTCCATAAACTTAATATTATTTCCTAAGGTGACAGTGAAGGACAGGTCTTACTGTACCTAGAGCAGACGTCGACTAGACTCACTTGGACTCTCTGGGGGGTTCTCTTCACTCGAGATGGTTTTGTGAAGAAACTTGTGCCAGTCTGTTTCATTAAGCAGGTCGTCAGGGTAACTATTCCAATCGCCCTTTCTGTATTAAAATTCTACGACGTTGGATTTCATCACCAACTAGTGTTTTTAGTACGTGAAGTTACTGTTTGTGTGTGGTTTGAACTCTTAGAGTTTTTAGGCGTGTGATTCAATTGTTTGTTTATTTAGAGACTTTAGGTGGATTTATTGAAATTTTACTTTGTTTGCGTGTGAGTAATTAAATATTTAATCGTGGCTAAATTACCAAGACAGTCTCATAGACTTCGGGGCAACCTCCTGAGTATACACCAAACCATCTTGAAGGGCTACAAGCTCTTGTATCACCTAGTGATAGTAGAGTTGGGTCACCAGAAGCCAGAGAGTCATCCTTAATTGTTCATCCTGATTATCAAGTACAGACAACGGAGTATATTTATGAGCCAATTTCACTTTCTAAAGTTACTGGTAGTATTTCTCCTACGAGTGGATTAGCAGAAGAACCTGAAATTTTTGAGCCTAAAACTGAACCTGCTCCTACTCCATCTTCAAGATTCGCTTCTCCAACTTTTAGTGGTCCTGGTTCAGCCAAGGTAGGAAATATCATTACCCAAAATCTTCCTTCTGGCCTCATTTTTATTGAAGAACTTGTTAGTCCGAACGAAGACATAATTCTTCTCGAAAATAAACCAACTTTAGAACTTAGGGAGTGTGAATCAATTTTCTACAGTCCTTTTAGGAGTGATTCTTGCTATGTATCATTGAATTTTTTTTTAGAAAACCCAGGCCTTAGTTTTCCACCACCTCGAATTTCGTTTCACCCAACACCTAGAGGTTATTATCCTCCATTGAATATGTCGAGATAGTCATCTATTTTTTCCCAAACAGCGGAAACATTTTTATATGGTGGTCCTTCTATTCCTTCGGGGTATCAGTCACTCACTGGTACTTTTTCAGGAGAATCTCCTCAACCAATCAAACATGATATATCAACTGGTAATAATGGAACTCAAGCGTTGAGCACAAAATAAATTCTTATGATGTCTGGTAGTATTCCAAATCCACAAACTCAAGGTAGTCAGTTACTGCCTGGAGGGCAACCTCATGGTAGTAAATTACCACCTGGGGGGCAACTTCAAGGTAGTTAGTTACCACCTGGGGGGTAACCTCAAGGATAGTACATACCTTCGAGACAATACATACCTCAAGGTCAACCCCAGACTTAGTACATTCATCAAGGTCAACCATATTTTCAATATATACCTGAAGGTCAACCCCAGTTTCAGTACATGCCTTAGGGTTATCAACTTCAAGGTCAGTACCCAACTCAAGGTTTCCAATCACCTTCTAGTCAATTATTTATACAAGGAGCTGGAAATGTGTTGCTTAATTATAAGCCCTATGCTCAATACGGTTACGGTCCTCCATATGCACAACCTTTTATGGGTCCATACTCCGGAATGAATATGATGTGGGATCCATCTCAAATTCAACAGACCATGCACCCTAATGTGCAGTTATCAAGTCAACCTGGACAACCTTTGGTTGTTGGTCCAACCTAGCAACCTGTCCAACCTACTGTTCAAACTTCTGCACCTGGTTCAATTCAGCAGTCTGGGCCTAGTTCACCTCAAACTCCACCTCAAACTACTGTTGCAACTACTGCAGCTTTTGTTCAATCCACACCTGTTTCTAGAGTATCGGTAGCTCCAGTTTCTACTGTTCCTGCATCAGTGCAAACTCCTCAAGCCTCTTTACCAAAGTCAAGACCTACAATTCAGACTTCGGTCCAGATGCCTGCAGGACAAGCTGGTCCAAGTACGATTTTCACAAGTCAACCGCAATTCACTTATCAACCATACCAGTGACAATATCAATTCGGTCCTACTGTACAAAACCTAGTCTATCAGTATCAACCGTACCCTGGCTATACTTATCAACAACCTCAGCAACCCCAGTTTGGTCTGGTTAATCCCGGTTCCAAAGAGGTTATAATATTCCTAATGCAAATCCAATTCCAGGTTATCCTGGATATCCTCCTCCTGAGGCTAGTCTTGTTACCCAAGGTTTTCGCGACCCTAACCGTCAGTTACCATTTATTGCAACTTTGGATTTACCTGATTTGTCGTGCCTTATAAACAATCTGATTTACTATCTTCCGTATTGGCCTCCAATGCCTAATCAGTTGCCCAGTGATATCCTAAAGTTTGAGGGTAAGTTAGGAGAAGATCCATCAAATCATGTGATGACTTATCACCTCTAGTGTGCATCTAATTCCATCATTGATGATTCAATTCGCTTACGTCTTTTTCAAAGAACTCTAATTGGTCTTGCTACCAAATGGTACATTGAGTGACCACGAGGCTCTTTTTATAATTTAGTCTGTTAGCCACCTCTTTCTTAACTCATTTTCAATTGCCTGTCAGATACGAAAATGGCATGGAATTGTTAACTTTATTAAAACAATCCACGTCCACATATATTTCTTATCATATTCATGAACGGCAACGTAGAGAGCATTTGGTGAAAGTTTTCATTTCGGATCAAATTTTAGCGAAATGGTTTGTAAAATCATTATTACCTAAAATCACTGAAGATGTAGCTAAGGCAAGAGTTTTTACCTCAGTGCCTTGACCTTGTCTATACGCAGTCAGGTACTTTACATGAAAAGATCCTGATCTTCCGAAACACAGACAAATAACTGCAGCTCCTTCAGGGTCTCATGCCGCTGATGGTATGATTGGTTCAGTTAGTACTAAAAGCAAGCAGAAATATTCAAAGAATTCTTCTCCTATTACAACTTTACCAGATTCCCCGATAGGAGACTCTTCCGCTGAAATTCCTACCGATATCCATGTCATAGAATCTATGGCCAAAACAAAATATGATGGTAGAAAAAAGGGGAAGAAGAAAAACAAACAAAACTCAAAAGAGAAAATAGATAAAAATGAATCTACTAACGAAAAACGTAAACCTCATTATCCTTGTCTAATTTGTGATGAGGATCATTTTACTAAAGACTACCCACATCGAGCCGAGGTTTCGAAAATCATCAAAGGTTCTCAAACACCTGCTATCTTGAAGGATCCTTTTCCAAATCAAGATAGTAAGATGATTGGTTCTTCATCAAATGCCTCAGAAGAACCCATTATAATGATGTCTCATGTTAGTATTGTGACAAGATTGCAAGATTATCGTAGTAAAAATCCTATTGGTGGTAAAGAAGAAAAATCTTCTAGTTCAAACCCATCAACTACAACTCCTCCTGGTCTTGATCCACTACAGATCGAGAAACCTAACCCTGACTTAGTAATCAAACTGTCTGCTAAACGTATACTTTGGAAATCAGCTTTCAATCCACATGCGAGAGCTATTCAGAATTATAACATTGTTGAAGACTTAGCTATTTCCCCTTCAGCAATGTCGGCTTTGGAAGTGCTGCAATCATGCCCAGCACAGCGTAAATTACTATTGTCTGCTATAGGAGCTGTTGATATTCAGGATTCGAACCTAATAATCTTTGATTTAGAGAATAGTACACCCCAACTACCTCATCAAATGGCTTTCTAGATTCCAGTGTTAGTTAAAAAAATACCTTGCTTTCAGACTATGATTGATGAGGGAGCTTCTACGTGTATTATGTCGATCCAGTGTTGGAGATCACTTGGTTCTCCCAAACTCAATCAATCTCCAACAATTATAAAGGCTTTTGATGGCCGAGGGTTCCATCCTTTTGGAATTTTCTAGGATTTACCTATATGGGTCAAAGGAAAAATTGTAAATCTAGATGTGGAAGTGGTTGATGCCCCTCTAGATTACAACCTTCTCTTGGGTCACAGTTGGTCTTACACTATGACTACTATTGTTTCATCGGTTTTTCGGCTTATCAAATTTTCTCATAATAGAAAGATTGTTACGATAGACTAGCTGACTTATTTTTCATCTGACCCAGCCTCTTCAAATAATATTCAGCATGTTGATAAAACAACTATCCCTTACAAGGATGTTGGAGTAGGTTTGATTAAAGATTTTGGTTTACTAGGAACCTTTTCCTTTCCTCCTCCTAACGTATCACCTTCTATTGTAACTATTCATATTATTTCATAAAACACTATTGCTTTTGATGATCCTTGGATCATACCTTCCAATTTTGAGGTGCATTCATTTGGTAACGTGATGCCTTTGAGTCCCTTTGAAATTGCATATCAAGTTGTACAATTGTTTTCTGACTCTTGTTCAAACGAATCTAATCCAATGAATGTTGTCCATGGGGAATCACTTTCTATATCAACCTCAGCTTCAACAACCTTTTCTGATCTTGTGCATACTGATGAGCAGATTTGTGAACTTTTGTCTGTTGATGATTTACCATGGGAAGATCTTCATCATCGATATTCGTTTTTACTTGAGCTTGATCATTTTGAAAATGATTTTTCATCTATTTTTACTACTCATTATGTCAAAGAACCACAGAATCCATTGCAACATCCTAATTTTGAGTTAAATTTGGGAAATATCTCTCGAACGGTTCCTATTGACATTTCAGTTAAACCTGGAATTATTGAAAACATTCATATAGGTGCTTCTTGTACGGACGATGAAATCCAAACTTATAAAGCCCTATTTCAAGAATTTCGCGACGTGTTTTCCTGGTCATATGAAGAAATGCCAGGAATCGATCCATTAATTATTTTCCATGAAATTAAAACTTACCCGAATGCTAAACCTGTTTGGCAACATTTGCGTTAGATACATCCGAGAAAAGCCACTGCTATCAAAGCTAAAGTTGAGAAATTACTTCGTGCAAGTTTCATTTATCCAATTCCTTTAATATATTGGGTATCAAATATTTTTCCTATTAACAAAAAGCAAGGAACGATAAGAATATGCATCGACTATAGGGATATTAATCGATCTTGTCCTAAGGATAATTATCCAACCCCCTATAGCGATCAAATTATTGATGATTGTGCCGGCAGTGAAATGTTCTCCTTTATGGATGGTTTTTCTGGTTATAATCAAATCAACATACTCCCTATTGATCAACCTAAAACTGCATTCATTTGTCTATAGGGAACATTTGCTTATTGCAAATTACCTTTTGGATTGAAGAATGTTGAAGAAACTTTTCAAAGGGCTATGTCTTACACATTTCATGACATCAAGAACATTGTGCAGCCTTATCTCGATGATTTACGTGCCCATTCATTACGTAGAGCTGATCATCTCAGTCATTTACGAGCTATCTTTATGAGATGTAAGCATTATCGAATTAGGCTGAATCCACACGAATTTGTATTGTGTAGAAATGGGTCATTTACTAGGATTTGTCATTTCAAAAGCTGGCATTCGTGTCGATCCCTCGAAGGTTGAAGCTATCGTCAAATTACCTCGTCCTTCGACTCTTCGCCAACTCTAAAGTTTGAAAGGGAAAGAAAATTTTTTATGTTGTTTCATTCCTAACTACATCGAGATAAAAAAATGTTTTACCAGGTTGTTGAAACAGAATACTCCATTCTTTTGGGATGAGATAGCTGACAAATCTTTTGATGCACTTAAAAACACATTAACCCATGCGCCGTTATCGCATCCTCCCAATTACAACCAGGATTACTTTTTGTACATCGCTACTTCTCATTCCACTATTGGGATGGTTTTAGTTCAGGAAGATGAATTCAATAATGAACATGTGATTTACTATCTTAGTCAAACTCTGCATCCGGCTAAGATTAAATATTTGCATGTGGAGAAATTGGCCTTCGCAGTTGTTCAAGCTGTCCAAAGATTTCGTCACTACATCTTATTATGAAAAACCACAGTAATTTCTAACTATAACCCT
Source organism: Pinus taeda (assembly GCA_000404065.3). Taxonomy (NCBI): domain Eukaryota; kingdom Viridiplantae; phylum Streptophyta; class Pinopsida; order Pinales; family Pinaceae; genus Pinus; species Pinus taeda. The sequence goes on along the minus strand of APFE031687828.1, from coordinate 37,139 downwards.
ATGATGTATATTTTGACCAAACAATTGCTAGGGGGCAAGTATTCTAAATGGATAGTTATCCTACAGGAATTTGACTTGGAATTTGAAAAATCCAAGGCAAAGAAATCTTTGGTTTTTGCGGAACTGATGTGTGATTTCTCGCGTACTGATACTGAAACTGTGGAAGAAGAGCCCATTATAGACGAATCCTGTTTCTTGTAAGTACTCTTGATCTATGGTATGGAGATATTATTGTTTATCTCCAAACCCAATCTTTTCAGCTTGAAATATCACGATCTCAGCGATGGAAAATATGTTTCCAATCCCAATAATACAATATTATTGGTGATACACTCTATCGTCGAGGGGTGGATTTTCTTTTCCGACGTTGTCTAACTCATGAAGAAGCTGACAAGGTTCTCAATGACAGTCACTCTGGAGCATGTGGCGATCATATGTCTGGGTATGCCACAACCCAAAAGATATTGTGCGTTGGTTATTTCTGGCCATCCTTATCCAAAGATTGTACCTATGCAGTTCGGAAATGCCATAATTGTCAAAATTTTGATGATAAGATGCGTGCTCCACCCACTCCTCTCCACCCTATAATTTTCATTGGCCCTTTCACAAAGTGGGGTATCAACTTTATTATATGCAACCCTCACTCGGTCGGGGGGGCATGCATATATCATCCTAGCGGTAGATTATTTTACTAAGTGGGCCGAGGCAATGCCTACATTTTTAGCAGATGGCAAAACTGCTACAACTTTCATTTTCAATCATATAATTGCTAGATTCAGTGTTCCTCAAACTGTTATTACTGATCATGGAAGTCATTTTCAAAACATCATGATGACTAAACTGAGAGATCAACTTGGCTTGCGTCAGAATAGTTCTACTCCATATTACACACAGGCTAATGGTCTAGTTGAAGCTATCAATAAAGTTCTAGTCATTATGATCTAATGATCATTGGTATTCATAGGTCGAATGGGCATAACATGCTATTTTCAGCGCTTTGGGCATATCGAACCTTAGTAAAAACATCAACTGGTTTCATTCCTTTTCAACTGGTCTATGGTTTGGAAGCAGTGTTACCCATTGAATGCAAAATTCCATCATTACAATTAGCCATAGAATTACTCCCATCCACTTCTGAAAAGGAGAAACACTTTTTGTAGTTAGCTCAGCTAGATGAGAATTGACGCAATGCTGCATTAGCAATCGAGGCTCATGCGAAACGAATAAAAGCTCAGTACGACCGAAATATTACACCTTGTAATTTTTTGGAAGGAGGCCTAGTTTTAGTATACGATCAAGCAAATGATAAGCTAGGGGCTGGAAAATTTGTACCTATGTGGCATGGTCCTTATATTGTTAAGCGAAAGCTGGTAAAAGGGACCTATGAATTAGTATATTTTGACGGTGTCTCTTTGGGTAAACCCAGAAATGGGCTTTATCTGAAGAGATATTATGCTTAAATTTTGGTGTGGAGATTTTTGTTAGATTAGTTTCTTTATAACTGGTGTGTTTTAGATTAGGAAAGTGTGCTTAGTGTAGAGAGTGCTTTTATCATTATTCCTGCTTATCTTGATTTTACTCTTGATACTGCAGATGTTGACGTCTCTTCAAACATACATTGGTTTTTCTGATGGTGCTTATCGTAGTAAACAAAACATTTCTTATGAAGCTTGGGTTATCTATTCACCCTCTGATGAGTTAGAATCTATGCATGGGGTAAGCCTCGATCAAATAACGAGTAACATTGCAGAGTATAGTGCAGTGATTGAGTTATTATCTGAATCCATCTCATTTGGGATTCAGAGTTTGATTGTTAGGTTAGATTTTGAACTCATCGTATTATAGCTTAACAGGGTTTATAACATTAGAAATCTAATGTTATTAAAATTATTTTTGAGAGTTCGTCTCTTGGAACGTAAATTTGATTTTATTGAATATCAGCATATTCCAAGACATTTAAATACATTAGCAAATGCAATTTCTTCTAGTATGATAAATAGACATTTGCAATAATCAAAACAGTAAATTTAAAACAAATTCAATAACATGTTACACAAGATAGCAAGTAATAGTGATATATCATAGCATAGAAGTGTGTCAAAATATACACTGTCTTCAATTATTGGTTGAAAAACATCTTATGATCGGCAAAATGATAGTACAAAAAGAAAAAAATGTCATGTGAGTCTACAAAAGAGATCATCCTATCCCTGGTGATGATCATGATAAGAAACCACTACTCGGGCCACCCTACAAAGGAACCTCCTAAAAGGTCCTGGGACCCTAATCACACATCATTGTAACCTAAGTGGGATATCATCTATGCCAGTCTTTGGAATATCTGCTGTCAAATGCTCTAGATGATTCTCCAAATCGGTCAGGATCTCTGTAGACTGGTCCTATGGGGCTGATACTGCTGCAGCTGGGTGTCTCCTCTCATAAGGCTGGAGAGTGGCTAGTCGTCGTGGACCCACATCTACATTTAGAGATTTTTATTGTCAGTTTTGGACGATTTAAAAAACAAAAAAAATTAGTTAAAACTTTGAAAGTGTTGAAAATGATTTTACCTGAATCATTCCATTGCTCTCCTGGTGGAAGAATCATGTATAGGTCACTGCGATAATCCATCTCAGCATATGGAAAATCTTGAATCAAAAAAAGTTGGTTCCTCAACCAACAAAAATACTCAGGCAGAAATTGAACAACTTCTGAACCCTCCTCAGGATGTCAGGCCATCACTGCAACCCAATGCATTATCTTAGGCTCTCGTGGAAGACTAACCTTAATAGAAAGTTGTTGTGGGACCAGCATAGGAACCCTCTTTAGACCAAAACTCACAATGAGGAAACCATATCCAAAGTTTTTTAGTTTTCCATTATTTTCTCTAGTTAGTTGGACTTTTACATTTGACAACACAGCCTTGCACCAGTTGAAAATGGTACCTCAATAACAGTCTACTGCAATTTGCATCTAGGATCTAGTAGCTACATGCAATGCTGCACTCCCGCATAGTTTGGTGACAGTGAATGCAATAACCTTAAGTTCAGGATGGTCGATAGTTTTAATAATGATTTTTTTGTCCTTTGTTTGATCATTGCAAAACTCTAATTGGAGACTAGTGATAGACTTGCCACCTGGCCTAATCTCGAAAAAGAGATAATCGTTTGCCTCTTTTGGGAAAACCAGTCAAGAAATATATGTCCTCTAGCTCAATTGTGAGCCGGTGGCCACCAATCATGAAACACGGGTGCTGTATGTTCCACCTGTCTACCATCCATTGCAAGAAGTCTACTTGGGCCCTCATGCCTGGTATGGCCCATAATTTAAACAATCTACTTTCTTTCAATGCCCGTATTATGGGTGGATGATTCATTGCGGCAAGTTCCACATCCTCATGCTCGTGTTCCTACCAAACAAGCATTTTGTATGTCCTGTAATGCAAAAATGACATATTAGAATAGTTTAGTTTGAAAATTTTTGGGCAGAAATAGAGAAATTTGAATTTTTAAAATCCATTTCATGGGGTCTACAACCACTGGTTATAGACATTGCATAGGTCTGTACTCGTCGTAAGCAATAGGTGTGGACCCACGACTTTTTTCTTTGTAGAAAAAAGTTGGGGTCCGCAGGGGCATGTTGCACCTGCGGACCCCCATGAGCGATTTTCTAAACCAAATTCTCCTTAAAAAATAAATTTTAAAGCCTAGAAATGAAATGTAAATGGTTGAAATGTGAGATAAGGATGATGTGGATTACCTGGAGCTGACAGTTTTCAATTCCAATGGACAGATTTTCGGCAATATTCATAGGAAGTTTCTTACCCAAAATCTCTCACTTCTCACTCTAAAATCAAATGGTAAAAATGAATTTAAAAAAGACCTTTTTATAAGCTTTTTTGAATAAATGAATTTTTAATTTATTTATTTTTCACTTTAAAAGGTAACTTTTTTGATACATTTTTATTTATCTTAAACAGGTATGAGTAATGTTTTGATTTTTTGTGTAGAATATTGGCTTTTTCGGGGAAAATTGATCATTTTCAACAAAGAGCATACTTTTTCACTTTTTCGAACTCTTCCAAAATTTATGAAAATGCAAAATATTGGATTCCTCTTTAAGCTCATTTCTAACTCGTGAAAAGATTGCTGAGTTTTTTCATTTTTAAACTCGTTAAACAAAATTAAAAAGACGGTCCACTTAAACTCTTTTTTGACCGTATAAACATGAAAATATCATTGGACTTTTGTCATTTCAAGGACGATATTGGTTATAAAATGAAGCGTCTTCAATTGCTTTTTTACTTTTCCAGATCAGAGCCACTAATTATGAAAAGTACTCTTTGATCGTAATGTTCAAGCGGTTCTCTCAAGCATTATTTTATACCTTTTCGGGCTTGGGGGAAACAAATTTACGAAAAAGGACATCCATTGAGTTTTCTTAGGTTTTTCTTCTGACTCCCTAAAATTGAAAAACACCACATTTTTCCTATACTGGACTCGTTAAAATTTAATAGTAAAGGACCTGTTCAATTTAAATAGGAACGAGCCACTCCTTCTTAGGGTTCAAATTTTAAACTATGTTAGACTCATCCAAAGGATGAGCTTATAAACAAGAAAATGTTATCCTCCTCAAGCTTGTCAAAATAAAGAGGTACTTGCCAGAAATGGTGGGGGAAAAGAGAGAAAAATGAACCTGTTTGTTACACTTTGTGTTTTAGAAAAGCAGTTAACCACTCTTGAACATGACACTTTTTGTTCACCTCGGTTGGGAAATCCTTTGCCTAATAGTTAATCAAACCATATTGAAAGTCTTCAGCTAGTTTCTGGGTATTAGCTTCGGGTCAATTGTCACCAAACCATCTGCAGTGTCGTTATGTGTTCAAGAGGTTAGTTCAAACAAACCATTCATTTGCAAAAATATCTGTCATCCATTTTGACCATCCCTAAGTCAGTCCTTGCCAATATGTTTCTTCAAAACTTGATCTATGATTTTGTGTTGTGGGCTTGCCTATGACAGATCGCTTTCTATCAACTTCAGCTCATTGTCTAGAAAGATGATCTAGAAATCGTCAATACCTTGGAATCTACATGGCAGGTTTCTTGCCTTTGACGATAGGTTGCATCATTGACCTTCGATCAAAGTATTCTATGGCATGTTCGACATCAGCTCATTTATTCACATTTCATGGATTGTATTGAGTACTTTGATAGCCATTGACATTACTGGTGGTTTCTCTCATGCTTGTTAACAGTTCACATCATTGATTGGTAATCAAGTGGTTTCTACCATGTTCGACTTCGACACAATCATTCACATGGATAGAATCGTACTAGTTCAGGAAGCAAAAATCAAGACCTTGGATCTAGTTTCTACCATCCAGACTACGAGGAATTTTGTTATTCATTATACAATATACTATTCATAAATAGATGGTTGCGCCCATACCGTGTCTACATATGTCTACACTCTTGATGTATTACAAAATCATTCTTGTATCAGAACAGTTTAGTCAGTTTTCTAGTCAGTTTTAATCTGAGTATGGGAATGCCTACTTCAGCGATGATATGTTCACATATATATATTTTGCATTGAATGCTTTTACAGGTTCCGACTGGGGTTTCCATAGGATGATCCTTGAAATGATAAAGTACTTCACTCTTCATAGATGACAAACTATATCTTCATCTATTACAGAATTCGCACTTTAGGGGGCAATTTGTTGCACAAAAAATTGTCACCTTGATATTCTACAATTTGTGTGAGTCCATTACCACTCATACTTTCCTCCTTTGCAAGTCTTAAGACTCATTTCTTCATATCAAGCCCTGCAAATGAGAGAAAGCCCTCAAAAGTCTCTAAAACTCTGGTTCCACACTTTCTCTTAGTATTACCTATGGTCCCGCACCTAATGGTCATGTCTCCTGTGCACCTGACCACTCTGTCCCTGTGTAATGGGTGCGGACCCTTGTAAAAGTTAAAAGGGCACAAGTATATTCTTAAAAACTCACTTTGAGTCATTTCTAGAAGCTTCTGGAGGGAATCTTGAGGTGGCAAGTTCGCTCCCTTAAGGTTCATGCATCCCATACCTTAAGGAGCTAACCCCTTAATGTGAGGAGCTTATCCCCTTGAAGGAGGACTCTATCCCTTCATAGGTGGACCTGTAACCTCCTTCCTCTACACTATAAAATGAAGCATTGGGCTAGTTACTTAGGAGGTTGAACACTGAATATTTTTGAGGTGAAATGCTGCTGGAACTTAGTCTTCTTATTTGAGATTTTATGAGGAGAGATTAAATACCTCTTTGATCTCATTTGGAAGAGTGTAAGGCTTGTCAAAGTAAAGGATATTCCTGTTTCGGACCTTGGGAAGAGCTTGTTCAACATCAAGGCTAAAAAGGTTGTAAGGTTCTTCTACTTCAAAGTTAATACAAATAAGTTTGTTTTTCTCAATAAGTTGTTAATTTATGGTTTATTTTATGGATTCCTTGATCACCATAATGGACATGATTTATGATATTAGCTATGCAGGTGCTATTTGATGTTTGCTTGTTTGTGATTGTAGGTTCTCAAAAGGAAACTCTTTCGAACGGTTGAAGGATGGCTGCCACAAACTAGCATTGGACTCAAGGTAGGGTCTAAACACCTGTATAGTTTTTATTTATGAACCACATATGTTTAGAGAAATATAGATTTGTTTGTCCTGCTTGTTGCTAGACTATCTTTTGATAGTAGGGAGATCGGCCTTATCCACAAGATCGATTTATCCAGCCAACAGGGAACACATGAGAAAAGGTGCATCGCAAGCTAGAAAGAAATTCAGTTGGCAATCCAAAGTGATGGTTAAACCAACAACGCATCTGTAACAAGATTCATATAATCACATTCGAAGTAGTTCATACACAACTACGTAAGTTAAACAACATATATTGCTAAGCAACTGAAGCAATCTAACTACAATAACAACATATGCATGAAAATGTGCTCACTCTTATTATATAAAGAAGTGTAAGCCCCACTCATAGAATACATCCATGTAAACCTTCTAGCCCCAACAGTGGAACGTTATAGCCACATCCACCTTCTCCTCCAAAGAAATTAACTAGCTCCGTGCAGTGGAAAAGCCAAGGCGTGTTACAATATTGTCCAAACTTTCTTCAAGATAGTCTTATCAGAAGCTTGGCTGACCAAAAGCCTATATAATGAGTTATGAGGAACTATTTATAGCAAAGGGTGGGGTGGCCCTTGACATTCCCATTTTTTACTGTTTAATTACCCTCATGACTCTTCACCAACTCTATGACTATTACATTCACTATTAACACTTGACTTACAATTGGCATGACTCAACATTACAATGCACATGTATCCATGTGAACACAATGGATTGAGCAAGCCAAACTAGACATCACTCTTACTTAGACAACTATATAAGTCCAACTACTCAACATCCTCATGCTGATCAACAATAACATTTTGATGCCAAGCTCTGTATTCTTTGAAAGTGTCTATGTGTTCTGCGATGACATCTATGTAAAACTTAACCTTCGCCTCAATAGCATCTATGTTGGCTTGATGGGCCCTGACCTAGGTTCAATGCTAAGTAGCCAAGCTAATGCCTACACTACTAGCCCTTTTAGCATCAATCTGCGGAGCGCGGAATGAAGTCTCACTCGAAGCAATATGGGGTGATGCAAGAACCAAAGTTTCTGCACCCTAAGATAGTCGTGATGTCAATTTTATACCCTTACTTTTATCTTCGCGCAAATCGATAAGCCTTTAGGGCTTATCGATGTACTTACTCTTTCGTTCTTCAAAACCTCTATGAGGATACCCGATTTCCCTTTACACAACCCTAGATGATGATTTAGGCACTTACACACCTCTGTAACTAGGTTACTGACTTGTTCCCCAAATTGTCTTAGGTATTAGCCAACTTTACCATACAAGTAAGATTATCCTTGCGTAAAAATATAATATTTCTTGCGTTCATGCAACATATGAAACCATATAATTTCGCGCATCAACTTAACATTATATTTGAAAATTAACATTCAACATAGCATAATCGTAGCATTCATAACTATAGTAAAATAATGCTAAACAGATGGAAAGTACACAATAAGTTTAGAACACTTCTCTTTATTGATGATTTAGATTTTCAATATAAACTCTAACCGCCCTATGCACATAGCTGCAGGGCTCCGCACACTCAACTATGGACTTCTATCCTAGGACTCTGTGCACTTAGATGCAAAGCCTCTTTCTCTGTTAAGACTCTCACTCTTAGCTCTTACAAACCTATTACATCAATGATTCATGACTACTCAACTCCCTTAGACTCTCTAAGACTCTCTTTTTTATACAATCCCATGGTCCATGGACCAAGGGCAGATCTCCAAAACCAACACAACCTATCCAAAATAAGGGAGGAAAACCCTTTTTGAATTTAGTTATCTTTGCACTCTGCGACCACAAAATGCGGAGACTTTACATTCTTCATACAAAATTTGGGCCTTCTACACCAAAACTTGGGTTTGTAACCCCAAAATTGACCCCCAAGGGACCTTTTCCCAAAAGGCCCTATCAGGGTCCAACCCTAACCCCCTTATTTATGTAATAGGGTCGAGTCATAGTTATAGTTAGTTAAAGAGTCAAGAAATCCCATAGTAATAATTGTAAGTGGTTGACCCGCATTTAAAGAAGGGACCTCAATTAGTTGCAAATGGGCCATGGTATTAGATAGATGGTATTAATAAGAACCATGGTACTGACCCATGGTATTTTATATATGAATTCTATATAAAGAATAGAGACTCCCCTTGAGGAGTGTCATGTCTTATTTTGTAATTGAGCCCAACTCTATTAGGGGTTGCCCCCTTTAAGAGGCAAAGTGAACATTGCTTTCCTTTTTGAATAATAAAATACATGCTGTTATTTCTTTTTGTTCTGTGTTTTGGGTATATTTATTCACATATTTGGTATTATGGTATCTTCTCGTAGGTCAAGAGCATAACAAGTGGTATCAGAGAACTTTCTAGGGCTGGTTGGATCTCCATTTTAGCAGAATTGTTTTTTGGCTAGAGACGTGTTTCGACATATTTAAACCATGGGCTTTGTCGTTGAGTGCATAAACCTACGGATTTGGGGAGGCATGCACAGAGGAAATATAAGAGGTGGTCATGGTTGTTGGACTCCCTTGTAACCCCTGTGGGTACCCCTTCGAGTGGTAGCACATTAGACAGAACCACGCATGGACTGTCTTCCAAGTACCCTCTGGGTATATCTGAAGCCCCCTAGGCTCTCTTGAAACCTTGCCTTAGATAAACTATCGGCCACCTTGCTGCTATAGTACATTGAGAATAGCACTCGGGGAGATTACTTGGACGTACGATAGGGTAGTCGGGTTGTACGACTAAGGGTATGGTTGATCCTCCCTGGTTAGTGCCTTGAAAGATTGGGCCAAGTACTACTATTGGACCCTTATGTATATTTTTATCTGTAGCACCTAACATGCCTTGAGACCATAGTTCCCTTGTCTCTCTCTAGATCACGCATCATCTTTGCCAATGAGATCTATGAGATCCACCATTCAAATCTAGCAATTTGGGTTTGGTAGCAGTTGCAACAATTAGATCCATCATTCAGATCTAGTAGTAGGGGTTCGATCATTGCCACATTCCTAATCATATTATATAGTTGAGGGTTTTTTTGACAGATCTAACTATTTGTGTGGATCCTATACCTGGGCATGCTTCTCGCAGGACATTGGGTAGAATTAACTTTTATGGCAATTGGCTACTAGAGTATTCCTAAGTGAGGAGTTAACAAAAAAAAAACTCCTTTTAGTGTTTAAAAAAAGAAGAAGAAGAAGAAGAAAAGTATGAGACCCTCCCGAAATGCTTATAGGAGACTTAGCCCATAAGAATCAGGTCGACGGGCTGAGCAAGGTGGTACCATTCACTTGTCAATGTCAAAATTTTGGGTGGCCCCAAATTTTCTTTTTCACAGTAACGACAAGTACACCGGATCTGTGCATGGTACAAATTAGAGCTCATGTTATGGCCAATGAGAAGATAGACACCCTTGAACAAAAGTTGGAGGCATTAACGAAGTAGATATAGACCTTAAATGAAACAATCACAAAGGGCAAGTTGGGGGATCAATTGAAGGCATATGATTTTAATGAAAACCTTGAGGGTGAGTCTAGCCATTCTCTTCGCTTCTGTGGAAACAACCAATAGTCCCAACCTTGACCACCCAAGTTGGAAATGTATAAATTTGGTGGCTCTCATCTGGCCATATGGCTAGCAAAAATGGAGCAATATTTCACATTGAATCACATCAGGGATGATGGGATTAATATAAGTGTGGGAAGCCTATACTTGGACCAAGAAATATGACAATGGTGACAATGGTATCAATGCTACTATGCAAGGCCAATGACTTGGTAGATATTCTCAAAATCCCTTTCTGATCGCTTTGACCATGAATCTAACTTTTTGTGTCATCTTACTAAGCTCCAACAGATAGACACAATGCAAGAATATATTAAAGCCTTTGAAGCATTAGCCTTCTGCACAGGAGGTCTAGTAGATGAATTCTACTTGGAATGTTTTATCAGTGGTCTCAAAGATGCCATACAAGCCCACATCCAACTGCAACACCCAGTCTCATGGTTGGCAGCTTGCAAGACAACTGCTGAAGTAGAACATGCGTTAGCGGCCCAGTCAACTCGTCCAAATTTCATTGCCAAGGGACACCGCATCTAGGTTCCAAGTACTACCTAAACACTTAAGGTTCAAAAGGTGTCACTAGCGAAAATCACGGAAAGAAGAAAGCAAGGATTGTGTTACTACTATGATGAAAAATACTCCCCGGGGCATAAATGCAAGGAACCCAAATTCTTTCAAATTGATGCTACTGATCATAGTTCTTCTAAGGAAGCCCCACCATTTGAGGGACTAGAGGAGGAAGATGAGGACAACCAACTAGACAATGAGCTCCCAGCTACACTTGAAGAACTAGTTATCTCGCTTCATGCTTTGGCAGGAATTTCTTCTCCCCAAACTCTCAAAATCAGAGGTTTTATTAAGCATCACCCTATAGTTGTCTTGATTGATAGTGGTAGTACGCATAACTTTATCCATAAAATAGTCTCTAGAGTAGTGTTTTGTTTTGTTAGAGTAGTCTCTAATTTCTAGGTCCAGATTGCTGATGGGGGGACAATGAAATGTGAAGACTGCTGTGAAAATGTCAAACTTCAAATGGAGGATTATCACCTAAAGACCCACATGTTTGCCATCAACATGGGTGGGTGTGACATTATCTTGGCTGTTGAATGGCTCCACACACTTGGCCCAATCACAATCAATTTCCAGGAGTTATATATGAGCTTTAAGCAGAATAACCACACACATACCCTCCATGGACTCGAGGCAAGTGCTCCTTCTATCATCAGCTCGCATAGGATGGAAAAATTGTTAAAAAAGGGCCACCATGGAGTTATAGCCCAATTTAATGCCATCCAGGCCTTCGAACCCACTTCTTTTCATATTCATCTTGAGATGCAACAAGTCTTAAACAACCATCTACAGGTAATTGACAAGCCTCATGAGCTTCCACCCTCAAGAGGGGAACATGATCATAGCATTACTTTGGTCCAAGGGGCACAACCACCAAATGTGTGCCCATATAGATATCCTTTTGCCCAAAAGAATGAAATTGAAAAAATCATCAAGGAACTCTTGGAAGCTGGTGTCATTCGTCCCAACATCAGTTCTTATTCATCGTCTATGGTCATGGTGCTCAAGAAAGATGGGGAATGGCGCATGTGTCCGGACTTTAGGGCCCTCAAAAAGCTGACATTCAAACATAAATTTCCCATCCCGATTGTTGATGATTTGCTAGATGAACTAAATGGGGCTCAATTTTTTATTAATCTCGACCTTCGCTCGGGCTATCACCAAATTCACATGAAAGAAGTAGACATTCCAAATACTGCTTTCCGAACTCATGAAGGCTATTATGAATTCCTAGTCATGCCATTTGGTCTCTATAATGCCCCATCCACTTTTCAGAGCCTCATGAATCACCTGCTCAAACCATATCTCAGAAAATTTGTCCTTATTTTCTTTGATGACATCCGCATCTACAGCCTCACTAGGGAAATACATTTTCAACATGTAGATCTACACTTGTAACTGCTCTGGAAGCATAAATTAATTATCAAATCGTCCAAGTGCTCTTTTGGTAGGGAAGAAGTTGAGTATTTGGGCCACATTGTGGGGCGTGAAGGTGTTAGGGTGGACCCCAAAAATATCCAGGCAGTGCAAGTTTGGCCTGAACCAAAGACCTTGAAGAGTTTTAGAGGAATTTTGGGTCTCACCAGTTGCTATCACAAATTTACCCACAATTATGGTCGCATTACTAGACCCCTCACTCACCTTCTCAAGAAAATTTCATTCCTTTTGAATGATGAAGCACAACAGGCATTTATAGCTCTCAAACATGCCATGTGTTCCACTCCCATATTGGTAGTACCCAACTTCACCAAATCTTTTGTGATTGAATGTGATGCTTTAGGTATGGGTATTGGGGTTGTCTCAATGCAGGAAGGTCAACCCTTGGTCTTCACTAGCCAACAACTAAGTCAGACAAATTTGCGACAATCTACTTATGAGAAGGAGATGATGGACATCTTACATGCAGTGGATACCTGATGACCATACTTATTGAGGCGGCATTTCCAAATATGCACAAACCATCAAAGCCTTAAATATTTTTTGGAGCAACGCCTATCCTCGCCACAACAAAATAAACGGCTAGCCAGAATGTTGGGATATTATTATGAGATAATTTACAAGAAAGGGCATGAAAATGTTGTATCAGATGCTTTATCACACCAATTTGAGGAGGAAAGCACCCTGCTAGCAAACTCTCTTCCCATTCCAGAGAGGATTGAAGAGTCTCACAAGGAATGGTTTTCACATCCTTCACTCTCCCAACTCATTAATAAATTGCAAGCGGACCCAAATTCCATAGCAGGCTACTCTTGGCAGGATGAGATTCTTCGCTATAAGGACAAAGTAGTGATAGCACCAACATCCACCCTCAAAAGTCACATTTTGGTAGAGTTGCACTCGTCTCCCACTGCAAACCATGCAAGCTTTCAGAAGACTTATGCTCGCACTCGATGTTCATTCTTTTGGATAGGCATGAAAAAGGACATTCTTACTTTTGTAGCTGAGTGTGATGTGTGTCAGCGCCATAAAGGAGAAACAGTTAAATCCATAGGAACATTACAACCATTGCTCATCCCTACCTCAATCTGGACAAAGGTTTCTATGGATTTTGTTACTGGTCTTCCGCAGTCAGGCAACAGGTCAGTCATCCTAGTGGTTGTGGACAGACTTTCTAAGTATGCTCATTTTTGCGTCGTACCCCACCCTTTTACACCAGCTTTGGTGGCTCAATCTTTCATGGACCAAATCTTCAAATTGCATGGCATGCCCACTTCCATTGTGTCTGATCGTGACCTAATCTTCACCAGTAACTTTTGGTAGGAACTCTTTAGGCTACAAGGTACCCAACTACAACTTAGTACTTCCTATCATCCCCAAACTGATGGTCAAACTAAAATATTCAACAAATGTCTGGAGACTTATCTCAAGTGTTTCACTTTAGAAAAGCAACATCTATGAGTACAGTGGTTACCTCTAGCCAAATGGTGGTATAATAACAACTATCATGCCACCACCAAAATGAATCCATATGAAGCCGTTTATGGTCAACTCCCTCCTTCACCTACTTCTTATATCCAGGGATTCTCGAAGGCACAAGTAGTGGATCAACTCCTACAAAACCATGCAACCATGCTAGCCCACCTCAAAGAGAATCTCCATCAAGCTCAAAATCATATGAAGCAATAGGCAGATGAACATCATTCGGAGTGCAAATTTCAAGAAGGAGATTAGGTATTCTTGAGGCTACAACCATATAAGTAAACTCACTCAAAGACAAGGGTTGTCAGAAATTATCTCCAAAATTCTACGGACCATATCAAATACTTCAACACATCGAACAAGTAGTCTTCAAGCTAGCCTTGCCACCCACTACAAAAATCCATCCCGTCTTCCATGTCTCATGCCTCAAGAAAGTGGCTGGGAACCATTGTAGAATTCAAACCAGTCTACCAGAATTGGATGAAGAAGGTTCAATCTGGCTCCAACTTGAATAGGTTCTTGACACGTGAGAAAGACATCTGTGCGGCCACACGATCAAGGAAATCCTCGTCAGGTGGAAAGATACCTCTCCAGAAGATGTGACCTAGGAACCAACCACTGTTCTTTAGCAGTTTTTGCAGCTTCAGCCTTGAGGACAAGGTTATTTTTATGGGGGATGGCATGTTAGGGTTCAACCCTAACCCCCTTATTTATGTAATAGGGTCAAGTCATAGTTATAGTTAGTTTCAATAAAGCCCATATTAATAATTGTAAGTGGTTAACCCACATTTAAAGAAGGGATCACAATTAGTTGCAAATGGGCCATGGTATTATATAGATGGTATTAATAAGAACCATGGTACTGATCCATGGTATTGTATGTATGAATACTATATAAAGGATAGAGACTCCCCTTGAGAAGCATCATGTCTTATTTTGTAATTGAGCCCAGCTCTATTGGAGGTTGCAACTTCAAAGAGGCAAGTGAACATTGCTTTACTTTTTGAATAATAAAATAAATGCTATTAATTATTATTGTTATGTGTTTTGGGTATATTTCTTTGCATATTTGGTATTCTGGTATCTTCTCATAGGTCAAGAGCATAACAAGCCCCCAACACAAACATGGTGACTCAACCTTGAGTCACTTGGCTAGCGCGGAGATCTTGTCATGAAGACCTCCCAGCTCGACTTGGGCAACTTCTACCTCGGTGACTGTTTTGCCACCTACTTCATTTCTTTGATCAAATTCTCTATCGTTGGTCCTATGTTATCAACCTGTAGCTTTTGTTGAGTCTTCTGCAGACTAGCCAACTTGCCTTTGATGGTGGTTGTGATCAATTAGGCCTCATTCAACCAAGGCTTCAAGTGAGCCTTCAATACGACTTCCTTTTGTTGAGCTGCATCTACCTATTCCTTCAATGCCTTGGCCCCCTGTAGCATTGCTAGTCTCTGTGTGATGGTGAAAATGCACGTTGTCGCTTTAACCTCGTCATAACGATGCTATATTTCCCACACTTTTGTCTCTAGCCTTTGAAAATTGGGTATTCTTGCAGGCTGGTGAGTAGCATGAGTGACTGCTCAAAAAGTGTCATGTAATCTATCATTGCACTTTCCACCGCATCTGCCACAATAGTTGTGTGCTGCTCTCTAACTTTCAACAAAGTCAAAGGCTTGGCCTTCAACTGTAATTTCGTGATCTTGAGATTTAGCTCCAACTGAACCTTGGCCAACTCTGTGTGTGCATCACACACTCCCACAACAAGTTTTCGAACCCGCACATTGACTGGCTCAGCCTCGGCGATGTCCAGCTTTAGGACAGTCTGGCATGCTTCATCTACAACCTTAGTTAGGCACTGATTCTTATTTATGAGGTCGATCACAAGGTTAATGACAGAGTCTCTTTGCATAACCAACTGATTGCTGTTGACCTTTTTCTCACTGATTACCTGTAAAGCACACTATTCGCAGGCCCGAAGTTCCACAATTACTCTATCCTGTAGAAGATGAAGTACCTTGGTAGGAAGCACAACCAAGTGAATTCCAACTCCCTTGAATGCACTAATAGTAGGCTTGTAAGCTTTGGTCACCATATTCAATGCTCCATTTGGCAGCACTATGGCTCGGGGGTCCCATGAATGCAACATCCTTATGGCTTTTGAGGTGCCAAGGGCCAAACTGGTGGCTTCCGCACTAGTCTACATTTGTGACGCATGGATCTGCAACTCTTGCAAACCTATTTGAATGGCCCCCAACACCTGTTGTTGCTAATGCTCAAACTATTGCAGCAGTTCTGTAGTGGCATCCCACACCACATCCCCTATATCATGTAGGTAGCCCTTTGTCAGGGTGATCGGATCCAAAGACATCTTGCTAGCCCTAGAATTCTTCAATGCCCCTACCTTTTTTGGCTCTCTAGTGTGCTTGATATGGAATAGATTTTTCTCCGAGTCTGCTCCTCCCTGTTCTATCTGTTCATCCTCTTCTTCCTTTATCTCTGATGAAGGCAACGTCTGACCTCCAGCAGAGTCATGCTCCTCTTCTCTTGCCTACCCACCCAACTGTTGTGTGGCAACGCGCTCTGCCTTAGCCTTGTCATCGACCTCCTTTTTCCTTTTCGTAACCAGTTGTTCCATCTTTAGCTTGGCTTCTTCCTTCTTGCATTTTGTAGGAGTCTTACTCAATCCTGCATCCAATTTTGAGGCAGTGCACCACTTTTCCAGACAGTGGTCGATGATGGCACCGATTTCATCATCTGTGGCCAAATAGGTCGATTTGTTCCACTTCTGCTCAGGGTCCTTTCATGCCCATATTGAGACATGGTGGAAGTCAAACTTGAATTCCATGTACTCCTGTAACCTATCAAAATTAGTAGGCGATAACCACCACTTGCGGTTGATGGCCATATGCATGTTCATCTCCATTAAGGTCCAAAAGATACTGTTTTCTTTTATCCCTTCAGGATCCTTAGTTGCCCATAGCGAAGCATACTTCATGGCCTCTAGTAGGTCAAACATGATCGAAGGAAACTGACTGTCTTCGAGTAGCTCCCATGCTACCAACACTATGGACAACAATAGCCATGCATAGTGAAATGTCTTGCTAAGATCCTGTGCCTCATAGTAGTTTGCAAGGAACTCATTGTAGAGGTAGCATGCCTAATTAAATTTAACTCCCTCCACACATTGGGCCACCAAAGCTATGACTAGCATCAACACTTCGTCTGCATGACACTTCCGCATGACCTTCCCTGCTAAGAGTTGCGTTGCCACTTTGACCACAAGGTCTCAGATGCTCAAAATGGCGTAACCACATGGCTTCTTTACCAACTTAAATTTTTCTGTCATGGTCTTCATGAGGGCATGCTTGCCAACCTTCCTGTCAAACATCATTGTCATATTTTCCCCTGTGTATGACAATCATGTGATCCTATGGATCAGCATATCAGTGATGGGTATTTTCTCCTCCAGCCACAAACACCCATCATGTACCAAGCACAGTAGCTACTTGATTACCACCATTTTCATGGGCGTGCAGTTGTAATGTGGCACTCATAGCAGGTTGAGTAGTCTTGCCTTACCCAGACCTCTCAGCCAAGTAGTTTTTTGGAACACGTGGTTGATGAGTTGATCCATTGCTAGGTGAGGAAACCACTCTATGTCCTCTAAATCCCAGTTTTCTAATTTCAAAAGGGGGACACGCCCCAAGCACAGTCCTTCGAACACAATTTGGTCTAGCAAGAGGGGTGTGTGTAGGGTGACCTTACTTTCATCAATGTCTTTGGGCACCTTGCTCTTACCCCTATGCGAAGGAACATACTCAGGCAGCTTAGTGATGGGGTTAGACCCCTCAATCTCAACATCCTCTGTTTCCACCCCCACATCCTCGTCATCCATTGGCATATCCTCAATGTCTTCTTCTTCCAGCTCCAGGTTAAATGTCTTTCCCTTTTCTTGTGCAGTGGGCTTATACTTCTACAGGTGTTTTCTGGGAGATGCGTGCATAGGCTGCTATGGCATGGCCTTATTGGCCTTATTGTTCTTGGGACCCTCTTTGGTCGGCGTAGGCCTTGGTCTAGGTGACTATGGAAACTTCGGTACTTCAGCTAGTATCTTTGTAGGTGAAACCTTTAGGGAAACTCCTTCTGCTGCCATAGGCACCTCTAGAATAGCTCCCTTAGTTGTCACTCCTTTCATGCTGATAGTTTCAGTGGGCGTTGACATAATGCTACGCAATAGCTCTTGTTTCACCTGTGGCAATGTTTCAAACACGAAACTTGCTAGAAAAACTTTGAAGGTTTCACGGTTCATGTGCACCTAAGAGCTCAACAACTCAATTCTCAAAATGCCAAGTATTTTTCGCTAGGCAACCACTTGTAATTTATAGCCACTTTCAAAGTCAAATTTAACTGTTCCCCCCAAATCAGTTCATTAATGCTAGATTGGCGATAGATTTCCAAATACATTTCCCATAATTTTGACTTAAATGCCACCCCCCCCCCCCCCCCACTCTATTTGGACATTCTTTCATTGTCAAATATTGAAGAGTGACTTTAACGGTCACTTTCCGACTACTCTACGGAGTTGCAATGGAACCATTTGTTGGCTTGATGGGCCCTGACCTAGGTTCAACGTTTAGTAGTCAAGCAAATCCCTACATTACTGACCCTTTCGACATCAATCCGTGGATCACGAAATGAAGTCTCACTCGAAGCAGTATGGGGGGATGTAGGAACCAAGTTTCCACACCCTGAGATAGTCGTGATGTCAATTTTATATCCTTACTTCTATCTTCATGTAGATTGATAAGCCTTTAGGGCTTACCACTGTACTTCCTCTTCTGTTCTTCAAAACCTCTGCGAAGATACTCGATTGCTCTTTGCACAAACCTAGATGATGATTCAGGCACTTACGTTCCTCCGTAACTAGGTTACTGACTGGGTCCCCAAATTGTCTTAGGTATTAGCCAACTTTACCATACAAGTAATATTATCCTCGTGTAAACATATATTATTACTTGCCTTCATGCAACAGATGGAACCATATAGTTTCACACATCAACTTAACATTATATCTGAAACTTAACATTCAACATAGCATAATCACAACATTCATAACAACAGTAAAATAATGCTAAATAAATGGAAAGTACATAGTAAGTTTAGAACACTTCTCTTTATTGATGATTCAGATTTTCAATACAGACTCTAACCACCCTGCGCACACAGCTGCAGGGGTTTGCACACTCAGCTACGGACTTCTACTCTAGGCCTCTGCACACTTAGCTACAGAGCCTCTTTCTCTACTAAGACTCTTGCTCTTAGATCTTAAAACCCTATTAAATCAATGATTCATGACTACTCAACTACCTTAGACTCTCTAAGACTCTCCTTTTTATACAATCCCATGGTTCACGGACCAAGCGCGGATCTCCAAAACTGACACAACCTATCTAAACAAAGGGTGGAAAACCCTTTTTGACTTTAGGTGCCTTTGCGCTTCGGGACCATAAAATGCAAATAATTTACATTATTTATAGAAAATGTTGGCCTTCTGCCCCAAAACTTGGGTTTGTAACCCCAAAATTGACCCCGAGGGGACCTATACCCAACAATTCGGAAACACTGCTTGGGCTCCTCTGTCCAACTCATCTGAAATCATGTGCATCATTTTCTTCAATGTGGTAGGACCAGAAAGATACTTATGCATGATGTTTGAACTAATAGGCAAGTTCGGGCTTGTGGCGATGCACATCAACTCGTTGAAGTACAAGTCAAGCTCTAGTCAGACCTGCTTATTGGTCTTCACCTGGATGAGAGTCCCAAGTGATGGGATCACCTATGTGTGCACCACAACATTCATGCTCGTGAATACTTGTGCATGGGAAGCATGTATGCTCGTGATGAGTTATGGAAGGTCCCCATAGTTTTGGATCTGACTCTAGATATGTGCTTTCAACTCGACCGCATTGACCCTCATAATCTTAGGCAAGTGAAGTGGGGCTCCCTTGTACTTCATCATCCATGTTTGCATATCATCAATAGTAGCATGAAAGTTCATCGAGATGCGTGCTCTTCTGGCACATCATTTCTGCCATCCATTGAGATGGATGACTGCTTTGTGCATGGTACCAAACTTGGAGTACAATGCTTGCATAATTGTGTCAAGATACAATACTTCAACTAGTATTTCCTTCTTCAGTTTAGCTCGGGTAGACATTGTCACAAATTCTCCTCCTTTCTTGGTCATTTGTAGTTCCTTTTCCATTCACTCATTCTCAACTATTAGGAAGTGAACACTTGAGCTAGTGGCTTCGGCATACACTTTGGTTGCATCGGTGAAGGTAGTTGGATGTTTCCACACATTAGTCACAATCACTCATTCTTCAACTTGTGTAGGAGATGTTTGATCCTTCGGAGTTGACACTCTGCGAGACTGCACAACTCTATGTTTGGATTCATCAAATGAGATTTTGTGAATCTCTTCTTCTAGGTGATCACCAAGGATCTTAGTGCCTCATTGGTCATCCGATACTTGCTCATCATATGGATGCATTGAAGTGGGTGAGTCAGCCTCTTTATGGTGAGGCATGAGGTCATTGTCCTGTTCCAACTCCTGCTACTCCATGTCTACATCCAACTATTGAAGTGCCCATTCTATCTCATGAGCAAAGTCTTACCCCTGCGATGATTCACCCTGTTCGACTGATGCTAGTTGTTCAGATGCATCAACTACTTGCATGGGCATTGCTTCATCTACTGGCACATGTTGTGCCCCCTACTATATCTACTGTTGTTGTGTTTCCCTCTCTTGTTTGCACAACTCTTGTTCCTTCTGGAGTTGCTCCTTCTCTGCTTCTTCCATTCTCTACTTATCTTTCTACCTTCATGCTATCCTCTTGTTGTGTTACTACCTCTATAGCCATAGATTCTTTCTCTGCGGGTGGATTTGCTCGAAACTTGCGGCTTTTCTCCTCTTCCATGCAATAAAAAATCTTCCTCTTCTTGGTATTCTTGGCTCTGCTACCACTGCTACTACTACTGGTGCTCTCCATTACGCTTCTTTGCTAACCACTCCACAAGGGATCCAACTAGTTCACTGGCTCTAGAGAAACTGTAACAATATCTCCAAGGGTCCTCCTCGGCCCAATGAAATTCCCTATAGATCCAGTTGAACTGAACTCTCGTGCAGTGATCCTTCAAAATGCAATAGGGTCATAAGGATTGTAACTTCAAAGGTCGAATGGGTACTTATTCATTAGTTCCACTTCAACATCCACCTGCTTGATACTCTGGATCTCATATAACCTAATCCGCAATGGAAGAGTGGGGTGCCTTCTTCTTCTGCTACAGTCTAGCTACCAATCCTACCAAGATGTGAAATACT
Organism: Pinus taeda; assembly: GCA_000404065.3. Taxonomy (NCBI): domain Eukaryota; kingdom Viridiplantae; phylum Streptophyta; class Pinopsida; order Pinales; family Pinaceae; genus Pinus; species Pinus taeda. Next base: position 16,034 of record APFE031687828.1, on the reverse strand, counting down.
ATGCCCTGCATGACAAGTACATCCAACGCAAACTTTTGCAGAACATGTGGAGGCTTCTCCACACTAAAAATTTGGATGAAAGTGTCGAACTATGAGGCAGACCAATCTGCAATGCCTATCAGTGCCTCCATTACTTCTTTTGACATGTAGGGTGGATCTAGTTCAAATATCATCTTGTACACAAGGACGAAAAAATGATCATATAGTCGTGTGGTTACTCCTTTGAAGCTACATTTGGACAACAACTTGAAATATGTGTTCACAGCAATCTCTGACTGTGACCATGCCCACTCCAAGCCTGGGAACTCATGTCGGGCACAGACTCCATCCAGGATGTAGGTGGACATGTAAATCTCTGCATGCATACCTCTAGGTGATTGTCAAGCCTTTGTGACTTGTTCCTTCATCTGATGAGCTAGTATGCCAGACTAGTTACATGGTTTTTCTTCTCTAGCCACTTGGTCTAGTGCAACTACCTAACTCTATGGGAAGGCTTTTATGCTTGCTTTGCCATACATTTGACAAGAAAATATGATCAAGTATTGGCACATTCCTCAGTATCTTTGTCTTGTGACCTAGTTGGATGTCAACTTGAAGTGAGCTGGCTCCTTTATCCAATCCTTCAGAATGTCTTTGGAGTTAACATTGCTGTTGGGTAAGCTAAAAGGAGTCTCCATGATAGTCATGAGCTTTGACATCTGATACATCTCATCTAATCCTATTCCCAAAATGTCACAAGCTTTGTCCCACCGACACTTCTCAAAGTCATCATCTCGAGATCAGTGTGAGATACGATCTAGTGTATCATGTCCGCGCATGGGAACATGGGATATATGCATGCAATTTGGTATAAGTCGGACTTGTGAATGTTCATGTACACCTAATGGTCTTTGAGGTGTTCCCCAACAGTGCCTGCAATTGTTTCATTGACCTCTTTCCACTTTAGTTTGATGTCCTTTTCTAACTACAACTTTGTATCTTCATGGATCGATAGACTAGAGGACACTTGCTCAGCTACTGCTCCAGCTGCATTTCCATCAGTGTCTTGAGATCCTGTTCTCTTGGAAGCCATTAATACAAATGAACACCTGAAAGATATGGAGACAAGAAACATGCAATGAAAGAAATATGTCAGTGAAAACAAAGAAAATTCTAGGTAATGACACAACACCTTGGGAAAATGATGAGCAAGATTGGACAATTTCTTCTGGTAGGCTGGGTGATTGGCTACTAGAACTACAAAAAGGGCAATCAGGGTTGTTTGGGAGGAAGGACTGGTTATTGGATCTGTGCAATGCACAATCCATATAAGATGTTGGATACAGGGATTTTGTAATGCGCAATTCCAGCTAGGAAGGACTGCAGGCCCAGGGACTGAATTGCACAATTTCTTAGGCCAGTAGTCATTGTCCTCCAGAGATGTGCAAAATGATCTTGGAGGTTAGTGCTAGGAAAAAATACACATTTCTTGAGAGGAAGGTAGAGCCTTCCTTCCCGAGATTTCACAATGTAGTTGCAGTGAGGCAGAGTTCGAGCCAACATTGGCCCAACTCACCGATGAGCAATTGAAAGCAAATAAGATAGCTAATGCATGGAAACAGTAAGTGATAGCAGAAGTGATTGATAATGCATGCAAAAAATGAATGAAATATTCAACAAATAGATCAACATGCATGTGGGTGAAGCAGTTTGTCAGTTCAACAAATGCTCATGCAAAACAGTTTCATGCATGTGACAATAGTAAGATAGAAATGAAAACTGAAACAAAACTAGGACAAACTAGTATACCTGTAAACGACAACAAGCATTCAAAAAAAACAAGCAAACAACACTCACACAAGTGAATATATAAAAAGTGATAGGAATGCTGAAAAGGAAAAATTGAGGCCACTTACCCATGAATAGTTGAGCTAGATGTGTCAAAGATTCCTGGATGTGTTGTAGGATGTCAAATCTCCAAGATCAATGTGAAAGAATGAGCTCTGATGCTTCGAATAAATAAGTTTTGGCTCATGATGTCCATGCCACAAATCTAGGAAAATGTGACACTTGGAGGAAAACTTCTAAAACAACTTTGCATGTAACCCCCGACTGCTAAAAATATCTCCCTAAATCATGGGATTCCTTTTGCATGTTGCCTTTTTGTATTATGGGAAGAACAAGTCATGCGTGCATGCAAGTCAAGTTTCCTTGGTCTCGGGTGGAACTAGTTAACCGAACTGCTCATGCATGAAGCTGCTCAATAGTTTGAGAAAAATGTGCATTTTTGGTTGGGATATGGGTTGAATTCCTAGGAGGTTTGCACAATTTCTAGGTAGAGTAGCTGACTTCTGCCCAAATTTGTGCAAATTCTAGGTTGAGTAGCCCTACTAGGGAAATTTGCGCAATTTCTGCTAGGAGTGTTGGCTGACAGAATTGCGCAATTCTGGAGCCTAGCAAGCTTCCAGAAATAATTGTGTAATTTTTGGAGGGAAGGTTCGTTTCCCTCCATAAATGTGCAATTTTCTTGGGGAAGTTTCTCAGCCTACAGCTGGACCAAGTCTGGGTGAACAGGCTGTGAGGGAAGTGGAACAAGTTATGATCGACAGACTGCCTTTGTGCATGAAAAACACTAAAGCTGGTGTACTTGACGAAGCAAGACAAGGTGCTGTGAAAGGTTAGTATGGAGGCTCAAAAACATGCTAAGGAAAAAATTTGGAGGGTGGTTGTAGATGCTACAACAAACATCAAATTTATGAAATTTCCTAGAAATTTTCAAATGCATTGGCTTGGATCCTATGTGGTTAAAGAAATTATAGATGGTGGCGCAGTTCAGCTAATGAAGATGAATGGTGAATTGTTTCCAGGTAGAGTCAATGCTAGTCGATTGAAGTTGTACAAGGGTGACCCCACCCCTACGTAATGACTATATGATTGTGGGATAGTCTTAGTACTCTAGGAAACTACAAGGAAGTATGATACTATAAACTACAATGCCCAATAATTGGAAAGATGAAGTAAGAGGGTTGCACAATGGAAGAAGGTTGGTGTTGTGAAGCCAGGTAAAAAAGTAGTTGTTGGAAGCACTATAAATGATTAGATGGCAAAATTTTCATTAGGATGAGCAGGGAGGGCACATTTATGGGGAAAATATTTGGAAATCTGTTGCCAAAGATGCATTAATGAAAGAAATTTGGAGGGAATGGTTGGATTCAAATTCAAATTCGCCTATAAATTTTGCAAGCCACCCCACATTCGAACACTTTTGTTCCAACAAATTTGCCTTAAACTTTGCTACTAAGACAAGTGTTGTATGTCTAAGTGTAGGAATTTACAAGGTAAGTTCCTCAGATAGAACACCAAAAGGACACCACTCACAAACAGATCACAGATCAATACACCAGTATTTTGACGTGGTTAAAACCCTCAAAGAGGGAAACAGTCCACGGTCTGTGCCAACGTGGCCACTACAAGCAATTTATTAATAAAGGAATGAAAATTTACATAAGCTTCTCTCATGCACGGTTTACCTACAAATGACCCTCCATGCGATTTAAATAGAATTCATGCACCAAACAGGTGTCAAGCCACGGATCAAGTGTCGGTAATACCAAGGAGAGAATGAACCGTCGGATCACTACATATCGTGACCATCGGATTGTAAGTTACAAATGTACATAGTAAAGAAACACACTTTACCTAACTCTATACTAGACCAAGTTATACTTAACTATTCCTATGTGTCAGAATATCCTAACAAGATAACCGCGTGGGAGTAGGACTAGGTGAATCCAACAGTGAGTGGTAGGATTTCGTGGGAGCGCGAAAGCTCATGCACCTCAAATTCAAACGAGGAAATAGAACGATGGCAGAACTGGTTACACAAGGTAACCATGCTCAATTGTAACATGATGATAAGGTCACTGTGTTGCATGCCAATAGAGATAAGAGATCTGACTATGTATGACTGGTTGAGCAAGGTGGATTAGTTCCTAAGCAAATTTGAAAGAGAAGTACTAGAAAAACAGCATTTTGACACTCTGAAATGGGCACTCCATGCTACGCCTACAATATGGTGGGGTATGAATCAAAAAAGTTTTGAGGAATAGCGCCAATGTAGAAGGATGATGCTCATGCAGTGTGGAAAGCCTTAGATGCAGATGAAAGCCAGGTATGATAGACAAAACAAACTGCATGTCCACTTTTTCAGATGGGTACAAGCGTATGGTGTGCAACTTGCACGAATGTACATTGCCCTCGCAATAGGAAACATGACCAACAAGTAGGAGCAGGAAAGATGATGGCGTGAATGATGACCGGGAAGTATGATAAGACCAAGCACACCGAAGATTATCTGCATGGAAACCTTTGATAATGTATGCAAAGTACTCAATGCAGTCCACCATGTGAAACGCACTGACTAGGACCTACACGTACAAGCGGTTCTATGGGCTTAGAGGACCGTGCGTAAAACCCTAACCATGTGGGCACTTTCGAAGCCGAAATATGAAGCATATGTTGTAATCCCTATGGAGCATGTGAAGCGTAGTCTGTGCACAGTAGCACCCGTAGATACAATGGTTTGCAAAGCCTGGAAAGGAGGGCTCACACAGCCGCAAGGAACAAAACGCAAGGGACTTGAGGAAGAAATACGATAGGGAAACCTTAAACTCCACGAACTTGAAAAAGTAAGGGTACAGTTAAGGAAGAAAAATGCTTTGATGGACACGGAAGTCAAGAAGATGGAGGATAAAATAAAGAAATATTTTATTGAAAAAAGGACTAGAATGGTAAGGCAGGAGGCGTTCGATCACGATGACAGGGTTAGGGCCTATTGTTGCGAATGGATTAGTCTGATGCCTTGGCTTGGACCACATATTGCTAAGCATAGTGACCAGGGTAGCACATTGAAAATGGTGAAGTGCGCAATGCCAGCCATAACAATACAAGGTGGGCATTCTCCAAGAATCATGACAGAGGATGGGATGGAACTCTACACGGGTGGTGCAACCACCTAACTAGCCAAGGGAAGGATAGTCTTAGTGCTCTAGGTAGTTGGAAGGGAGCATGGGACTATAAACTATTCTGCTTGGGAGCTGCACGATATTGGAGATGCGTGCAGAAGCAGAGAGTCACAAGGTCCGCAACTACGCACAGGGGGCTGTGCTGTCATGCGAGTTGGCCAAAAAGTGACAATTGAAGTCACTATGCATAATGGGATGCTTGACTTGAGGCCAAATGGAGCAGGCGACAGACATTTAAGATGTGATTTATGTGCAAGTTTTGGGAAAATTTACCGCCAAGAAAGCATTAATGAATCTTAATTGGGGGGAACAATCAAATTCGAATTAAAAAAGTGCTATAAAATACAAAGGACTGCCAAGCAAACAACACTTATTCATTTGTGAATTGAGCGATTGAGCAGAGCCTTGAGTATTGTGAGCCGAGTGTTGATTAAGCCCCTAAATTTGTGAGTGATAGATTACTGCACAACTACAATGATAGCAACTAAGGATGGTATGGGGATAGAAGAGGTGACTGTCGGTGAGGCCACATAGGCCCTAACTATGGAGGATGTTCTAGAAGGTGTTAGGATTGTGGCAGAGATCCTAAAATTGTCGTGCAAGCCAAGACCCAAGAAGGATAAACAAGTAATGGCTCCCATACGTGTGTCCCCGCAAAACCCGCTGTGCAGCAAACTATCGATGAAAGAGAAAGAAAAAGATGTCACTACAGAAATAGATGAAGAAGAAGAATATTTGTAGGCCCTTATCATCATAGAGGAAGAAGACAAAGGCATGGCGGTGGATATTCAACCTATCCACTCTGCGACAAAACTACTCGCCTATGTCCCCCTGCAAAAAGGGTAGGCCAAAGTGCCTAAGGACCTGGACGAGACCAAGAGTTCACTCCAGACCCCACTCCTCCTAGATGGAATTATGTTTGAAAGCACACACCTGGGCTGCGTGTCGACCATGAAATTTGAAGATTGAGACCTCGTTGACCACGAGAAGTTCCCTCACCTTGAGACCAGAAACCTCATGGAGTAGAACACCATATGGGTGGTGACAACATTAGAGTCGCGGAAGTGGTTGCGTGGTGTGGAAAAGGCCAGGCTGTTGAACCTACTATCGGTATTGTTAACACTCAGGTTGTCCCTTGCTCCTTAAGGGATACGGCCGAGGTAACCACAGACCAAGCTTTGGACTGCCGGTCCTAGCCTACCAGCAGTCAAAGAGGGCTCTCTCTCGGGATTTAGCTTTGTTTTAGGGAATGATCTTAGGCTAGCTATTGAGTACAAAGGGTTTTGTTTTTTTGGTGAGGAGAGAATGGTCTTAAGCAGAGAGGCATGCAAAGCGCAAAAGGTTTAGAACATTGGGCATGGAGTCAAGGATGTGGACTGAAGAATGAGTTTTCTTTGGCAAAGAAGAGACTACAGAGCAGGATAGCTGCACAAGGAGTAATATCAGGTTTGAATGAGGATGAAACGGATGCAAGGAATGAAAGACAGCTAAGTAATTTTCATTCGTGCTAGCAGAGGGAACGGGAATGAATATCCTATAGGAGCAATTACTTGAATTCCTACAACAATATTCATATACGGAGGAAACTAGTGCAAATATGAGCCTAAGAGGAATTCATATTATAGGCTAGTTTAGAAGATAAACATAGAGAAATAACAGGAATTGAGCACAGAGTGCTGTTAAGCGAATTCTGAGCTAGTCTTCTTTTCTGTTATTTAGATCATGACACAAAGGCGATATAAACACATTAAACTGAAAACAGAGGCAAGAAAGAGAAGAGGAAAACTTATTAGTCCATGAGGAAACACGAGAATTCTGTAGTCAGCTCTTCAGCCATCAAACACACATGTAGACAGTCCAAACACATCAGTTCCAGCAAGCTCTGTTCATTAAACCTCTCAGAGTGTACACAGCAGTGTTTCAAAATCAGCTTGTCGATCAAAAAACTCTCCCCTTTTGAATAGTACATAGGGAGGTTTTTATAGAAAAAAAAATTTACAGACTTAGATCTGTGGATAATATCTCAAGGAAAATATCTCAAAATATCTATCAAATCTATCTAAACAGATCTGAACTAAAACAGTGTTTTCTGCTAAAAGTAAATTATCCTTATCCAACCGTACACATGTATCCAGGTCTGTCACAGCATCTATATAATCCTTGGATTTGAAAAATACCATACCCCTTTCCTGTAGGATGTCTGATGAATTGGGGTCAAATTCAAGAGCTTTAGTTAAGTCTTTGACAGCCTCTAGACTTTCTCCTAAAGCTGCCCTTGCCTGTCCACGCCGCTTCCATGCTTCTCCAGTTGTGGGATTTGATAGAATTGCCTTGGAAAAATCTGCAATTGCAACATCAAGCTTTCTTTCAAATGCATATGCAGTTCCTCTTCCAATGAGTACCTCAGAGGAGCTTGGATTATCTCTAAGTATCTGGTTAAAGATAGCAATAGCCTGATCATACCAAATGACCTAGACAATTCTCAGATTCATCAATGGTTGTTGTCTCGAAGAGGGGCTCGAATAAGGGCTAAGAGACACCGCAGAAGTTACAATATCAAACATTAAGCACAGATATGCCTTCAGAAACAAAGATGCAATAACAGGTGTCAAATGTGCCAGCAATTTCAACACGAAACAGTGTAACCAATGAACAATACCCTCACCTCAAGTCTTTGCCTTCAAAAACAACTTTTTAAACAATGATCTGAAGTCTGTCCAGATCAGAAAATAAGTTTTCAATATTTGTATAAGCCCTTAGGTCTGCCTCAGACTTGTCGTCAAGGTCTTGTTTGTAGCTTCTGAAGTGCACACAGTAAGCCTCATTAAACTGTGCCAATGTCTTAAGCCCAACTAATGATGCCTCAACGAATCTGCCTCAGTTAGAATACATCCTCTGAGCAAGTCAGAAATTCACAGCAACCACAGAGTTGAACCTTCATTTCAATGCATCATGAAAAGGATTCTGAACTTGATACTTCTCTTAGTCTTCAGCCAGATGCCATTCTCAGCCAGAGTAAAATGAACCATGCATATATCAATAAAATGTTTCCCTGTCAGAGGATTCAAATATGGAACATTGCTGTAAGCAAAGCATGACATATTTGGCCTGTATATATGTCGATCACGAAAGGTGAATACCTGCTATGAGCAGGAGGCTAACAGGTACCACATTTTCACCGTGCCCCAATAACCATTTTCATCATCATACATCTGCTTTGCCTGGTGAATGATGGGTATTTATGGCTGACGGAGCCCATCCCCATCACGGTAGACCTGATTCATTACTTTTCCCAACTCCCATACAAAGGAAAGGACCTCACGACCATATCGGAAGGGAAGGGAAATGATTTTTCCATCGCAGAGGCCATAAAGACAAAGTACAAGCTGGAAAATAATAAGAGGGGTTACGCCATCTCCAGCATCAAGGGCAAAGCAGTACTCATGACAACCCAAATCTTGGTAGGAAAATTTATGCGCACATGCCATGCCAATGAGGTACTTACATCGGTGGTTGCATTAGCCAAGCAGTGCATGGAGGCGGTCTAGTTTAATTCGTCTGAATTCCTCTGCACGAAATTCTTAGAGAATTTCTGCGAAGCTTGGGAGCAGGGTAAAACCTTCCACTATGCATGGTTGTTGTTGTCCATAGTGCTCATAGCAGGGGAATTCCTAGACGACAGTCAATTCCCTATCATTGAGAGTGATTAAGGAGCAGGCGACTCAGAGAAAAGCTTGCACTTTCTATGTTTTTTTTTTCCCAGTTAAAAATATGTTTTTCTCAGTTAAAGATAGGAAAGTAAAAAAATTATGTAAATATTCTTTTCCCTAAATAAAAGGATAGAATCGGGATAAGAATTTCTATGTTTCCAGTTAAAATTAGGATAAGGATGGGGAAAAGCTTCCAGCTTTATATCATTATGTAAAAGAGGAAAAATCCTGTTTTTTTCTAGAAAATAAAGTCTCAGAACATCTATTGTACATATCCATTATTATTATAAATAAAGCTGTAGCTGAGCTCTCATCTCATCGAGAGAAAGGAGAGATGAAAGGCAATACGAGTGGTTTTTTTATGAACCCTCTCATGCAATTGAATGGTGTTATTAATGCATATATTTTTAACTAACTGTAAAAAGATTTGAGATTTCCGCAGCCTTACATGGCGCAACTGATATGTAATATATATAGCTGTATGTTAATTACCCTAGCAAAGTGCGGCGTGGATTATTTCCTTTGTTTTCTTTTTGGATTGAAATTTGAGTTGTAACTGAAAGTGGAAATGTGGATGCGGCTGTTTGTTTTCATCGATGATATCTTTTATTATTCGCGTGGGAATTATGTTGAACGCTGCTTGTAGAACGGTGATCCATGACGTGAGAAAAACTGTGTTATGTTGGATGTTGTTGGAGTATTTACCGAGTCAGAGTTCCCTTTATTACTTTGCTAGCAATTAATACATCTGTTAAGTTAATGATTATGCATAGAACACTTACATATGGAGAGTAGTAGCGCATGCCTAGAGTGCTAGTGGACGGCAGAGTCTTGGCTCATAGTATTACGGTATTGAAGATTTTGATATGTGTCATGTTATGAAATTATTGTGAAGACGGCTTTAAAAAGGTTATGGCTGAATTAGCTGGTGCGAAATTGTTGTGAAGACGGCTTTAAAAAGGTTATGGCTGAATTAGCTGGCGCAACAGAAGCATGGTGATTGTGTGAATGATCCTGGTTTGCAGGTTACGGGCATCCTGTCATCAAGTGGTATCAGAGCGGGAATATTTTCTTGAAGAAGTTTGTTTTTTTTAGTATGCTTTTTTTGAAGAACTCAAGAAATTTTTGTTGAAGATCTGATATGCAGCATGCACAAGTGAACAGGATTGCAGCAGTGGAAAGAAGACAAGATCAGGCAAGATCTTAAAGGTGAGATCGTTTTTCTGATTTGGAATTTGTAAACGAAGTTTATGGTTGCAGAGAAGGTGGCAGTGACCCTGGCATTCAGCTGAAGGCTGGATAGAGAGGACAACTGAAGTGTTCTCAGGAGAGAGTGGGAGATTGCAGAAGCCTAGAAGGAGCAAAGATGTTGCTCAGGAAGAGGTTCGAGACGGAGGACCCGTGCTTACCAAAAGACTAAGTGAGGAGAGCTTAGTGAGGTAAGATTGCAGCCAGGAGGACTAGCTGTTGCAGAGGCTTATTGCAAAGGAGCTCGTGAAGAAAAAACGAGAAGAAGATGACTACTAATAGTCATAGCAGAGGTTCAGGAAAAAGCCACAGTAGAGGACATAAGAAAAAGGATGCCAAGATAAATGGGACTGTAAATGATGATGTGATGCTTCAACAATGCTACAAAGAAATTGCACTGCTGGAATACTGGTTGGAGAATCCAGGATATGACAGGGAAAATGCACCAGATGGAAGAGTTCAATACAGTGAACAAGTACAGAAAATTGCCATGGAAGCAGAGGACGGTAAGAAGGTGAGACTAGCTGATAGTCTCATGGTAAATACAAATCAACATGCTGAATATTTGCCAGAGAAAGCCTAGGAGAAAGCGAGTGAAATTTTTTTGGATCCTGAAGAAGGCTTGGAGCTGCAGAAAAAGAAATTAGTGACTGAAGCGACAAATGAGACCAGTGGGTCTTGTGATTTTAATGCTAACAATTTGATTGTGTTTACAGGTGATGAGCCAAAGTATGTTGCAGAGGGACAGGAAGTTTGGGAGGTAGCAACATCTATGGCGGCAGTTGAATTAACAAAAATTGGGAATAGCAACAGCAAGCTGGAAATAGAAATTGAAGAAATATGGCAGCTAATGATGCAACAATCAAATTGGAGGAAAATATAAATAGTAGCAAGCACGATCGATCAGAACTTGAACCTGATTGAGAGAAAGAAGAAGATGGAGGAAGGGACAACAGAAATGTAGCGGCAACAAAGGAATAAAGCATTTGGACGGTTGCAAAACAAAGTATGGGATCCAGGAAGATCACGACCACAAACCACATGATCAGGAGATCATGATTATTTTCAACCTTGGGAGTCTGATGCAGGAGCAGGCGACTCAGAGAAAAGCTTTCACTTTCTATGTTTTTTTTTTTCCAGTTAAAAATATGTTTTTCTCAGTTAAAAATAGGAAAGTAAAAAAATTATGTAAATATTCTTTTCCCTAAATAAAAGGATAGAATCGGGATAAGAATTTCTATGTTTCCAGTTAAAATTAGGATAAGGATGGGGAAAAGCTTCCAGCTTTATATCATTATGTAAAAGAGGAAAAATCCTGTTTTTTTCTAGAAAATAAAGTCTCAGAACATCTATTGTACATATCCATTATTATTATAAATAAAGCTGCAGCTGAGCTCTCATCTCATCGAGAGAGAAAGGAGAGATGAAAGGAAATACGAGTGGTTTTTTTATGAACCCTCTCATGTAATTGAATGGTGTTATTAATGCATATATTTTTAACTAACTGTAAAAATATTTGAGATTTCCGCAGCCTTACATGGCGCAACTGATATGTAATATATATAGTTGTATGTTAATTACCCTGGAAAAGTGCGGCGTGGATTATTTCCTTTGTTTTCTTTTTGGATTGAAATTTGAGTTGTAACCGAAAGTGGAAATACGGATGCGGCTGTTTGTTTTCATCGATGATATCTTTTATTATTCGCGTGGGAATTATGTTGAACGCTGCTTGTAGAACGGTGATCCATGACGTGAGCAAAACTATGTTATGTTGGATGCTGTTGGAGTATTTACCGAGTCAGAGTTCCCTTTATTACTTTGCTGGCAATTAATACATCTGTTAAGTTAATGATTATGCATAGAACACTTACATATGGAGAGTAGTAGTGCATGCCTGGAGTGCTAGTGGATGGCAGAGTCTTGGCTCAGAGTATTACGGTATTGAAGATTTTGATATGTGTCATGTTATGAAATTGTTGTGAAGACGGCTTTAAAAAGGTTATGGCTGAATTGGCTGGCGCGAAATTGTTGTGAAGACGGCTTTAAAAAGGTTATGGCTGAATTAGCTGGCGCAGCGGAAGCATGGTGATTGTGTGAATGATCCTGGTTTGCAGGCTACAGGCAGCCTGTCATCAGAGAGAGATCTACCAGAGGCCGCGAAGTATGCTTCGCTCTGGGCCATGAAGGATTATACAAGGATACATGATAGCAAGATCTTCTTAGTGCTCATGGAGATGAACATCCGAATGTGGATCAACTGTAAGCCACAGTTGTCACCCACGATTTACAATAGTCTACAAAGTTTTGCAGAATTTAAGGCAGACATGCATAACATATATATTAGGGCGCGAAAGGATCCGACGAAGAAGTGGACAAAGCTACCCTTTGTAGCGAGTGATGACACCATTTTCAATGTCTTGGAGGCATCACCTCTGGAATGGCACACCCCAGACATTGCAGAACTCGAGAGGGTGGTAGTGCAAAAGAAGAAAGATGATGCCAAGCTGCACATCGCATAGTTGGCCGAAAAAAGGCGAAAGGAAATAGAAGTCACTGAATTGTGGGCAGCACGGGAAGCGGCACAGAAAGCAGCTGAGCAAGAAAAGGCCGCAGCAACAGCAAGAACACTGGAAGCAACTGTGAAGGCAAGCGAGAGTCTAGAAATGCCTTCACAAGGGCAGGTAGTAGAGGAAGTAAAAATGGAAGATGGAGGCATGGATCAATGAACCGCATCCACACAATTGAAGCACCAACACCTAGCATAACAGGAAGGATCATGGAAGAAGGTTAAGGCTTCAAAATTATCCATTGACCTGATCACCCTAACCAAGGGTAATCTGCATGACATCGGTGAGACAGTGCATGATGTCATAAATGAGGCTCTCCAAGATTTCATGCAGGAGAACTAGATTGTGTTGGGGGCCCTTAGAGCATAGTTGCAGGAATTACAGTCATGTCCCCCTCAGATTGGTACCCTTTTGACCAACCTTGTAGTTGGATCCACGGTAGCAGAGTAGATGTTGCATGCATGGATGGTGAACACAATAGTGTTGCAGGAAGAGGCTCTAGTGACATCAAATGAGGATGACAGACTTTCAATTAGCATGATGAAAGGCCTCGGTGTTAATCTAGCTGCCCTTTCATAACGGCAGAGCTGCACACTAGGTAGAGCCGCATGCTCCTCATCGAGCAGAAGATAAATATGGAATAACTCAGCTTGCAGCGTGACGAATTGGTGTCACAAAATCAACAGCTAGTGCAAGTGATAGAAGACGCTTACCTAAGCGTCCCAGAGCTGGCCATCCCAGCAGATCTACCAGTGGAGGTATGGATCCATAGGTTGTTGGGTTGTGTTATGTTCTTTCCACAACTAGCCCATGTAGTTAACTGGGGAGTTGGGAGGGGTGGAGCCCCCCCCCCCCCCCTTTGTTGCATTGATTGCGTAGCAGGGGGGTCAGAAGGGGTTTGAGGGGTTTGAGTAGCCCCCCTCTATGGTTTTTGAACATGGCTTGGGGCGTGATGGTTTTCAGTCCATGGTTTTGGATGCAATGGTTTTCGGTCCATGGTATTGGATGCTTCAACATGTATGAATATGTATTGTAACATTGAAAGGAACATAATGAAAAATCATGCTAGTAGTTCTTGTTCTGGTATCCAAGAGAAAATCTTTGTTAATATGTGTTTTATGTGTTATGCTCTCATATTGTTTATTTTCTGTGTTTTATAATTCGTATTCAGGTAATTTCTGTATGAGGTTAAAACCTACATTTGGTATCAAAGCTATTTTGGCTTCAAGGGGATGCCTTTGTTGCTGAGGGGTTTTGCTCAAGCCTATGGTAGACCTTGTTCAGTGGGAGATCTACAAGATCGATTCTGGTGGTGAAAGAAGATGGCGATCAGTGGAAAGATAGAGATCGACAAATTTAATGGTAAGAGTTTTGAGTTGTGGAAACTCAAGATGGAGGACTTGTTGGTGGATAAAGATCAGTGGATCGCGGTAGATCCGAGTACTAAACCAATGGGAATGTCTGATGAATAATGGAAGAATTTAGATTAGAAGGCAAAGAACCCAATACAATTGTTTGTCTTAGATTTAGTATTGTTGAATGTATCAGGGGAAGCTATGGTGAAGGCTTTGTGGGACAAGTTAGGGACTTTGAGCCAATCTAAGTCTCTGGTGAATAAACTGTTCCTACGGAAAAAGTTGTATAACCTGAGGATGAAAGATGGAGACTCAATGACAGAGCATATAAATGGATTTAGTATTGTGGTAAGTTAGTTATTATCTATTGATATTAAAATTTCAGATGAAGATAAGTGCATCAGTTTGTTGTGTTTTCTACCAGATTCGTGGGATAGTATGGTTATTGTAATAGGTAGCAATGCAACTACCTTACAATTTGATGAAATAGTCTCATCCTTACTCATGGAGGAGATGAGAGGGAAAAATATGGAGAGCTAGAATGGTGATGCCTTGTCTATATGAGGACGGTCCCAAAATAGAAACAAAAATAAGTCATCGAGTGGGAGATCTAAATCTAGAGGGAGATCTAAATCTCCAGGAAAACCTATAAAGGTGGTTTGCTAGAAATGTAGAAAGGAAGTGCACTACAAAAGAGACTATAAATCTAAAGCTCCTGACAAAGGAAAGGGATCTGATGATGCTCCTTCTACAGAGGCAAAAACCACCTTAGATGAAGGTGGGGATGTGTACTTGGCTTCTTCAAGTACACATGTAGATCATGAGGCATGGTTGATTCACTTAGGTGCATCATTTCACTTCACTCCCCATAGAGAGTGGTTCTGCGAGTGTGAGAAATATGATGGTGGTGATGTCTTCTTGGGGGCTGACAAGAAGGCTAGAATCATTGGTCATGGAAAAGTAAAGTTGAAGTTGCAAGGTGGAAGGGTTAGAACACTTTCGGGTGTTCTTCATATTCCTACTTTGGCCAAAAATCTGATTTCTGTAAGCAAGCTAGATGATGCAGGTGTAAAAATAGTGTTCGAGAAGGATAATTGCAAGATCGTTTGGGGAGCACTGGTATGGATGCGGGGAGTTTGGATTGGAACTCTTTACAAGCTTCAAGGTAGCACTATTGTTGATGGGTGCAACAGCTCTATGGTTCATAAACGAGGATCAGAAAATCTAGTGGTCTCTCAAGAGAAGACCATGCTGTGGCATCAAAGGCTTGGAGATATTGGAGAGAAGAGCCTTCAAATACTTCATGGTAAAGGTATGGTAGAAGGTATGAGTAATAGCTCTCTGGATTTTGATTTCTGTGAAAATTGTGTATATGGGAAGTAGAATCGGGTGAGCTTCCCCTCTGGTGGTAAGAAGGAGAAACAAATATTAGAGCTTGTGCATAGTGATGTGTTTGGACCTATGAAGGTTCCATCACTCGGTAAGTCTATGTACTATGTATCACTTATAGATGAATTATCAAGGAATACATTGATTCATTTTCTTAAGAAGAAATCTGAAGTCTTTGATAGGTTTAAAGAATTTAAGGCTCTAGTGTAAAATCAAGTAGAGAAGAAGGTAAAGGTGTTGAGGACAGATAATGGTGGAGAGTTTTGCAGTAAGGAATTTGAAGAATTCTATAAGAAGTGTGGTATAGCATGGCAGAAGACTATTCCATACACACCTGAGCAAAATGGAGCTACAAAAATAATCAACAAGATGTTGATGGAAAGGAAAAGAAGCATGCTCAGTGGTTCTAGGTTAGGATAGGAATTCTGGGTAGAGGCAATGGAGACAGCATGTTACCTGGTCAACAGATCACCTTCATCAGTGTTGGAGGATAAGACTCCACAAGAGGTATGGACTGGTAAGAACCCTCTCTTTCACATTTTAGGGTATTTGGATGTGATGCATATGTACATGTTCCAAAGGAGAAATGAACCAAGTTGGATAGTAAATCTGAAAAGTGCATCTTTATTGGGTATAAGGATGGTTTAAAGGGTTATAAGCTTTGGAACCTAGTAACAAGGAACGTTGTGTACAAACGAGATGTGGTGTTCAAAGAGGTGAAAGATGTTATTAAACATGAAGTCCAACCAAAGGAACCTGAGA
>APFE031687815.1:63739-208941 GCA_000404065.3 Pinus taeda | reverse complement strand
AACACAATCAACCAAACAGGATATGCAGAATACTGACACCTTTAAACTGTCATCAGAACCCATTAACAACTAGAACCACCTATGATTTAAAATATCATAGCTCAAATTGTATACGCTACTACAATGAACCAAACCTGCATACATACGCGCTTACACCAAAGCCAACCCGCGTACAGATCTATAAATATTCAAACATGACTTGCAGCGATTCCAAACTTAAGTTATACCCAGATCAGATCATTACAAGCATCAGTATACAGATCTAGAATAAGCATAATCAAATATATAGAGATAGTTCATTTCAAACCATTTGATCCCGATCTATCCTTAGATCTTGTTCTCCATCAACCAGTGAGATCACTCTTTAGCTCAGATCCAGATATGCACCATAACCCAATCACAGTATTCCAGATCTAGCACTTTATCAAATATTCAATAATTCAGATGATGCTTTGCCAAATGATCTCCTTTCCCTTTTATAGTCTTAGGCCTTTCACAATACCACGGTCGAAAACCATAATAACACAATACCATGAACCCAATACTTGTGATCAAAACTTTTGGATGCAATACCACGGACCAAAACCATAGGATCAAAAACCTGTTGGACCAATACCATGAACCAACCATGAAAGTGCGTGAACTTTTCTCCACATGAAATAAAATTTTTCTCCACATAAAAGTGCGTGAAATGAATTAAAATTTTTCTCCACATAAAATCAACTTTTTCTCCACATAAAAGTGCGTGAAATTTTCTCCACATGAAATAAACTTTTTCTCCACATAAAAGTGTGTGAACTTTTTCTCCACATGAAATAAACTTTTCTCCGCATAAAAGTGCGTGAACTTTTCTCCACATGAAATAAACTTTTCTCTCCACATGAAATAAACTTTTTCTCCACATAAAAGTGCGTGAAATTTTCTCCACATGAATTAAACTTTTTCTCCACATAAAAGTGCGTGAACTTTTTCTCTACATGAAATAAACTTTTATCTTTATGAAAGTGCGTGAACTTTGCTGCACTATAATTTATCATCTGAGATGAGTGGGTTTCCATCAAGTACAACATATGTATCATAATGCCAAAAATTTATAAGATAATCCAAGGATATAACCAATTCCTTATTTAATTTTATGCAGTTTCAACTTTATATGTTATTGGAATTGGATTCCCAACATAATGGTGTTCGAGTGGTCTGATATCACCAAGTGGATGGAGATGCTGCTTCCTAAAGTTTGCATGAGTATGATGCAATGGAAGTTGAATGTATTCATGGTCGATGATGTCGCTGCTGAGATTGATGCAATCAATTATAGAGCTATGAGTGTGTTTTTTATTCATTTCTCAAAATTCAATGTTTCATACTTTGAATGACATCTATGTGCAATAGGGTGGTATTTCAATGTGAAGTCTAATTATGCATTTGGCATGTTAGAAGGGCATGATTGAGAAAAACTTGTAATAAAAGTGAAAAATTATACGAGAAGGCATGCCATATTTAAGCATCTAGGTGACATTATACATTGTTAGAAAAATGCAAATGATATTGTTGATGTGGTCAACAAATTTCTAAGTGAATTCCAAGAGAAAACGACCATTGCTGAGTACTTTCTAGCACGATGGTTGGACACAATAGGTTTTATTTTTATAGCTTTAGTTTTCATATTTTTAATATATTTGTGTGGGATATTGACATACATTCTTTGGTGTTCATTAGAAATGTGGCAAAAATGTTGTTTTCACTTAAATCATGTTGGATAAGAAACAAATGGGGCTATTGAGTCCCACCATTCACATTTGAAACAAGTTATTTTGAAGTCAATATGAGCACCTTCACATCGCCGAGTGGATTAGTTGGGGCATCATTTCTGTTCAATGGTCCAAATGTTTTATTGGTGGCAGCAATGTGCAAAGGAAAATGGTTTCCATAGAAACTATAAGGTGGATAAAATAGAAGCCCATTCAACACTAACGGCACAATCTATTCCAGATTGTAATGTGACACTACACCACTCAAATCCTTTAATATCATGGGTGAAAAGTTAACATGATAATGAGAAATCATATATGGTATTCCATTCAAGTTCAGGCTTTTTTATGCGTGATTGTAATTGGGAGAAAAATAGATATCTTTGCAAACATGTCATTAAGTAATGCTGGACACCTAATCCGCTAAGGATTATGGTGTGGAAGAGACCTTGGAAGATGAATCCAATAGTCATGTAAGATGTATAAATGTATATCATTGTGAATAATAAATGAAATTAATGATTATCCTTTCATATCTTGTGTCCATTCCATGTGTGTGTTTAACAAAGGTTAGCATGAAGAGGGAAAAAAAAGGTTGGAACAAGAAAAGATAGAAGCACGAATTAATGTAGCAACCCGAAACGAGGTAATTTGAATTTTTATGATTGAATATGTATATCAATAATATTAAATAATAGTCATTATGATCTAATATGATACAATATTTTGTTAACGGATACCTAAAAATGATGGATTTGAAACTGTGAATAAGTTGGATGTTGATGTCTTGGTAACCATTTCATAACTTGGTGAATTTATGTTTTTATCACCCTTTTACTATTATTATGAATAAGTGATGTTAATTATTTGATGGATTCTTCCACTAATGTTAATCCAAGTCACAAATGAGAAAATATCTCACAAAATATTCACCATATTTTTTAGTGAGTTATGCGACAACTTGGTGATGAGTAAGATCTCCACTTCTTATAAAAATGCATGGAAGACATTGCAAGTGAGATCAAAATAACATTGACATCAACCATTTTAGGGTTGTACCATTGAGTTGCTCCATGTTTCCAACAAGTGCAAGATGGATTTGGATATACACTTTGGCGTGAAAGACATTTCTTGAAGACGATGGCCACTCGTAAGCACTCATATCCATCACATGGATTTGCATAATTTCTTCCCCTAATGCAGGATTCTATAACGAAAAAAACATTTTCTAATGATCTTGATAGAGCTATTACAGAACATAATGAAATAAATAAAAACATGTGAAGGTGAGAATTATATATCTCAAATCTTTTATTTAAAAAATGTTAATGTAAACTTGCAAAGCAATGATAGGGAATTTATTCATTCTATGGTTGGTAATGTAGCATCTATATATTTTGTTAAAGATAGGTTCAAGTGGAACAACTAAACTGAGAAGTTTAACTTATGTACCAACATCTATCATGTTAATTTTTTTGTAAACTCTCCCATAGAAAAAGCTTATGATCAAATAAGAGGTAAGGGCATTTTTCTTGCATTTTCATTTTCTTTCCCTTTTGAAACTCCTTGTTTTAAGTGCAGTATCTACACAGAGATAACATTAATTTTGATCAATGGAGGAAGATACAAAGATTCAATATTTTTTGTTGACCTTTCAGAACCACAATTAGGGTCGATCATCAAGACTTAAGAAGAATATGAAGAGTAGTAAAATATACAGATAGTATATTTTTTTGCTTATTCTAATCCTAATGAATAACAACAAAATTAAATAATATGATTAATATATGACAATATGATTAATAATGTATAATATTAATTTTGTAATAGTATGATAAATAATGTGATAATATTATATTAATATATCAATGATAACCTAAACATAATATGTAACTTAATTGTAGATATATATCTCCCTCTATATAAATATTATATATAGTGTATTCTGTGTGTGTAATCTATATATATATATATATATATATCTATATATAATATATATATATATATATATATATATATATATATATATATATATATAATATATATATATAGATAAGGTATTATCTAATATGTGGTACTATATGGTATAGATAAATAATTCAATGATATTATATAATATTAATATAACATATGTGACTAATATAATGAAATCATAAGAAGCGAAGTAACACCTAAACAATCGAATTGCTGTTATATGTCATGTCATCTTGCATTGGGTCAAATGGTCCTATCTTTCATCCTTGGTACAGAGGAGGACTCGTGCAATTTTGTTTGACTAAGAAAGGGAGAGACAAAATTCATAGGTGAAAGGCAATAGGGAGAGCCGAAATTTTGGAGGCCGAAATCAAAAGGGAAAGGTCGACCATCGAGATGTCAATTTCAGATAAGGCTCAACACTTCAAGACTTGATATCGGAAGGACCGAAAGGCAATGCATCAAGATTTTGGGATATCGGAGGTTGGAATGTGGTGGGGACCTCGACAATTTATTTAAAAGTAAACCCAAAATAAGGTATCTGAAACCAATATTAGAAGGATGGACCTCAGATCATAGTGATATTGGAACATTGAAGTTTCGTAACTCCTTAACAAATGTAATTCTTTAAAAATTGTCGAAGTTGTGGAGAAGGGGAATTACGAAGAAAATTGTTGCATAACCAAAGGACCCAAGGACCCTTTCTCTCTCCTCCAAGGGACACATGGCAGTAGGTAATCGGCCCTGAGAATATGATGATGCAGATGACGTCAATATGACACGAAAATATAGTGGACACGTTGTAGCCAATTTCATCATTTTGAGGTGGCTTTGTGGGGAAAATATGTGTAACACATGTCACCACAAAGGAGACGCCACGAGGAGATGATGACATCATTTCGAAAGTTAGAGTTTTCATCATTCCTGGCAAATTATTTTGGGGTAAAGTTATGATGAAATGGGTTTCGATGCAGACTGGCACATGGTCATGAGAGATCCAAAGAACCTAGAGTGGAGAGAATATTTAGCACATAACTGTTATTGATCATATCGAGGGTGTGGATATCGGAACTCCAGTCCTAATTGGTATTTAAAAAAGTTACAGTACTAAGGGGCTCTGATATTGAATGGTGTTTTGTCACAAGGACCCAAAGAACTAAGGGCTCATACTAACGTTGAGCACCCAAGTGTTATGGAACTAGTCAAGGATAGAGATATCAGAACTCCGTGGTAAAATAATTTTGAAAAATTTACGATGCCTAGGGAGCTCTAATGTGGATTGGCACTTGGTCGTAAGGACGAACCAAGGGTAGAAACTGATTAAAAAAAGAAATATTCCCTTGACAAGAGCCTGAAGGCTTTAGCACCCAAGCACCAAGGCACTAGTCATGACACTTGGTTCTATGGAAGAGTTGTTATAATAGGGATAAGAGAAAAGGGGAAAATATCATTAGAGTGCTACGATTTTGTAACATTTATTTTAGAAAGAGTTACGGTAGATGAAGGCTATGATAATACAACCCCTAAGTGCTATATTGATGGTCACTAGTAGTGGCTCTATGGTGTATAAGAAATAAGGAGCTAAGCACAAAAGGGCTAAAGGAATCAACATTTGTGTTTTTATAATATCATTATAAATAAAATTATGATGTGTTGTGGCTACGATGTTACATTATGGTAATGTTACAAGATGTATTGGGCCCTTGTAGTGTTGCACAAAGGTAATAAATGATGCACGAGTTAGTAGCTAAATTGTATAACACCTCCACTCCACCACATCCAACCATGACCATCTTCAAATAGGGATAGTCCAAGCTATTAGAGAGATAAAGAGACAGGTGAACTAACAGATATCCATAGGAGGGATACCAAGACAAAGTTGTGGCTAGATCATCAACCCACCACTTATCCATATACTTAAGCCCAAGTCCACCTAAAGAAATCGGAGGAATCATAATGGAAATATTTTTTTTGTCAATCATGACATTTCCTGCTTCTCGTGTTTTGTTATTTTTTTCATTTTTAAGAAACGAATTGAGTCATTTAGGTAATCATTGAGATAGTTAGGCTACTTGCACGCTAAGATAGCTGTGTAATTCATACAACTGTAACATTTTCAAATATTTTGTAAGTTATCCCTATTTTGGTTTATCCCAATAAAAGGGAAGAAGAAAATCATTAGAATGGTTCCCAAATTCTGTTCTTAGGGTTTCTAAATTCTCTCTTTTCAGTGATTCTAAATTCTATTTTCAGAGAGTTGTTCCAATTGTTGGTTCAATTTCCTTTTCTTGAGGTGTTAATTTTTCTACAAATTTCATGAGTTTGAGCCTGTGACATAGAATCAATTTTTGAAGATTAATGAAGAATACCTAGTGATTCAAATAATATGAATGCGTAGTATGTGTTCTTCCTTTGTATGTTACTTCATGTGTGTTTCTCTTCATAAAAAACTATGTAGGTTGTAGCTATTGGATTCAATCATAGATCATAGATTTACTTATGTTATATTGTAGCAGACAATACCAGCGGGATTGTAGATTTACTATGTTATATTGTAGCAGAAAGTATGTGTGAAATATTGAGTTGGAAACCTTAAAATGTGCTCCATAGTTTCTGCACTTCATTTCCTTATTATTTCATGATTCTATTGGGATTTATCACTTAGGATTCTAGGTTTGTCCAACCCTTTGTATTGAGTTCCATCCTTATTTTTCTCCTTCCCATCTCTACTGCAATGATAAATTAAGTTGCATTTACTATGTGTAGGGCACCAGACTTGACCATTTACTCTTGGGATTATCTATATTGTTTATCTGTATGTTTGAATCTACCTCTTTGAAAGGTAATTGAATCAAATTTAAAATCATTTTACATTTATATCTTGAGCATCAATGGAATATCTTCAAGAGACACTAATATGTCATAGGCACTGACCTCTCCTCAACTCGTGGGTTTTCTCTAGGAGCTACAACATATTCTGGTGCCATTTCTGTGGAAGAAATCAAAATATTTTCACTAGGTAGGACATTTGTACACCCCTTGGTTAGGTGAGAAGAAAGGGATGTGGTTTGAATATGTATCACCTTGGGAACAACACTATTTAATTTTTTGTTCATCACCGTGGCTTTCAAAAGGCCTCACACTCATTCTAACACTTCGAAGCAGAAAACTCCTCTTGTATTTGAACCTGAAAAAATCATATCCATAAGGGTTTGGAAAGATAGGACCCCTAATACTCTGGCGCCCATAATATATTTTCATGAAGTGTTGGCTTCGAACTCTCAAAAATATGAGATAAAATACTCCAAGTCCTTTTACAAAACCTTGGAATATTTAGAAGAATGTTTCCAAATGTTTGACTCATTCCCCGCTAAAGTAAAATCTGAAGAATCTTTTGTCAGTTTCCCTCCTCTCATATTCCTTACTTCTCTAGAACCTGAAGAATTCAAATATGTCCTCATAAATAGTCCCAGTCAGAGCATTCCTACCACTCCAACTTAGCTCCATATAGCCATAATCCATACAACTCCCCAAGTAGACCCTGTGGTAAATCTTCTACCACCTCCATTGGAAAGCATCGGTGTCCCTGGTTTTCTACTTAACATATATACTCCAATCAACTTTCCACAACCTCTGAACTGTGTGCCACAAGATTACCTTAAACTCCTAACAAGGTTCACTGGAGATGATAATGTTGCAGCCCAAAAGCATATAGAGACTTTTTATGCATTTGTTGGGAATATGAATATAGAATATTTGGATGTAATGCTAAGACTGTTTATTTAGTCCTTGGATGGAGAGGCCAGGAAATGGTTTAAGACTCTACCAAATGCTTCAATTAATACTTGGAAGGATATGGAGAACTCCTTCATTCATAAAAGGCGCCAGGGGGGGGGAGGGACTATGGCTATATTATTACATAATTTAATGCAATGAAGAAAAACCATAATGATGATGTTTCAAAAACTATAAGGAGGTTTAATGAATTACATAATAGCCTTCTTGCTCAAATTAAACCTCCATAGGTTGTTGCCAAAGTGGGTTTTGTTGGAGCCTTTGAATCAGAGTTTGGGTTTACCCTTAGAGAATGAAAATCTCGTACTTTGGACCAAATCCAAATAGATGCCCTGGAAGTTGAAGAAAATGTTGCCTCTACTAGGAAGTGGAAAGGGAAAGTTGAATATGGTGATAGGAGGAGAGGAAAGGAAGAAGCAATCTCTTCACTCCACATAAAGGAAACTCAAGAACATAAGTTAGAGGATATTAACAATATGATAAGGACTTTATCTAACAAACTAGTAAAACTATAGTTAGAGAACAAAATCCCCCCTTGACAAAGTCAACAAGCTCCTAATAAAAAATTTAATTCTCAATACAGGAGACCACCTTCTAGCTCTTGCAAAGGGAGATAAAGGATAAACAAGATCATATTCAACCTCCTATGTATCTAGAAGATGATCCTGAAGAGAATGTTGAAGAAACCATATAAGTTCAATAAAATTAGTTCTATTCTCTCTTAGAGAGAGAAAATGACATAGAAGCCAATGAAGGAGAAAGGGATGATTTAGAGGCCCCAGTAGATGATAATCAGATAGATAGTCATTGAAAGACATTTGTTGAATTCATGCAATCCATTTTCACAAGAAATATGATCTCAGGTCACCTAGGAAAAGGTCTAGGGGACAATATCAGATTGAAGAAACTCTTCATCCAAGTTCTCCTAAGCTAGAAAATAAAGGGATGAAACCACTCAACCCTGTCTTACCAACTAAAATGAAATCCTCCAATCCTATCTGAAATGAGTCTAAAGCCTCCAAAAGTAGAGAAATTCCCCCCATTGATAAATCTACCCTGCAACGAGGAAACAACACTTATCGAGTCTTCTAAAATTTATAATAATCCCTCTACCTTTAGTCTCCAAAAAGATTTAGAGAAATTCAAGATAGTTGTCCCTTTGAATGAATTATTGGAACAACCCCAGTATAAAGCTCGTGTCTCAAATTATGAGTTCACAGAGAACTACCCACTTGTAAGATATCCTTAACCTTCAAGAAGAGATTCCTATGGTTGTGTTTGGACCCCATGTGGAGGAGTAGGACCCTTCCACTCCTCCTTTCTATGTCACCTTGGTAATTCATGACCTGCTACTACATAATTGTATGATTGACTTAGGAGAATATCACAACTTAATTCCATTATCTGTGATGGAATAGTTGGGATTGGAAATAACAAAATCATACAAATATCTATACTCCTTTGATTCCAAAATATTAAAGTGCTTCGATGTGATCAAGGATCCAATGGTCAATTTGGCTCAAATTCGATTAAAGAGTGTAGTGATTGACATTGTAGTTGTTGACATGCCTGCAAGATTTGGTATGCTTTTATCTAGATCACAAGGAATGAAAATTTGGGGATCCATTAAACTGTACTTAACATATTCTACCATTACTATGTTTGGTGGAGAGAAGCAATGGTTATTTAGGGAATCCAGATTCATGAAGACTATTACAAAACAATATTGTTCAAACAATGCTCTTATGTATGGTAAAGAGAAGGATTTTTCTTGTCTACTATTTTAGAGTATGATCAAATCATGGGAGATACCTAGGTGGAATGTTCCGTTCAACTAGGTAATAAATCATTGGAAAGCAACAAGATATGGAAATTGTATTTTGATGGTGCTTATTCTAGGGAAGGAAATGGAGTAAGTGTTTTATTGGTATCTCGAGAAGGTAGCTTGATTCCTCTCTCTTTCAAGCTGGAGTCGAGCTCAGGTACAGGCCATCATTACGAGCCAATGTGAAGTATTGGAATGTGTTTTAGGATGAAGAGAAGATTAAGCACTTCATGGAGGTCATTGGGGAATTCTCAAACTTAGCAATTGATAAGGAGGATGAGGACATGACATTTGAATAAAATTTCGGTTGGGAGGTAACCATTGTTGGCCGCAAAATATTGCAGCTAAAGGGGAATACCATCC
Source organism: Pinus taeda (assembly GCA_000404065.3). Lineage (NCBI taxonomy): Eukaryota > Viridiplantae > Streptophyta > Pinopsida > Pinales > Pinaceae > Pinus > Pinus taeda. The sequence continues at coordinate 199,233 of APFE031687815.1, read as the reverse complement.
CCAGAGGGTTTGTCCCAATGGAAAGGATTTTAAAGTCAAATGATGTGGCTGTTAAGATAATTGAACAAGAGCTTAAGGAGGTGGAATATTGTAATATTGACGCAGAAGAAGATACTAGAGTCATCAAGCTAGCTAAGGGAGTTCCCAAAGAATATAAAAAAATGTACTTTGACCTTTTGATATATTACATGGATTATTTTCCTTGGTTGTATCAATATTTTAAAGCTTTTGATATCTCTTTCATACAACACAAAATTTATTTAAAAACTTGAGTGAATCCATATAAGCAGAAACTCAGGGAGATTAATCCTTTATTACTTTCGCCAATTGAAAAGGAAGTGAAGAAAATGTTACACGCTGAGATAATTGTGCCTTTGAGGTAGTCAGACTAGGTAGAAAATTTAGTCCCAGTCAGGAAGAAGAATGGGGAAATAAGGTTATGTGTAGATTTCATAAATTTTAATAAATCCTTATTGAAAGAAATATACTCTACCTAAAATGGATTTCATTTTGCAGAAACTGGTAGGGTCCTCCTAAATGTCTGTGATAGATGATTTCTCTGGATACAACCAAGTCACTATACACCTTGAGGATCAAAAGGAAACAACTTTTACTACACCATGGGGAATGTTTATGTATGCCAAAATTCTTTTCAACCTCATAAATGTTGGAGCCACCTTCTAGAGAGTGGTGGATATAGAATTTGTTGGATAGCAGGACAAATTCGTAGTAATCTACCTGGATGACATAATTGTTTTCTCAGAGTCGTATGAAGAGAACCTCAAGCATTTACAACTCACATTTTCACAATGCAAAAGGCACGGTATGTCCTTAAACCCCCAAAATCACAGTTCGATTTAAGTGAGGGGAATATTTTTAGGCCACATTGTAGCAAAGGAAGGAGAGAAGATTGATCCCAAAAGGGTGAAGGATATCAATAATATTCCTTTACTAAGGAATATAAAATAAATTTAGGTTTTATTCTACAAAATAAATCTTCCGAGGAGATACATACCAAACTATGCTCAAATTGTCAAAGAAGTCATAGAAAAGTTTAGGAAGGTGATAGAAATCTATAATTTTCCGAGGTCGCAAAAGAAAATCACAAAGATATCCACAAACCTACTTTCGAAGCTGGGATCTGACCCTGATAGCTTCAAAGAGGGCTCTCTTGGTGAGATTTAACTTTGTTGTATTGAGATATTATGCTAGTTATGAGGGTTGGGAGTTTGATTTGTGAATTGGTTTGGTTGGAATAGCAAGGGAAGAGCCATTTGGAAATGGAGTCTATAGACCTAATAGGGATTTGTCACAGATTTTCAGAGGAGTTTCACAAGGCAAGGTAGCTCAACTAATTGGATCCTTTATATTAAAATTAAATGGAGTGGAGGAAGAGATATAAGTTCAATTGAAGTTAAAGAGAAATTAAGAATTCCTTAACATGGTACAAGAAGAAAACATTGAAATTATCTACTGCCAGAATCATAGTGTATTTTTCAACAAATTATGTTCATAAACTTTCTGTGAGATAATTCAATTTTAAGATAACATAAACATGAAAACGAAGAAATAACAGATAAACAATGAGAGGAGCATCTCACCAAATAGTCCAACACATTAATCCTATAAAGAATGTCCTTTTTATTATTGATAAGTCCACTGAGGCTCGAGAACATACAATAGCTTTCTTCTGTACATCTATTACTTCAAATGATGAAACATTTATAACTTTACTACAAAATATCTTGATTTAAAATTATCAGTATTTGTTACGAATATCTATACAAATATCATGAAATAGAATTCAAGAATTTATTACAAAAACTATAAAATAGACTAAATTGTTTAAAAATATCAAGCGGCTAAGTGTTGATGTTGTTTCTAGGCATTCAGGTAGTGACTAGGCCTTTAAATGAGCAATATTGGTGTCCTGCTGGTAGATGTGTCTCCTTGTCCCACTATTCCATTGTGTTCTATTTGATGACTCTTGTGTTGAATATGCAATGTTGTTTATCTTACTGTCCTTTATTGTTTTAGTTTTAACAATTTCCCCTTTTACATTAATTTATCCATTTTTAGACTATTGGGAAATTTAGGGAAATCACCTTTAATCATAATATATCTGGATTAAAGGGGGTGTTTCTTTGGGAGCCTTATTGTGATCCAATTTAATCAATAAAAACGAAGGGGACTGGTCCTCTCGAACTGTGAATGGATGCATGTGGAGGGGCCATGTGGTAGTTGGGGATTTGGGGAAATGAGCATAATTGGGATAGTGAGTGGATGTCCATGGTTGAGTTGGCACATTATCGATGGAGGCTAGGAGCTGACGTGAAGGTGGGGTTGGGATCGTTCATGGGAAGTGAAAGTGGAAGGGATATGTGGTGCTAGTGGAATGAAGGTTAAGTGGAAGTGGAGGGTGACGTAATCATAGTTGGATGGTGATGTGAAATGGGATTGCAGTGGGAAAAACTACTTTTCAGAGGGGGGTCGAAGCTGTTTGTTGTATTAGAGGGGGCATGGGTCCAAAATTACGACGGAAGTAAATGTTGTGGTGGGGAAAACCATGTTTAAAACCACACCCCCGCCCCCCCCCCCCCCCCCCCCCCCAACGTTAAATAGAAACATAGTGGAGGGGTCCGAAAAGGCTTAAGGGATGTCGGATGAATGATTAATAGAGATCAGGGACTGAACTCATGCAATGTTTAATAATGGTGGGACCCAATATCACATTAAATTTACCATATAAATTATCGCATCCTGAGAGCTTATCACAATCGGTGGATGGGATATGGTAATGGGAGGTTAACTAGAGGATGGTGTGATATGCGATAAGATGTGGCTGGTGGGTCCTATGTCTATTTCCTTGGGAATGGTGCAAGGCTTTATGTAATGCGATGGTTTAATAAACAATGGTTTACAGCTAGAGATTGGTAATATTTAAAAAAAAAAGTGATAATGGAATATGGTATGTAATTATATGGGAAGCGACTAGAGTTGGGTTTATGGAAATGTGACTAAGGTTTGGGATTTAAATAATGGATTGAGGCTAGAATTTATAATAAAACATGGAAATGCGACTAGAGGGATATACAATGGGATTTCGGCTAGAGTTACAAATCATATGACATATTCATAATGGGGAGCAAATTTTTCACAAATGATAGATGCAAATATAATTTGAAATTGTAGCAGAAAGAGATTCATATTCTTTATCTCCTTTTGAAGTGCAAGCTTCATTCTGGCCTATCTTTCAATCTAGGAGTCAGATTTGGGCGTAAGATATCGGTTTGAAAGATTCTTTTGAGCACTTTCTAGTGAAAACACCTACAATCTGATCCAAACATGGTCATGCTTCAAATATCCTCAAATATTAGTACTTGGTGTCACTTTGGAAATAATTTGCAGGATGAAATATTATTTACAACATTTCAAACATAATAATGATCAGCTACAATCAAGAAATCCTTTAAAAATTATAGGACACTAACAGTGGCTCTAGCCGGGGATGGCACTCTCCTTGTGAGGTCTCAAGAACACCGTAGACTAGTAGCATGATCCATTGGGTTGATCCCAAATATGAAACTTGTTCTGTCATAAAAACTGTGCAACTAAAACTCTTGAATTGAAACCAAAATCATTCTGCACACTTAAATATGAAATATACACTAAACCGAAAATCTGAAATGCAATATGAAAGTGAAACTAGATAATAATGCTTGAAAAATATGCTCAGAGTGTTGAGCTTATTTACACACTACTACCTACCCTATACTACTGAAAATTACACTGAATCAAATAATACAAAAATTCCAATGAAGCCAGGCAAGTAGCTTTTGAAACAAATGGACTTCGTGACTGCTTATTAACAAAATCAAAAGGAAAATTTGACCTTTTCTCCATAAAATCAAAGTTGTAGAGTGCAATGGCAATTGTTGTTGGATCTGGTCATGAAAACGTGATTAATGAATTGAGCTGAAAAGAACCTCCATGTAGTTTTTTTATAGGCTCAGTAAACGCATGATTGATTAGTTTATCTTGCAGGCCTTCATTGACCGATTGAGCATGGAATATTTCATCAGTTGTATTCTCAAGGTTAAACCCTGATTCCAGCTGTTTTGTTTTAGCCTTATGTTCAAAAACAAAACTCTCATCCCTCTACAAATCAAAAGGAAATACAATCTCCTCTTCTTTTGGAGAAGGACTATTTCCCAAGAATTGTTTAGGATCTCAAAAATTATAGGACAAAATCTGAAAATCCAAAAGGTCAATATCCTTCTCGAATCCTTCCACAACTAACTCAAGAAAACAAACTTTACTTTCAGGAGAAAATTTGCCCAATTTTAAAAAACAAAACACGGTTGTTGAAAAATCTTCGTCACTTTGAAAATTAGCTAATTTATCCCTGACTTCTTTAAAACTTCACAAGACAGTGGATTTTCTACATACCTTGTCATCTTGTTTAGCAAGAAATATTATTGACTTTTAGTGGAGTCACCAAGAATTCTTTAAAATATGGATTCTTTTAAAGTGGATTCACACTAAAAACTTTGAAGCTCTGGATACTTTGAGCGTGGAGTCGTCAGGTGAACGATACAACCTTCTTGTGTCTAATAACTGTCCACCATTAGTCATCAAATATGGAACTTGATATTCTTTCTTTGGAATCTGAAATGTACAAATCCCCAGTATGGTCAGCAGAATGTTAGCACTCTGTAATTGTCTAAGGTTGTAGAATAAAATCACAAAGGTAACCACAAACCTACTTTGGAAGTTGGGATCTAGCTCGCCAACTTTAGAGAGGGATCTCTCTGTGAGATTTAACTTTGTTATATTGAGATATTAGTCTAGTTATGACAGTTGGGAGTTTGATTTATGAATTGGTTGGAATAACAAGGGAAGAGCCATTGGGAAATGGAGTCTACAAACTTAAAAGGGATTTGTCTCATATTTTCAAAGGAGTTTCATAGGGGAAGGTAGCTGAACTAATTGGATCCTTTATATCAAAATGAAATGGAGTGGAGGAAAAGATATAACTTCAATTGAAGTTAAAGAGAAATTAACAATCCCTTAACATGATATCAAAAGAAAACAATGAAATTATCTACAACTAGAATCATAGTGTATTTTTCAACAAATTATGTTCGTCAACTTTGTAAGAGATAATTCAGTTCTAAGAAAACATAAACATGAAAACAAAGGAATAACGCATAGACAATGAAAGGAGCACTTCACCAAATAGTCCAACACATGAATCATGTGAAAAATGTCCTTTTTATTACTGATAAGTCCATTGGGCCTTGAGAAACATAAAATATATTTCTTTTGTACAAAATCCAACATCTATTACTTCAAATGATGAAGTATTTATAAGTTTATTACAAAATATCTTGATTTAAAATATCAGGTGTTGTTACGAATATCTATACAAATATCTTGAAACGGAATTAAAGAATTTATTAGTATAGAAGAAGACTAAATTATTTAAAAATATCAATCGGCTAAGTGTTCATGCTTTTTTTGGGTGTTCTAGTAGTGACTAAGCCTTTAAATGAGCAATTTATTGTCATTCTAGCAAATGTGTCTCGATGTCCCACTATTCCATTGTGTTTTGTTTGATGACTATTGTGTTAAATATGTGATGTTGTTTATCTTGTTGTCCTTTGTTTTTTCAGTTTTAAAAAATTCCACTTTTACATTAATTTATCCATTTATAGACTATTGGGAAATTTAGGGAAATAACCTTTAATCATAATATATCTGGAGTAAAGGGGGCATTTCTTTGGGAGCCTTATTGTGATCCAATTTAATCATTGAAAACTAAGGGGACCAATCCTCTTGAACTATGAATGGATGCACATGGAGGGGCCACGTGATAGATGGGGATTGGGGAAAATGAACATAAGCGAGACAATGAGTGGATGTCCAAGGTTGAGTTTACACAATGTGGATGGAGGTCGGGAGCTGATGTGATAAGTGGAATGGATGTGTGACGGTAGGAAAATGATGATTAAGTGGAAGTGGAGGGTGACGTAACCAGATTTGGAGAGTGTGAAGAAGCAGGATTGCAGTAGGAGAAACCTCTTTTCAAAGGGGGCTCGAAGCTATTTGTGGTATTACCAGGGGGGGTGGGTGTTTGAAATTATGACAGAAGGACACATTGCAGCGGGAAAACCACTTTTTGGAGCCCCCCTTGTCATCTAATAAAAACATAGTGGCGGGGGTCTAAAAAGTCTTAAGAGTCACCAGATGAAAGACTGATCGCGATCGGGGGGTGATCTCATGCAATGTTTAACTTCGATGGGACCCAATATCACATTAAATTTACCATATAAATTATTGCATCTAGAGGTCTCTTCACAATCTGTGGATGGGACATGGTAATGGGGGGTTGACTGTGGGATGGTGTGATACATGATAGCACATGGCCGGTGAGTCCCGGATCTATTTCCTTGGTAGTGGTGTAGGGATTGATGTAATGTGACGATTTAATAAACAATGTTTTACAACTAGAGTTTGGTAATATTTAAATAAACAAGGGATAATGGAATATGGTATGGGAGTTATATGGGAAGTGGCTAGAGTTGGGTTTGTGGAAGTGCGACTGCGGTTTGGGATTTAAATAATGGATTAAGGCTAGAGTTTATAATAAAACATGGAAATGTGGCTAGAGGGGTATACAATGGGATTTTGACTAGAGTTACAAATCATATGGCATATTCATAATGGGGAAAATATTTTTCACAAAGGGTAGATGCAAATATAATTTGAAACTATAGAAGAAATAGTTTTAGAGCCTTTATCTGCTTTTGGAAGTGCAAGCTTCATTCTAGCCTATCTTTCAATCTAGGAGTTGGATTTGGGTGTAGGATACACAATTGAAAATATTTTTTTTAGCCCATTTTGATGAAAACACCCACAGTCTGATCTGATCCAAAAATGGTCATGCAAAAAATCTCCTCAAATCTTAGTACTTGGTGTCGCTTTGGAAATAATTTGCAGGATGAAATATTATTTACAACATTTCAAACATAATAATGACCAGCTACAATCAAGTAATCCTATAAAAATTATAGGACCCTAATAGAAGGATAGGTTAGTAAAATGGAACATAAAAGAAGGAGAGTAATTCTCTTGAATTAAAAAATATTTTTCAAAATCCCTATTATTAGCCAATCTATATTATCAAAGGTCATTCCTCATTTTCTTTTTTTCCTCTCCTAACATAGTGGCAGTTGTTTTGTTGCCAAAAAGTGGTGAAGGACAAGAACAACCAATTTCTTTTTTCCACCAGGTTTTCCGAGAGGTAGATTTGAAGTACAATATCTTAGAGAAATAGTCCTATGCCTTAGTAAAAGCTTTGGAGGCTTTGCTAATTTAAATCTTGGACTTGAACATAATAGCTTATGTTCCAACAACTGCTATGAAAGAAAATCTTGTGTAGGGAGATAGTGAAGTAAAAGGGGTGAGTGGATTGCTAAGATTCAAGAATATGACATGGATATAAAACCTACTAAGTTGATCAAGGGGCAAGGATTAGCTAAAATATTGTCCGAGGCTAACTACCCGACCGTGGGTAAAAAAAAAATGACAGATAAGGAAGGAGGAAGAATAAGAGAAGATGAGCGGAATAATATTAAGAACTCAACACAAAAAATTTAGATGAAGTACTTTGTCTCACATTGGTATAAGTATCCTGTCCGTTATTTAAATTTTCTCAGATGCCCAGGGAATTTTGATAAAGTTAAATACATGGCCTTGAGTTTACAATATCATAATTTTGTTATCTCAAATGGCTAGCTATACTAGAGGGATCCCATGGGGATTGTTTTTTATGCCTTGTAGAGCAAGAGATCCATAAGGTAATTGATGAATTCCATAATCATGCCTGTGGAAGAGATTACAATTGGAGAGCCAAAACCCATAAGATCCTTAAAGTAGGTTTCTATTTGCCCAAAGTTGTTTGGTGAGGTTCATGCTTATGTCTTATCCTATACAAAATCTCAGATTTTTGTTGAGAAGCAAGACATTAGCCCCCCCCCCGCCATGATCCCTATTTTTGTAGAGGATCCCTTTAGTAAATGGTGTCTAGACTACATAGGAGAAATAGATGCACCATCCAGTAGTTAACACAAGTGGATACTTACAGCCTTTGATTATTTCATGAAATGGATGAAGACCATCCCAAATAGAAATGCAACTGATGTTATGGTCATTAAGTTTATGGAGGATAATATCATTTCCAGATTTGGTTGTCAAAGGAAGATTATCACTGACATTTCTCAGGTGTTTAAGTCAACCAACTTTCTTAGTTTCTGTAAAACCTACAACATCATCGTGGGGAACTCCACCACCTACTACTCACAAGGGAATGGACTAGATGAATCTTCAAATAAAAATCTACTGATGATTTTGAAAAATACCATATCAAAAAATCAGAAAAACTCAGACTCGCAATTGAAATTTTCTCTATCAGATGACATAGTTATTACCAAGAGGTCAATTGGGAATTCTCCTTTTCATTTGGTATATGGAAAGGCTGTAATTTTCCTTGCCCAACTAGCCATGCTCGTGGCTAAAATTTTATAGAATGTGCAGGAGGAACCAAATTATCTAACCAGGCGAATAAATCAATTGGTAGAACTTCAAGAAACTAGGGGAGGTAACTCATAATCTGATTAAATATCAGGAAAATATGAGCACTCTTTTTGACAAAAAGGAAAGGGATAGATCCTTAAAACTAGGATATTTCGTGCTTAGATGGGATGTTAGGAGAGAGGAAAAAGGAAAGCATGGGAAGTCTGATCCCTTGTTGTTTGGGCCATTCAAGATATCTGAAGAAAAAGGAAACAACACATTCTTACTGGAAAAATTGAATGGTGAGATGCTTGGACTTCCCGTCAATGGGAAGTTTCTCAAACTTTATTTTCAACATTAAGGAGTTCCATTTTCACCCACTGTGTATACTAGTGATCCATTTTACATACCAGTAATTTTTTAAGTTCTTACTACTTTTGTTTTTTCTTTTCTCGTACTTGAATAAAATGACTCCATGCCCAATATATAGAGGCACTAATCTACATGTTTTTAATGCATTTCTCACAATAAATTTTCGCCAATTGGAGCTGATATTGTTATCTATCATACCATATTGCATTTGGGTCAAATGGTCCCATATTTCATCCCTTGTACAAAGGAGGACTGGGGCAATCTTGCTTGACTAACAAAGGAATAGCTAACATTTGGAGGTTGAACCCAATAGGGAGAGTCGAAATTTCAAAGGCCAAAATCAAACGGGAAAGGCTAAACATTGGGATGTCAATTTTGGAGAAGACTTAGCACTTTGAGACATGATATTGGAAGGAATGACAGGAAGTGTATCAGGAATTTTGGATATTAGAGGTCAGAACACAGAGGGGACCTCAACAAATTATTTAAAAGCAGACCTGAAATGGTGTATCATAACCTAATGTTGGAAGGATGGACCTTGGAGTAGAGTAGTATCAAAACATTGGAGTTTCGTAACTCCTTAACAAATTAAATTCTTTGAAAAGTGATGAAGTTGTGTAGAAAGGGAATTACAAAGAAAATCATTGAAAAACAAAAGGACCTAAGGACCCTCTCTCTCCTCTGCAAGACACATGGCAACAAGTAAATAGCCTTGATAATTTGATGAGGAAGATGACGTTAGCATGACATGGTCATATAGTCGATACGTGGAAGTCAATTTCAACATTTTGAGGTGGCTTTGTGGGAAAACTCCATGTGACACATGTCACTACAAAGGATACATGAAGTAGATATGATGATGTCATTTTGGAGCTTATTTTTATGGAGGTTGGAGTTTTCGTAATTCCTGTCAAATTGTTTTGGGGTAAAGTTCCAATGACAGGGGTTCCAATGTGGACTGGAACATTGTCCTAAGAGATCCAAACACCCATATAGGGGAGGATATTTAGAACCTAGAACTTTTATGGATCATAATGGGGGTGTGGATATCAAAACTACATTCCTAATTGATATTTAAAAAGGTTATGATACTAAGGGGCTCCAATATTGAATGGTGTTTTTTCACGAGGACCAAAAGAACCAAGGATGCATACCAAGGTCGAATTTTGAAACAATTACGATAAATAGGGAGCTCCAATGTGGATTTGAACTTTGTTGTAAGGACCCAAAAGAACCAAGGGTAGACCATGATTACAAACGGAAAGAGGCCCCAGATAGGAGCCTGAAGGCTTTAGCACCGAAGTGCCAAGCCGTTGGTCATGACACCTAGTTCTATGCCAGTGTCGTTATAAGAGGGATAAGAGAAAAGGGGCTAATAGCATTAGAATGTTACAATTTTATAACGTTTATTTTAAAAACAGTTATTATGGATGAAGGCTATGATACTAAAACCCCTAAGAGTTATAGCAGTGGTCACAAGGGGTGGTTTTATGGTGTATAAGAAATAAGGAGCAAAGAATAGAAGGGAGAAATGCATCAAAATTTCGTTTTTCTGTAATATCATTTTAAATAAAGCTACGATGTGTTGTAGATCCAAAGTTGCACTATGGTAATTTTATAGGATGTATTGGGCCTCGATAGTGTAGCACAATGGTAATAAAGGATGGATGAGTGGACAACTAAATTTCCTAACACCTCCACTCCACCACATGAAACTATGGTCAGCTTCAAAGAGGGACAGTCCAAGCTATTGGAGGGAGAAAATGAGAGGTGAATTGACAGATTTCCATGGGAGAGATACCATGATAGAGGTGTGGCCAGATCATCAGCACATCAGTAATGTAGATACTGGAGCCTGAGTCCACCTAATGAAATAAGAGGAATTGACATGGAGATATTTTTTTATGTCAATCAGGACACCTATGTTTTCTCATGTTTTGTTATTTTTCTCATTTTCAAGAAAAGGATCGAGTTAGTTAGGCATTCATTCAAACTATCCAGCTAGTTGCATGCTCAGACAATTGTGTAGTTCATACAAGTGTAACATTTTCAAATATTTTGTAATTTGTCCCTGTTTTGGTTTCTCCCTATGAAAGGGAAGAAGAAACTCATTAGAATGGTTCCAAAATTATGTTCTTAGGGGTTCCAAATTTTGTCTTTCCAATGATTATGAATTCTTTTTTCAGAGAGTGGTTCCAAGTTTTGGTTCAATTTCTTGTTCCTAAGGTGGTAATTGTTATACATATTTCACCATTTTGGGCGTGTGATATGCACTCCATTTTTTAATAGTAATGAATAATATCTATTGCTTCCAATCATAGGAATGTGTAGTATGTGTTATTCCTTTGTATGTCACTTCATTTGTGTTTCTCTTCATTACAAATTGTTTAAGTTGTACCTACTGGATTCACTCATAAATCATAGACTTATTTATGTTATGATGTAGTATACAGTACCTATGGGATTGAAAATTTACTATGTTATATTGTAGTAGAAAGTACCTGTGAAATATTGAGTTGGATATCTTAAAATGTGCTCCATAATTTCGACACTTCATTTCCTTATTGTTTCATGATTTTATTGGGATTTACCACTTAGGATTATTGGTCTGATCAACCCACTATACTGAGTTCCTTCCTTATTTTTCTCTTCCGATATTTACCGCAATGATAAATTAAGTTGCATTTAATGCGTACGCCACCAGACTTGAACATTTACTCTTTGGATGGTCTATATTTTGTATATGTATGTTTTAATCTACCTTTGTGAATGGTAATTGAAGCATATTTAAAATCATTTTACATTTATCTCTTGAGCAAGAATGAATTATCTCCAAGAGACACTAATATTTCCTAGGCACTAACCTATCCTAAACCTGGGGATTTTCTCTACTAGCTACAACAGGAATAATAAGACAATATGACAAAAACCAAAGGAAGAAATAATAATAATTGGGAGGGAAGGGTAAAGAGAAAAAGAGAAAAGAAGTGGAAAAAAAAATAGAGGTATAATAGGCAGAGAAGAAAGAACCAAGAAAGGAAAAGAAAATAAAAGTAGATGGGAAGGGGAACATGATGATGGAGAGAAGGAAGTGAAGGAAAATATCTTAATTCTCTTTGGTTATAAGGGGCAAAGAATTTTTATTAATCTCCAAGCCATTATCCCTATTGACATTGTTAGGGTGTTTTTTTACCTCAAGGGCTTCTCCTAACCGATGTCTATAATAATGGTATTCTTAACAAGGATTTTGGTATTTTCCAAGTTTACATGATAAGTTGTCTTCATAGCATGCTCAACAATAGTTGAGTTCTTGATCCCCTCATCTTTGATATCAAAATTATATTCCTTGATCCTTTCTTTAAAGGAACACTTGATCTCTCCAACATAGCATTTTCCACATGAGAATTTTATTAGGTGAACACATTTGTCTTGGAAGTGGTCAATTTCATATTTCACATATTTCATAATTTTTCTAATGGTAGTGTGAGGTCTGAAAAATGTTTTGATTTATTTTTTCTTTATGGCTTTTTTAACTTTGTCAGTGGTACCTTTGAGGTAAGGAAGATAGGGAGTCTTACCTATGGTTTGGTTGTTGGTTCTATGAGGAAGATTGTCATGATTTATAAGTTATTTTTAAAGGAAATCATTAATATCATTCTTGTTGTAACCAATACCACTAAATACTAATCAAATGCTCATTTTATTTATCCTGATGTTCCACACATTTTTTTTTTGGGGGTTTAGGGGTAAAGGTTCTAATGGCATTAATATTCTAAGAGGGATGATGGTGAGAGTCATCATGGTGATAATTATCTATATGATTTTTCTTTCAGTAAATAATATGATCAAGATTTCCATTAGCTTTTCTAATGATAAGGACATCCAAGTGGCGGATGGAACCATTTTCTTTAGTTTCCATGGTGAACTAGATGTCATTAGAAATTCTATTGGGGTGTTGAATAAATTTAGAAAGTGTTTCCTTACCAGGTGGCCAAATAACATTAGTGTGGTCAACAAATATCTTCCATATTTTTTATTTGCGATAATAAGTGCTAAGAGCCATATTCTCAAAACATTCCATGTAGAGGTTGGCTATTATAGGGGAAAGTAGAGAGCCCATCGCCAACCCATTAGTTTTCTCATAAAATTATACTTTAAAGCTCAGAAATGTGGGCTTAAGACATAATTTAGCCAGCTTAACTATAATGGGGTTAGGCACATCTTTAACCACTTGAATAGCTTCATCAAGAGGTACTTTGGTGAAAAGGGAAACTACTTCAAAGCTTATAAAAATGTCATTAGTGTTGACATTTTCTTCTTTAGTCAATTGAAAAAAATGATTGGAGTCCTTGATGAATGAGTCTATGTGGCCAACCATAGGACTAAGATCCTTTGCAACAAATTTAGAAAATTGGTAGGTAAGGGAACCAATAGTGTTCACTATTGGTATTAAAGTAACACCATTCTTATGGATTTTTAGGGCTCCATAGATTATAAGGGTAATTTCACTAGTGGGTATCAATCGCTTCTTGATATTATCATCTAGGTTAGAAGATTTTATGATTTTTTTGACTTCTTTTATTACTTTAGATATAGGGTTATGGGACAAGATCTTGTACCTACAACTCCCATTTAGATGTTAGATAGTAGTTTATTTTATATATTGTTATTGAATTAGTTACTTTATACGATATAGTACCACATATTAGATAATGCCATATATATATATATATATATGTATGTATGTATGTATGTATGTATGTATGTATGTATGTATGTATGTATATGTATTTACTGTATTGTATGGTATGTATGTATGTATGTCCATTATGTATGTTAATGATAGTGAGTGTATGCACTCTTCTATTTATGGGATTTGTATTGTATTGTATGTAGATAGATAGATTAGATAGTAGGAGAGGAGAGAGGATTAGAGAGCGACGACGAGAGAGACTACAATTAAATTACATATTATGTTTTGGATATTATTGATTATATTAATTATAATATTATTGTATTATCACAATTTAACTATATTACTATTACCAAAATTTAATATTATATGTTATTAATAATAACATTTAATTTTCTTGCTGGCTATTAGGATTAGAATAAGCATAACCATATACTATTTATACTTTCCTCCTTCCCTTCAAATTTTTCTTAAGTATTGATGATGGACCCATATTGTGGTTCCGAAATTTCAACCAAAACTCTTCAATATGTGGATCTTCTTCCGTTGATTAACAATTACAACCACAAAATCTTATATACCTTAATCATAAATTTTATCACTATTTTATTTTTTTGCAGTGTAGACATGGGAGATATTAAAGCAATGAAAGATTGAGTATTCACCTAGTGAATGTAACATCCTACTTTGTAGTTCAATAGTTTGCAGGATAATAGTAAGGTATCTAAATAATAGGAGTCTTTCATAAGCATGGTCGCTTTGTTTAGTTGTGTTGTAGCCCAATTATCCTTGAAGTTACAGATTTTCTCAATAACATGATTTATACATTTCAAAGTTTCAGAAACCATAAAATCCCTAAACTGATTCAGAAATGCCTATCTTATATATTTTCGTCCTTCTGATGATACACATGGAGTCTTATTTCCAATACAAAGTCATTTTGTTTCATCTTGTGAAGTTTGTAAATTCAATTATATTGCACTTTGAATGATTTTTAAGTGTTTTCCTCTCACCATTACAATCAACTTGATTAATCAGTTTTGGAATGTGCAACCTTCAATTACTATGTCCTGGATGAAAAAGGGGAAACCTTTCATGTGAAATTTCTCATCACTATGATAGGGAAACCCTTCACCATTTCTCTTGACATAAACACATATATGGAGAATACTATTCCCAAATTCGATGTTTAGTGATAAATATTTCTAATATAGGAAAGATATGATGTTGATATTATTAATAATGGCCCTAATTAATGGTTGTTACTTCCATAAAATGACTTATAATATTAGGAAATCTACTCTAGACAATCATAACTCAATGACTACTACAACCATAGTCATGTCAGAGGATGAAAATTCTGAATGTGACAAAGCAGCCAGGCTTTCATGATTGTCTAACCTAGAATTTTCTTTAAAATACAATACTCCAAACTAGTACTCAAAATTTATCCTATTCCACAACCTCTAAAGTCAACATTTCATATAATTAAATGAAAGAAAGATGATATTATGGTATTCCTACCATGTCACTATTATGATATTCTCACCATGACAGAATAGAATCAGGTTCTTAGAGTATCCTAGTAAATGCAAATTAAATTGAAGTTACTAGCATTTAAAACAATTTTTTTCTTAAATATCTATTTTTCTAACAAATCCTTCAAGAATATATAAAATTGTTGAATTCAAAATTTAAATAATGAAAATTTAGTTATAATTTACTAAAAATAAATAAAAATAATTGACATTATCAAATATTACGATAAAAACTTATACATCTGATGGAACTTAAACATTTATTTCCTTACTTTATTGGATTGCAAATCCAAAAATAATGGCTAACAAAACAAACATCCAAAGGAATCAACTCAATCGATAGAACAATCAAATTCACTTTACTATAACATAATTCTTAGAAATCTACATTCAGATTCAAGACCCACCATATTTACACAAGCTATCTTGTCATAAGATAATTCTCTCCCCTGAGATTCAGAGCTATAAGAGAATCTCTAAACTAGCACATGTATCTTTAATGTTGGGTTACATGTCCCAAAGATTCACACTTGCACTTTCATGGTACCTTAGGGGGATGGAGATCACATGGTATATTAACCCGAGCCTCTAAATCAATCTGGCCATAGAGAAAATGAATTACTTAACCAACAGAACCATCAGGAGTCCCACAATGAGCCATTAAGATTTAGTAGAGAAATGCTCAATTGGTTGAGTTAATGTTAAGATGAATCAGTCCATGTGGAGTTAATTTTATTAACTTGGCGCCTAATGGTTAAAATAAACTATCCATAACAATTACTGCAGTAATCTATATTTAGTAATACAATTTTTACCATCATGTCCCATCATCAATATTGAGTGTATATATGTGTATGTGTGTGTGTGTGTGAAATAGAGAAAACATGTTACAAATTTTACTTAACTTCACAAGAAAATGCTATTGATAGATATCAGTTGTTAATACAAGACAAGTCATTTCATAAGTAATTGCGCCCAAAATCTATCCATGCAACAAAATAGAAACTTAATTGGCCATGTGTTAGAAATGCCTATTGATTTCAGATCCATGAAAACATATATTAGGTATGCGTTAGTGTTTAATCTTGAGGTTACTCTTTGTGCATCAGTTTATGAATAAAATATTAGTCATTGATTATTGTGTAAAGTAAAATAATAACTAATGAAATTGTATAAATTAAATTACTACTAAATTTCAATACACATCATTCCATAATATGCCCCAAAACACTTACTTCATTATAACAAATAAAATAGTTACTATCATTATTAATGATAAAAGGAAGTAATATACAAGCTAAAAGTATGTACATTTAAAAAAAAATAACATGTAAATAGGTTGTGTTATAGTTTTGTGGGCCAATACCATGGTTTATTAATACATGTCAAAAAAATCACAACTCATTTCATATGATAGTTCATATCATCTTTCTTTTTTTTAAATAATGGATTTTATTATACAAGTAGAAAAGGCACAACTACTTGAAAATATATCTTGAATTTTAATTTATGTATACTATTAAAAGTATTTTATATAAGTTATCCCTACCATCTATCTAATAATTATTATATTATTGAAAATTAAATTAAAATTATAAAATAACATACTTATTAAAATAGTAAAATATATATTAAAGTGTATGAATTACTATTTAATATTTTGTATATATTACTATATAGTTATGAAACGAATATTTGGAAATATATAATAAATTAAAAACACACACATGCACATACACACATAGTGTGTGTTTAATTTATTATATGATAACTAGTAATAGTTTATTTATGAGTGAACTCATATAATATTTATCATATTGTAAGTCAAATGTTAAATGGGGAAATTATAATTGAAAATGAGTGTTGGAATTGAGGATTTTATGTATAAATGGATTATATTGCTATTCATATCTAAATTAATCTAGAATATTTCACAAACAAAACATTGTGAATAACCTTTATTTGGCTAGAAACATGAAAACATTGTGAATAACCTTTATTTGGCTAGAAACATGAAAACATTGTGAATAACCTTTATTTGGCTAGAAACGTCTTGATTACAATGTTAACTTAGTTTGGTTTTATGTATTATAATAGTTCACAAAAATTAGTAAATGGAAGAATTATTATAATATTTAGGTGATATTTTATTTTTAGATAAGAATTAGTACATCATCATTGCAATATTATATTTAATTATCTATCTTTATGAATAACACTAATCATATTAATACTAATGAATGAAATATATTATAAATAGATAATATTTATTGATAATTAAATTTTATCGAGGCAATCTACTAGGGTTTCAGGAGTGCTAGGTTTTTTTTATTTCTAAATCCAAGTGATCTAATCATTTTCTTCTACATATGGATTCAATCTCTGCTCTCAAGTGGATACTAGGCTAACTGGGCTCATGTTAGTTTACCCTAGGGGAGGGGGATGGCCCCACTTCTTCAAGACGGTGCTCTTAGGAAATCAACGCTTTGCCTCTGGCCCTTCCAATTCGGCATGTCGATAGAAATGTAAGCAAACCATTTCTCTCGTGTTGTGTGCGTAGTGGAAGTCCAAGTTGAAGGGTCACTACCTTCTAAAGGCAGCAAAAAACCCTCGGGATGTAATCCCCAATAAGATTATGGCACAATCTTAGAAGTTCATGCAAGACCATGTGATTATTTGCAAATTTATGGGTATTTTTCCAAGGCAGATGGATATATTATGATGGATCCAGCTAAAATGGAAACCAAAGGACACGATTGGACTTCATTGAAGGGAAAAAAAAAATTTCACTGTGATCTTCGGAGATGTGGAGGATAGGAAGAACGTGATGCAGGGTTACCCCTGCTTACACCCACAGTATGCATGTCAAATGCATAAGCATATTTGTCCCAGGAATTTCTCTTCCCCTGCCTTGTCAAACCTTCAATTGATTAAGGTTTAAGGCTTTTTAATTAATACATTATTATGCGGAAACATGTTCTTTTCCTACCCATGGTCTTAACCTTCATTTACCCTTAAGCGTAACTTAATCACCCTCCTTAACCTTGATTACCCTTAACGATTCATTAATCTTTACCCCGCTCTTTAACTTAGGTTATGTGCTGACTTAACCATACCCTTTTATCCACTTTAATTCTATTATAAAACCCGTATAATAGAAATACAAATAAACACACGTAAACTCACCTTTCCACCAATCCATGCCTTTGCACAGTTACCGAGGCTTACCTTTATCGGGTTCACTCTCCATCATAGATTTCAACCCCACAATCTGACAGTTGATATCCTTTCTCGATCAATCAAACTTACACGTTAATCCTCCACCATAGATCTGCACTTACTGGATGCGATGGTCTACAACGATATCGGGTGAGACACAAGAACGATGAATACCGACCCAATAAAGCAGTTTTCTCTCTCCGCTCTCGTGCTACATGTCAACTGATGAATGGAATTGGGTGACTACCCTCTAATACCACTTACCACTTTTCCTCTACCTGATAACCTACTTTATTTATAAACCCTCCTTCCTTTATGACTAACACCTGAGCTTGTTAGCACTCGATGACCATAGATATTCTACCATCGACAGCTGTGACGGCTTCTCCAAATTCCTCTTCCACCAGATCTTAAGCTAATCTCTATCGTTCATTTCTTGATTCCAATTTCTGATTGGTTGCTTGCCAAGAATCTTTCTTTCTTCTTGCACTCAATCCCACCAAAGTGTTGCATGTCCTTTTAGCTTGGTGACAACAAACTTTACTTTCTTCTCATCTTCTATTTCTTCATAATCAAGGAATTTCTCCATGCCATTAATCCAGTCTATCAATTCTTTTGGATTCAATCCTTCTGCATATATTGAAACCTCAGTTTTTTGCCTAGCTGTGGATCTCAACACTGATTGGAAGAATTTCATCTTAAGAGTAACTACTATAGTTTCCTCCTCTTCTTCAGTTTCAACCTTTGTCTCACTAACATCTTCATCATCTATATTTCTCCTTGTTGTTAATGCTTCTAATCCAGCCTGCATCTGTTGCATAGCTTCCATCACCTTAACATTTGCAACTGGTCATCCTCTTCTACCATGTCCTCATCCTCTTCCAACTCTAAAAACCATATTGGATTTCCTTCTTTTTCTTTTGAGATTTAATTCAATGTCAACAAGTTGCTTTGATACCACTAATGATGGCGGTCTAGGTACAAGCAGGAATAATGTTGCAACTCCTGGGGCTTCCTTCTTTACTTTTATTAACCCGATAGTTCGTAACAAACTTGGAAGCGACGGTGCTGTATGCACAAGTACTAGCTCTCACTGTAGGTTATCACTTGATCAACTGATCCAAGTTCGCTAGGAGCTTAATCCAACTTCTATCAGTTCTCAGAAGAAGCTTTAATTGTGATGAAAGGAAACTAACTCTACAGGGGCTATTCTACCTGTAGAAAGAGAAGGAAAACTGAAATGGAATGCAAACCATAGCAAACCCTAGTTGTGCAAGCAAAGAGATGGAAACTACTAAAATGGGTGCCATTGATTACTGAAAAGGAAAGTTGCATTTATTCAAGCTACTTCTAAAGAGAAACGAGAAGAAATCATCTTTTTGTACTTTTGAGTATTTTTATGTGGAATTATTATGCTTGTGATTTGACTAGTTGTGACTGTCCACAGGTTTGGTAGCAAAGGAAGATGGAGTTGGCTTTTGCAGAGATGGTGAGGAAGGTGTGGAAAGGTCCTAAGAAGCCCCTAGTACATTTATGAAGACCTTCTTTGGGATAAAACTTCAAAAAATCACTTACAAGAACTTCTACAGGAGGCTACAGGGGATCTACAGGAAGTTCTATAGAAGGATTTACAGGAGGAGGCCGAAAGTGGTTTTTGGAGGTTTGAAGGTGAAAAAATGATGGGAAAGGGGAAATGAAGGTTGGATCAAGGTGTTGAGGGATCTAGAACTTGTCCAGGAAGATCAGGAGTGAAGGAGATGGTTGGATTTGTTCAAAGGAAAAAGGAGCAATTCTATGGAAAAACGCAGAAATTAGGGCAGATTGGGGAAATGTGGTGAATGAGTGAGGAAATCTTGAAGAAGTGAGTTGGGGTTGGCTGTCTAATGGAGGAATGATGAGCTGGAATGTTTTACAAGAGATTTGCACACTTCTCAAAACTGAGCAAAGCAAGAACTAAAAAACATAGTTTTTTCTATTTTAACCTAAATTCTGACCTAAAACCAGAAAATTGCTGAATAAAACTTTATGAACAGGATGTTGTGTGAGAAAAACATGGTAAATGAACATGAAATGATCTAAACATGTGAATTTAAACTAATATCAACTTCTCCAACTCGAAATATCACACTAGGAATTGCATTGGAAGAGAAAAAACTGTGTTTTGGTGGCAGCAGTAGTGCCTTGACCACAAATCATGGTCCCAAAGAGGGAGAAAGGTGATCAAGACCTGTTGGTGGCCTTTTTGGATATTTTTCTATTACTGCAGCAAACTACCTAAGAAACTTGAAGTAAAAACAACTATTCTAACCATCAAAAGCAACCTAATTTAACAAAGCTAGATTAACCCAAACAACATAAATTATCTCATGAATGCAAGTAAAAGCATATAAATACACAAACAAGGTGCTGGGAAAATTGGGTTGGGCCCTAACCCAAGAGCTTCAGCCCTCTAGAAATGACTAGTGCTGGTTCAAAACTTGGTTCATCTTCATTTATCAAAAAATAGTAGTTACATCACAAAACTGTCTTCAAAAAGAGTTCGAAAATGAGCTCATTACAAGGTTGCAAAAAAGTGCGAAAATATACGGTGAAATCGCTAACCTACTAAGTCTTGAAGCCTTCTGATTTATACAAGTGGGGACTCCCAACAGTCCTCATAAACTTAAGGAACTCGGTTGCCTAGAACTGAAGATAACAGCAGCCCTACTTGACTTACTTGGCTGCCCCTTGGAATCATCAATGCGGCCTTTGTACTTCGAGTTGTTGATGAAGAATTAGAGGAAGTGGTCATTTAATGAAGGAGACACCCATCCTATAAGTCTTCATCCCTTTTCCTCAAGTTTGGCTGCATTTTTCTCATAAATTCTTGGTCCTTGTCAAAAATTGTCCAAAAAATCTGCAATAAACACTCATTATACTTCATGGCAAAGTGACCATCCCCATTCACTCTATTGACATAAATATATTCAAAAACATGCACAAAGCTATTGAGAATGGTGTACTAAATGAAAATAATAGGCAGAGTGAGCCCATATAGTTACCCATTTCTGGGGCTCATCATCACCCCCTTGCTGAATGGGTTGCTCATCCTCTGAGCAACTAATCTAGTGCTTCATCTTTAATAGCTTTAACAACTTCCCTGACATCCCAAGTCTCTGATGTGATGTCTTCTTCTCTATCATGGAAACCTGCTTTCCTGTCCACTTCCTCCCATTGTTTCTATTCTTCCTCCTCCTTAACTCCTTCCAACAGTCCTAGCAGCAGTGGAGGACTTAATTTAAAACCAATTCAGTTAGCTTTCATGTTTTGAACTGATTATTTATATAGGGGAAATCTCCTCATAGCTTCCCTCATTCTGGTTGGGGAGTGATACTCTCTGATCCTTAGGCTATGTGACAACGTATTCCACCTTCTCATGCATGCATGAAGGCAATCATTGTCAAATAATCTCTCCATATCTTCAAAATGACCAATAGCTTATGCTTGCCTGTGAACATAATCAGGGATAACTTGAGGATTTGTTACAAGGTGTTGATTGGCATAGATGAGAGCTAAGGGGTCTTTTGGTTCAGCCCTTACAATCAGGGGCTGACTTAACTCTTTTGCCATTATATTTTGAATTTCCATTGCTCTCTTTTCCTCATTTCTAATCTAGGAAGCCATAGCCATTAGTTGTAGGTATCCCAATGCCACATTTGGATGCCATAAGTTCAAGTGAGGAAGTGCCATATTGTGTAGGTAAAATTCTGCTAGCTTGGCTTTACTTTCGACTGAACCATGATAACATAAATCCATAAATGGACCATAATCTTGAAATGGGATTGTGCCCCTCTGGGCTAATGTTTTAATATGGAATTTGATCCATTGGTATTTGAGATATAGTGCATAGGATCTAGCTGCTTGTCTGCACTGCAAGGCCTCCATTGCCCTGCTGGCTATGAAGGCCATCTGGGCTTCCTTTTCCTGCAACTGCCTTTTCAAAATCAGGACTTCAGTTGCTACTTGAGATTCTCTTTCCTGTTGTTGTTTCATCAGTGTCTCACTATCTGTCAGTAGTCGTTCTTCTTGCTATTGTTCCTCTACTCCTTCACTATCTACCCAGGGTCCCTCTTGTTGTTTTTGCGCTTACAAGATTGGCAGCTTGTCTTTCCCTTGAGGTTCTCGTTCCTGTAACTGCTTTTTTCAACAGTTCATTTTCTTCCTGTAGTTGCGTTCTTCTAATGCTCTCTATGTGCCTTACCATGCCCAACTCTATGCTCATCTCCCTTAACCTATTTTCCATGTGCCCTATATCTTTGACCCCTTTAGATTTGGAAATCTACATCTAGGTGTGGATCCTGACCCTTTCTTTTTCTAATTCGAAGAAAAGAGTTACTGTGAATTATTGTGGGATGATCTTCCCACCTTCTCGAAGATTGTAATAGGAGCCTAAGTTAGGCTGAGGGCTTGGCTCAGGTATTTCTTTTTCCTTACCTTCCTCTTGTGACTGTTCTTCTGCCTACTTTTCCAAATTTTTAGTTTCTTTAAGTTTGGCCAGTGTCTCCTGTAGAGAGTTTTGTGCCTCCTGTAGGACTGCTTTGGAGTCCATCAGTTTGATACTTCCCTTCTAGGTGGAGGCCTTCGGACTCCCTCTCTCATAGGTGATGGAGATTTTGGAGGGAGATTCCTCCTTTTTCATAGTAGGTGCATCCTCAATGATAGTGGGTTCTTTTGATCGCAACAGGGGCCTGCCCACCTTAATTCTGGTGCTCCTCCTAGCTTTGAAATACATTGATGTCTGTCTTTTTCTTTTTCCTTTTTTCATAGTTGGAGTGCTTAATGCAGTAAGCACAAATATTGCTTCCCTTTCCAGTATTTCAGGGGATATTTCCTCTTGCTGTTTTTCTTCTTCACCTTCTGCAATTTTACCTGTGTCTTCTATTTCCGTTGTCTCAGGTGGTGTTTTCTATTAGGTAAACTTGACTCGAGATAGAGTCAAAGTTGACCAGATAATTAATTGATGGTTTTTGGGCACATGGTATTGTGCACCCATAGTATTCTTCCCGTAGTATTATATGTAATGGAGCTTATTAAAGGCTGGAAGGACTTCATTGTAATGCAGGCCTGGACGTGAGCGGTGAAGGCTCAGTTGGTCGGATTGGCCAGGGTTTTGGCCAATGCTAATGAGATATCATTAGGTTGGGTTTTTCCCTAGATTTGGGGTTTTCCCAGATAAACATTTGTGTTTATGTGATTATGGTTGTTGCTGGTTATTTTTATATTTATTCCTTTCAGTAATTATTTATGTTATACAGTCAATTTCTTAACAATTGGTATCAGAACCATGGTTTAGGGTTTGGGCTTCTAATGTATGCCTTTAGTGAAGGATTTATTTCAGGCCAATGGATAAAAGGATCATCGTAGAATTTTGTTGTTATTGCTCATGAGATCACCATTGAAAATGGTTAAGGAGATAATTGAATTTAGATTTGGTATGGATCTAGATCAACGATGTTGGTCGAAGACCTAGTGGATAGATAAATTTGCGTGAGAAGAAAATGGATCTGCTATGTAGAGTTTGATTGTCAACGTATTTGCGTATGAAAAGAAGTTGGATCTAGTCCAATCTAATCTTGATCTATGGATTAGATCGGCAGGCTGCTTCCTTCTGTCAAAGTTCCTTCATCTTCTTTAGGTCCCAATCGCCCTTCCACCTTGCCCATGTAGAGCTGAGCATGAATAAAGAAAATAAATTGGTGGCATCAATGGAACTGCTGGAATTCTCATGCTGAATGCCAAAAATGTGGTTTTCATGGATGACGAGTGTATTCTCGAAGAGTAGTAAGGCTTAGAACAAACTTTGTCAAAGGCAGTGATGGCCGAGAATGAAAGACTCAGAAAATGTCCAATATTTAAGAAATGACATGATTAATAGAAGTTTTTTGCTTTTATGCGGGATGTGGCTTTGGTGATAACATATTCCATGAGAACTCCATGGAGTGTTTCTTGATGGAGAAAGAGAATAATAGTGGTGACACTGTCGAGACCTAGTGATCAACAGTAATAAGATGTTCATCCAAGAGGGTCATAAATGAAGTGTAGATGTGCACGCATAGAGCTTGGTGGTCTGTAAATGTCCAGGGGCATTCGGTAGGCAACAAGAACAATGCCATCATTGTAGGAGGTTTTAATAACAAAAAAAAATCTACGAGGTTCTCGTTAGGCTCGCAGTTGGAGCGATTTGATAGAATTTTTTTGAGCAAATCAAATTGAGAGGGGATGGATTAGAATAGCAACAACAATAAACCAAAAAAAAAAGTAATGAAGTCAAAATTATTGCATGTAAATGGGCATACTACTATAAGACCTGGTAAGGCATGTGTACCCATGGATAATCTCTGGTAAAGTCTGGTTAGAACTAGGTGATAGGGGGGATGTCGGGTTAACAATACCCCAAGTAAAAAAAAACCAACTCTGATGAGGGTAAGGGCTAGAGTGAGTGCGATTGTCTCACTTAGCAAGTTTTGGCTGGATTTAGTCAAGGAACCCCAAATCAAGTTTAAGGGGGGAATTGTTAGGTAAACTTGACTCGGGATAGAGTCAAAGTTGACCAGATAATTAATTGATGGTTTTGGGGCACATGGTATTGTGCACCCATAGTGTTGAATAGGTAAATCCCCTCTGCAGACAGAGGCGATCCCACTAGCCCAAATGGGGTCTAGCAACAATCACACAACGCTAACACCCAGGTTCCTAATTACAAATCAAAGATCGATGATGATGGCCTACCTGGATTCCAACGCTAGTACTTGTTGAAGAATCGTTGCTCCCGTTCCTTTGCTCCGGCTGGTCACAATCCCCATGATCCTCGTGAACAGACACCTACACATGCAAATAATGACACAAAAACAAGCATAAAATCCAATAGATGCAACTATATATCAGTCAGAAAAGATATAACTCAATCATCATTATAAAGACACATGAGTGGAACCATAATGATAGTCGTCTATTAATGAGTAATAAGCAGAGAAATATACAACCAAGGTTCTGACGTTGAACCTATTCTCTGGCTGGGTGAGCAGCTATGTATGCCTTGCAAAAGACCTTCTCTCTCTCAGAATTCAGGCAGCATAACCTCCCTATACTTCAAAACTCTTACTATCACTCTAGCATTACTCCAGCACTCACAAAAACTCGCTTTTCTAATGCATGAGGACAGGCTTTTATAGATGGAGAAGGGAGGAAAATACAATGTACCAGGACGCCCATTGTGGATTGGCATTATCCCTGAAAAGCTACTGAGGATAGTTGTCATGGATAAATGATGACTCTCGACCTCTATCATGTGGATTTTTCCCTCAAAGAACTTCATGATAAGAGAGGAAAAAACATATGGGTGCGCGTTGGCCAAAAATAATTACTAAACTTAGTTGGCATGAGTGTTGCTCTAGGACAGAGCGCCAATGGGCGCGCCCCCTTTTGAGGATCTCAGTCATTGGCGCGGGTAAGACACTGTGTACCTGCGCCAATGGAAAAAGGGCACTTTTCAGGGATAATTTGCAGAAGGTGTCTTCAGGGAACATGAAGTACATACTCAGGGGAACATAATGCAAATGTTTTTAGGTTATGTCACTGCTCACAGGTCCCGGAATGTATCCTCCAATATATGAAAACAGGGGTAACAGGGACGGTGACCAACGGTGACAAATTACTGTGTAACACATAGTATTCTGCTCGTGGTATTATATTTAATGGAGCTTATTAAAGGTTGGAAGGACTTCATTGTAATATAGGCCTGGAGGTGAGCGGTGAAGGCTCACTTAGTCGGATTGGCTAGGGTTTTGTCCAATGCTAATGAGATATCATTAAGTTGGGTTTTTCCCGAGATTTTGGGTTTTCTTGGATAAACATGTGTGTTTATGTGATTATGGTTGTCGCTGGTTATTTTTATATTTATTCCTTTCGGTAATTATTTATGTTATACAATCAATTTGTTAACAATTCATATCAGAGCCATGGTTGAGGGTTTGGGCTTCTAATGTACGCCTTCAGTGAAGGATTCATTTTAGCCCAATGGATAAAAGGATCAGCATAGAAGTTTTTTGTTATTGCTCATGAGATCACCGTTGAAAATGGTTAAAGAGATAATTGAATTCAAATTTGGTATGGATCTAGATTAGAAATGTTGGTTGAAGACATGGTGGATAGATAAATTTGCGTGAGAAGAAGGATACCTGCAAGATGGTTCAGGGAGCACTGGTATTGATGTGTGGAGTTCGGATTGGAACTTTGTACAAGCTACAAGGTAGCACTATTGTTCATGGATGCAACGATTGTTTGGTTCCTGAAAGTGGAGCAGAAAATCTAGTCGTCTCTAGAGAGAGGACCATGCTGTGGCATCAAGGGCTTGGACATATTGGAGAGAAGGGCCTTCGAATAATTCATGGTAAAGCTATGGTAGAAGGTATGAGTAATAGCTCTCTGGATTTTTATTTCTATGAAAATTTTGTATATGGGAAGCATAATTAGGTGAGTTTCCCCTTTGGAAGTAAGAGGGAGAAACATATATTAGAGTTTGTGCACAGTGATGTGTTTAGACCTGTGAAGGTTCCATCACTGGGTAAGTCTGTGTACTATGTATCATTTATAGATGACTTTTCAAGGAATACATGGATATATTTCCTTAAGAAGAAATCTGAAGCCTTTGACAGGTTTAAAGAATTTAAGGCTCTCATGGAAAATTAGACAAAGAAGAAGATAAAGGTGCCGAGGAAAGGTAATGGTGGAGAGTTTTGCAGCAAGGAATTTGAAGAATTCTGTAAGAAGTGTGGTATAGCATGACAAAATACTACTCGATATACACCTCATAAAAATGGAGTTGCAGAAAGAATGAATAAGACATTGATGAAAAGGGTAAGAAGCATGCTCAGTGGTGCCGGGTTAGGAGAAGAATTCTGGGTAGAGGCGGTGGATACTGCATGTTACCTGGTTAACAGGTCACCTTCATCAGCATTAGAGGATAAGACTCCTCAAGAGGTATGGAGTGGTAAGAAACCCTCTCTTTCACATCTGAGGGTGTTTGGATGTGATGCACATGTACATGTTCCAAAGGAGAAACGAACCAAGTTGGATAGTAAATCTAAAAAGTGCATCTTTATTGGGTATAAGGATGGTTTAAAGGGTTATAAGCTTTGGAACCCAATCACACGAAAGGTTGTGTACAACTAAGATGTGGTATTCAAAGAGGTGAAAGATGTTATTAAACATGAAGTCCAATGAAAGGAACCTGAGAAGATAGAGTTTGAGTTAAAGGAGGAAGAATCAGAGTCTACAGTAGAGGAGGAATTAGAAGATCAAGAGCCACAAACTCTGGCTATGAGGAGATCAATTTGAGAAAGAAGGCAGCCTCAAAAGGTATAGTCCATCTGCTTTCTGTTCAAATTTTTCTTTATCTATTAGTGACGATGATCCTAGAACTATGAAGGAAGCAGTAGATTCAGAGGATGGAAAACTCTAGAAAGAGGCCATGGTTGATGAAATGGCATCTTTGCACAAAAATGAGGCTTGGGATCTGGTGAAGTTGTCAGCTAGAAGGGAACGCATTGGCAGCAAATGGGTGTTAAAAAAGAAGACAAGTGCGGAAGGAAAAGTGGAGAAATACAAAGTTCAGTTGGTAGAAAAAAGTTTTTCCCAGGTGTGGGAAATTGATTTTGGTGATATTTTTTCGCCTGTTGCCAAGGTAACTTCTATTAGATTAATTTTATCTGTTGCTGCTACTTTTGATTTTAAGGTAGAACAGATGGATGTGAAGACAACATTTCTTCACAGGGATCTGGAAGAGGAAATCTACATGAAGCCACCTGAAGGCTTTGCAGCGAAGGGTAAGAAAGAACTGGTATGCAAGTTAAAGAAGTCTCTGTATGGGTTAAAACAGTCACCAAGGATGTGGTATCAAAAATTTGATACATTTATATGGGGACTTGGCTTCTCTAGAAACAAAGAAGATCATTGTGTGATTTTAAATTAATTGGTGACCGTGTTATTTATCTGGTCTTGTATGTGGATGATATGTTGCTGGTTGGAAATGACAAAGAAATTATCCAAGATTTGAAGACCCAATTGTCATCCAAATTCAACATGAAATATCTTGGTGCTGCAAACTATATTTTGGGCATGGAAATTAAAAGTGATCGGGGAAAGAGGAAGCTCTAGTTAAACTAGAGGAAGTATTTTGAGACAATATTGCAGAGGTTTAATATGCAGGATAGTAAATCGGTGAAGGTTCCTATTCCTGTAGGTGTGAGGTTATCTGTTGAAAAATGTCCGAAGACACAAGAAGAGGAAGAGGACATGTCCCGTGTTCCATATGCAAGTGCAGTTGGTAGCTTGATGTATGCAATGGTTTGTACTAGACCAAACATTGCACAGGTAGAGGGAGTATTGAGTAGGTTTATGTCAAAACCAGGAAAGGAGCATTGGACAACAGTGAAGTGGGTTTTTAGGTATTTGCATGGCACTAGTGATTATGGTCTATGCTACCAAGGAAGACTAGGATTGGACAGAGTGTTGGATATTCATGGCTTTGTTGATGCAGACTAGGCTGGAGATCTGGATCAGAGAAGATCTACAAGTGGGTATGTGTTTAACCTATTTGGAGGTGCAGTCAGTTGGATGAGTAAGAAACAATCTATAGTGGCACTATCAACTACAGAGGCAGAATACATGGCAGCCAATCATGCAAGCAAGGAAGCAGTTTGGTTGTAAAAATTGTGTTCAAGTATGGGGTTGGTACAGGAAGCTATAACTGTGACAACCAAAGTGCAACTTTCTTGGCAAAGAACCTTGCATATCGTTCAAAGACAAAACACAATGATGTTTAGTATCACTTTGTGAGGGATATGATAGAAGACAAAAAGGTGTTGCTGGTAAAGGTGGAAAATTTGAAGAATACTATAGATGCATTGACAAAATCTATGAGCTCTGAGAAGTTCTCTTGGTGTAGAGAGACAATGGGCATTTCAGGGCTGGGAAAATGACTAAGCTCTCTTGTGACCCCCTCTGGAAAGAAAACAACAAGTGCTATTAGAGCCAAAGGTCTCGAGTTCGAAACACACTTGGCTCACGTTGAAGGGGGAGATTGTTGGGCTCCCCATTAATGGTGGTGTTGATCCAATGCTCCTGTGTGTTTCATGGATCTGTTAACTCTAGCAAAGGGAATATTTCCTCTTGTTGTTTTTATTCTTCACCTTCTGTAGTTTTACCTATTTCTGTTGTTTCTACTTTGATTTCTATTGTCTCAGGTGGTGTTTTCTCCTTTTCCTACTGAGCTTTTGTCTTTCTAGCGGTAGCCTTCTTTTGAGCTACCTTGGTTTTATTTTTCTCAGCTTTTGTCCTCTTTCTCTTTGCTGCTCTTGATGTTGTTTCCTTCTTTGCCTTAGGTTCAACTGTGGTTTTGTCTAGTTTCTCCTCTTCTTTTTGTTTCTCCTCTATGTGCCTTACCATGCCCAACTCTCTGCTCATCTCCCTTAACCTTTTTTCCATGTGCCCTATATCTTTGACCCCTTTAGATTTGGTAATCTGCATCTAGGTGTGGGTCTTAACCCTTCCTTTTTGTAATTCGAAGAAAAGAGGTATTGTGAATTTTTGTGGGATGATCTTCCCACCTTCTAGAAGATTGTAATATGAGCGTAAATTACACTGAGGGCTTGGCTCAGGTATTTATTTTTCCTTACCTTCCACTTGTGACTATTCTTTTTCATACTTTTCCAATTTTTCAGTTTCTTTAAGCTTGGCCAGTGTCTCCTATAGAGAGGTTTGTGCCTCTTGCAGGATTTCTTTGGAGTCCATCAGTTTGACCCTTTCCTTCTAGGTGTGGTCTTTGGACTCCCCCTCTCATAGGTGATGGAGATTTGGGAGGGAGATTCCTCCTTTTTCACAGTAAGTGTATCCTCAATGATAATGGGTTCTTTTGATGGTCGTTGGGGCTTGCCCACCTTAATTTTGGTGCTCCTCATAGCTTTCAAATACATTGATGTCTGTCTTTTTCTTTTTCCCTTTTGCTTAGCTAGATTGCTTAATGCAACAAGCACAATTGCTACTTCCCTTACTAGTGTTTCAGGGGATATTTCCTCTTGCTGTTTTTCTTCTCCACCTTCTACAATTTTACCTGTGCCTTCTGTTTCTTCTTTGATTTCTACTATCTCAGGTGGTGTTTTCTCCTTTTCCTACTGAGCTTCTGCCTTTCCAGTGGAAGCCTTCTTCTGAGCTGCCTTGGTTTTCTTTTTCTCAACTTTTGTCCTCTTTCTCTTTGCTGCTCTTGATGTTGTTTCCTTCTCTGCCTTAGGTTCAACTGTGGTTTTGTCTGGTTTCTCCTCTTCTTTCTATTTCTCCTCTTTTTCTTCTTTTAGTTGACTATTTTGTGCCTCCTCATGAACTTCCTTCTCAAGTTCCTCTTTTTGATCCTCCTCTTCACTGCCAGATGGGCTAAGGTCACCAGTAAGAGTTTTGACGTCATCTCCTCTAGACATGTTCCTGAAATTTTCCCAAGCTATGGGGATGGTGTAGGTGTGAATGGCATCCTCTACTAACAATTTGATGAGCCCATGGTGGGCCAGTTGGTCTGGAACCCCTGCATTCAACTTGGTGCCACATTCTATCAAGGATTGGAGGAGGAAATATGGGAGACTGAGTTTTCTAGTTGCAAGTAGGTCCATTCCATATGGTAATTCATGTAATAACATGAAGTGATAACCATAAACTATACTGAATCTTCCTTCACAAGAGATATATTCCATGATCTTGTAGCTGACCTAACCCCATGGATGAGGTAAAATTGTCCTTTTGACCCCATTATTATCCTCTACAGCATGCTCGTTAGGCTGAAAAAATATCTATTTAGCAACCTTTCCTAATGGTTTTTCTTATATGCTCCAGGGGAGCCCAAGTGGAAGACCTATGATTTTGCTATAAAATCTAGTGTAAGCTCTAGAGTCAGACCCTGAAACTAATTGTAGCATGTGTTTTGGAATGGGGTCTTAAGGATAGTAAAAATTCCTTGGTCACCTCTTCATCATAACCATGAATTTTCTCAAAGAAAGACATCCAGTTTTCCCTGGTGAAGAGGGCCACCACTTCGGGGTGCTCATGCAATTTGTTGGAGTTCAAACGCTCCTTTCTCATAAAACCTCATGGCATGGTTTTTAGTGACTTCTGAAATGCTCGGGTGAGGAAGAAGGCAACAATTTTCAAAACCGAAAACAGAGGAGTGGCTGATGTTTGTCTTTCTAAAACCAGAGAGGGAATTTATCCTGTTCTTCTTTTTTCACAACATCAATTTGTAATTTTTCTCCCTTCAAACTATTTTCACTCTGAATTTAATTCTTGGCTTTTGGAAGAAATCAATACTTTGACAGAACAGAGAATATATAACACAATGCTTTTTCACAGAGTAGACCAACTTGCAAATTTGTTTTTTCACAGGCTTGGTTTCTATGGTTGCATCAAATTTTTTTTTTTTAGGAGAATACAGGAAAGGAAAGAAAAAATAGATTTTTAAGTGTAGAGAAGAAAATGGAGAGACTGTAGGGAATTCAGGAAAACACAGCCAGAATTTTAAGCTCTCTTTCCTTTCCTTTTTCAACCCAATGCTTTACTTTTAATCCACCACCTTGTATAGATATATTACATGCATAGTGGGTTTCTGAGCCTACCTCTTTTCAAGCTCGAATTTGGAAAAAATTCCAAAATCTTCCTCTACAGAGCTACTCTCTGGCCTTCCTGTAGAAATCCTCCTGTATACAGTGTTCCTGCTCTTGTAGAATGCAATAGTGCTCTTGTAGAGCCCAATAGGTAGGAGGGTTTTGAAAAACTGGCAGAAAATGACTGGTTCGCTATTTTGAAGGTGGTAGGTGAGTGCTGCAGTGGAGAACTTGTGAATGCAAATGAAACAAAAGGTGGTGGAGGCTTACACCATACTGTACTTAAGTTGATGGCGTAATGTGTGGTGATAAGGTGAGGTGGCAAGATGGGTACGTTATCCCCATCCGAACCATTGGCTCTACAACAGTGTCATTATGGTTTTTCATGTCAACTGACCGCCATCACCTCCATTATTCCCGTTATACGCCGCCACCTCTACTGGTTCTAAGTTTTTCTTGTTGAGTTGATGGGCCCCATGGGCTGACTACATATCTGAACTACAGTTTGAATGGGACAAAGCTTGTTTGAACTCAATGATGGTGATTTGAACTGAATGAGGGTGGATAGTTAGATAGCCACTGATTTCATTGAATCGTGACCACCCCAATAGTTCATGTAGTTCCTAAATAATATTCATTCAATAGACAAACGGGTTTTGGCCACTTAACTGTTAGTCGCTATTGTGCTTTGCATGCTCAGACTTTGGCACTTCATTTCCTCATTGCTATTGCTACTGGTGCTCTGCATGCTCATACTTTGGATTATGCTGGTGATTTTTCAATCAAGCTATGCTCCTTCCGTGTTGCATATATCTTGGCTACGCTAACCCTGTCTCTGGAGCTTGAACTTTTTAAGGGATCAACTACTACAGGAATCCTACAGTATTTCCTGTAGCTGCTTCTCCCTCTGGAACTTTAGGCTGATGCTTGAGCAGGGGCTAAAAAGATAGCTGAAGAAGGTTTTGAATGAAGGGAATAATAGCTGGAAGGCATCAGGTAAGAGCAAGTGAAGAATGTTGTTGTTTTATTATATATCTTTTGGAGGAAAAAAGAAAAGAAACAGAATTTTGTGTTTTTTTGTGTGCAAGGAAGAAAAAGCAAGTGGAAATGTGGGTGTGGATGGATGGAATGGAGGATTAGGATGATGGATGGTGGCACGGATGTCCACCGGCCTTCCAGACAAATTTCTAGCCCTCAGATTCTTCTCTGAACTTGATTTTGGGCTTTTTGTAGTTTCTACAGGAGCCTCCTGTAGAATGCATAGAGTTTCTTGTAGGATGCAAAATTTTCAGAACAAATGAGACTAAGGCTTGGGAAAAGACAATGGCGATGGAGAAATGAGTTATCAAGATTGTATGTAGCCTCACCATGTGTTTTCTCTTGTGTAACCCTCCTGTAACCTGTAATGCATTAAAAATTTAGGTTTTTATATTTTTTCTTTTTTTCTTTTTTTTTTTTGTTCTTTTTTATGAGACAGTTGGGGTGCCTTCAGGAGGTTTTCACCCTCACTTCCTACCCTGGGCGCCTCCAAGAGGTTTTCTCCCAGGGATCTTTTATTCCTTTTTCTGTTTTTTTTCTCTATTGTTTCTCCTTTTTTTTTGCTCAGGGTGTGAGTGGAGTGGAGACAGGGACATGTTCCACTACCAACATTGTTTTACCCAGATTCTCAATGAATTCTTACTTCGAAAGGGGCTTCTTGTAGATCTTCAACCTATGCCCATTGAGGAGCATGGGGATGGCTTCTTCATCAATTGTCCAGATCAGGACTTAACCATTGTCATTGATTTTTTCTACTGTGTATGGTCCCAGCCATCTTTTCCTCAGTTTTCCCTTGAAATCTTTGTATCTTGAATCATATAGTAGCACCCCATCTCCTTGTTGGAATTGCTTTTCTTTGAGATGTATGTCATGCCATATTTTTCTTTGGAGTTAGACTACCTCTGAGTGGAGAAGGGCTTGTAATCTCTATTCATCCAATCCATTTAGCTGAAGCAATCTCTCCTTTTGTGCATGGCTGAGATGTAGGTCTAGCTAAGCCAGCATCCTTAATGTGTTATATTCAAATTCTATTGACAGTAGATCCTTCTTCCCATAGACTAGCTCATAGGGTGTGAACCCTGTGGTGGTTTTCCAGGTGGTATTATAGGCCCAGGTGGCTCAACCAATTGATCTGCCCAATCTTTCCTGTTGTTGCTCGCTACCTTAGTCAAAATCCCTTCTAAAGCTCTGTTAGTGACTTCCACCAGTCCATTTGCTTGCAGACGATAAGGGGTGGAAGTTCTTTGCTTAATCTTGTGATGTGTGAGTAGGTCTTCAACCAGATTGGAAGTAAACTAACTCCCATGATCTGTGACTAATTCTCTTGGATAGCCAAACTTGTACAAGATATTTTCCCTCAAAAACTCAACTACTTTTTCTTCTGTTGCTACCTTGATCGCCTTTGTTTTTTCCCATTTTGTTATATAATTAGCACACACAACGATGTAAGATTTCTGTTTTGAATGAGGGTTGATAGGACCAACAAAGTCCATGCCCCATTTCTCAAATGGCTCGAAATTCACTTGAGGTTACAGGGGCATATCATCCCTTGAAGTAGGTTTCCCCATCCTTTGACATTGGTCACATTGGTTGATATATCTCTTGACATCTTGATGAAGAGTGGACCAATAGTAACCTGCTTGCAGAATTTTGAAGGCAGTCTTCTTTGCTGCAAAGTGGCCCCCACAGGGGCCATCATGACAAGTTAGGAGGATGTCAAAAACTTCCACCTCCCTGACACATCACCTCAAAATTTGATCTAGGCCAAGTTTAAAAAGATTGCCCCCAATTCAGGTGAATGGGGCACTTTTTCTCATGATATTGCTCTTCTCTTTTGAGGATAGGTGTGGTGGAAACTTTGCTGAAACCGAATAATTTGCTATATCAGCAAACCATGGAGAGAGTACTGAAATAACAAATAGGTGTTCATTTGGCATTTGATCATCCACCATTCCTTCTTCACCTGCAGGAAGATCTAACCTAAACAGAAAATCAACAACAACATTTTCCTTACCCGGCTTATCAACAATGGTCAAATAAAATTGCTGCAATAAAAGTAACCATCTAATGGTACGGGCATTTACATCTGGTTTATTCATCAAATACCTAATTCCGGCATGATCAGTGTGTACGAATGTTTGATAGCTAGTGATGTAGTGTCTGAACTTATTCAGGAAATGGACTACTGCTAGAAGCTCCTTTTCGGTTGCAATGTAGTTTAATTCTGCCTTGGATAAATTTTTACTTACAAAATATATGGGATAAGGCAGCTTCTCATCAACTTGCCCTAAGGCTACTCCTATCACTTTGTTCGAGGCATTTGTGTGAATGTGGAAAGGTAGGGCCCAGTTTGGACCTCTCAAAATTGGGGTAGTTACCAGTTTACCTTTAAAGGTAGCCAAAGCCTCTTGATAGTTGTCAGTCTGTATGAACTCAGCATCTTTTCCGAAAAGACCAAACAATGGAGAGGATAGCTTACTAAAAGCCTTAATGAATCTTCTATAATTCCCTGATAAGCCTAGAAAACTCCAAAGATCTCCTAGCTTTTGAGGAGGTGGGACCCTTTGGATGATAGAAATCTTGTTGGGATCCACCTGTAATCCTTGCTGAGAAATTGTATGACCTAGCAATGTCCCTTCAGTCATTAGGAATTCAAATTTTTTAGGACTGAGGGACATGTTCATTTTAGTACACTTGGCTAAAATTTTTCCCAGGTTAGTTAAAGCTTCCTTGAAGTTAGAACCATAAGGGGTAAATCGATCCATATAAATCTCCACTGAATTATGAACCAGTTCAGCAAATATGCTCAGTACTGCTCTCTGGAAGGTGGCAGGAGCATTGCACAAACCAAAAGGAAGGACCCGATATTGCAAAGTACCCCAAGGACAACTGAAAGTGGTCTTATCTTTGTCTTTTGGGCTGATTTGGATCTGGTTGTACCCGCTAAACCCATCTAGGAAGGAGAAGAACTTCTTCCCTACCAGGCCATCTAACACTTGATCTATGAAAGGCAAAGGGAAATGGTCCTTCTTGGTGGCCTTGTTTAGTTCCCAATAATCTACACAGATTCTCCACTTCCCATTTTTCTTTGGCACTAGCCCCAAAGGAGAAACCCATTCGTTGTCATTGATGGGGTACATGAATCCTACATCCAACAACTTTTGTAGTTCTTCTTTGACAATATCCTTAAGGGTTGGACTCATACTCCTTTGAGGCTTGCCTAACTGATTTACAATCTTCTTTAATGTAAATGTGATGAGTACAGACTGACAGGTGGACTCCCTTCATCTCCTTATAGTTACAAGCAAAAGCATCCAAGTGATTTTTCAATAAGCTACATAGTTCTTTCTCTTAAGAGGTGGATAGAGATGAGTTGATCTTCAATGTTCTTTCTGGGCTGAATTCCACATTCTTAATGCAGAGAGAGGTCAGATCAGCCATAAAGAGATCAACTAAAGGATTGGCTTAGGTTTCTTTCATCAGCTCTTCTAATGGAAACACACTGGGGGGTGGATTTTGAATCAAG
This sequence comes from Pinus taeda, assembly GCA_000404065.3. NCBI lineage: Eukaryota > Viridiplantae > Streptophyta > Pinopsida > Pinales > Pinaceae > Pinus > Pinus taeda. The sequence continues at coordinate 162,591 of APFE031687815.1, read as the reverse complement.
TTCTCAATAAGATCATCCTTAGTTTGCGGACACCCCATGGTAGCTTCTACTATACACAATGGTGTAAAATAGACTTCATCCTCATCTTCCTCCTCTAACCAGAGAGGTAAATCATGTTCTAGCAGAGGTTGGGCAGGGATAGTGGACTAGCTATTTGGACATATGCCCATTCTTGATTTCCATGTTGCCATCTTGAAAACTAATGTAGGCATCTGTAGTAGCCAACCAAGGCCTTCCCGGAATGAGAGGATACCCAATGAGCTTTTCCTTTGGCTAGAGAACTAGGAAATCAACAGGGTACTCCCAGGAATCAGTAGAGACCATTACATCTTCCACAATCCCCTCAGGGGTCACGGTGGAGTAGTTTGCTAATTACAGTACTGTTGATGTCTTTCTTAGGGAACCCTAAAGGTTGAGTTTCGGCATAGTGTTCCTAGTCATCACATTAATGGCAGTCCCTAGATCAATAAAGGTATGGAGGGATTATGGTGCCATTGATGTGGACATCGACTACAGGACTCCCAGGGTCTAGATATTTTGGACAGATCATCTGCCCTAACATCAGGTCAGGCAGTTGTTCTATGACATTGATAGTTAGGGCATCTCTCTTACGCCTACCTGGGTGCCTAAAAAACTTCTCCTTGATCATGGTGTTGTATATGGGCACATCCTTTATGGCATGAAGAAGCAGTATCTTTACACATAACTATTTCAATTCTCCCAAAAGTTCAGTTTCTTCTGGGGTCGGTTGTGTGGTTCCAGTTAGTCTCTCGGGAAAGGGTGGAGTGACTTTTGGTTCACTTTCATGTTTTTCTTCCTCATCCTCCTTATGAGGGGGTTGGATATCTAGGATAACCTTCCCAGATCATAAGTTAATCTCCTAAATCTCCACAGCATAGGTTGGGCATGATGTTTCTCGACTATATACCCGTTGGGCCTGTCTGTTGTTAGGGTTCGGATTTAGTTGAGCAGGTATTTTGGGTTGTATTGGTGGAGTAGGAGGTAATGGTTGAGGTTGAGCAGGTGGTGGAGGCAAAAGAGCAGGAGGAGAGTTGTATTGGGGCCTCCATCCCTGATGAGGTGCATTCCACTAAGGTTGTGGCTAAGCATAAGATTGAAACGAGTGAGCAACTAGGGGAGCCTGGTATTGATGAGGATACGACCAAGGAGGGGGAGTGGATTAGGAAGGATGAGCAGGGGGGCCTCAAGAAGGCATGAGTGGCTTGATTGGGGTTGTAATAGTTCTAGGATGTCCATTGCATTACCTGTTGGTAATCTGGGTCCATGTGGCCTCCTTTGGTTCATGAAATGGAGTGGTTTAGTGGCTCCTTTAGCCCCCTAATATGCACCTTTGATTCCAGGCAAGGAAGGGCACTGATTCGTAGGATGGTCTTCTTCATAGACTAAACACACTTCTATAGAGTGCAATGGGCATTCATTCCTAGGATACTTTCTAGTGCACCTGGGACAAAAGATGGCCAAGGCCATCTCGGCTTCCTCTTGTTTCCTTTTGATATGCAAGGTATCCATTTGCATGGTAAGAGTCTACCTCACCTCGCTCTTGAAATCTTCCAACCGATTCTCAAGTTTGTTTCTAAGGGATGAACTGGATGAGGACGTACTGGCTAAAGGTTGACTTCCCCTACGTCTCTTTCTAGCTGACCTGGAATGGTTTCTAAACACAATCTTTATGTCATCATAAGGTTGTTGGTAGATGTCTCCTCCAGCCAGAAAATGGAGGGTATCTAGAAGGTCTTCTGGGACTCCTCTATGTAGAACCAACATCAGAGATTTAGGGTCAAGTGTGCACCTAGCCCTTTTATAACTGAGTTGAAATCTTTCTTCATAGTCTTCTAAAGATTCATCACCTCCCATGGTCATTTGGAAGATCTATTCCTTGGTATCCTTTGACCTACAATAGTCCTGATATTTGTTGTTAAAGGCTTGCTGCATTGGAGCCCAAGTTGTGATATTGATTCTAGGTAACCCCATGAACCAATGCAAGGCTACATCCTTGAGGGTAGAAGGAAACAATTTCAACTTCTACTCGTCTTCTGCATAGTCATAGGTTTGACAAAGAACAACAAATTCAAACAAGAAGGTATCAAGATCTTTGGTAGTTAGTCCATGGAAGTGAGGTAAGGTTGAATGGCTTACTTTTTTCATTTTTGTGCCCCCATTGGTCTCTCGGATAGGAAAGGCACCTTCTATACTTTCCCCATTTCCTCTAACATTTCTATTTTCAGCCATGGTCTCAGGAGGAATGGTTTCTTGCTCTTCTTCTTTTATAGGATCTTTGTATATATATGGAGGTTCACCTATGGGTTCTTCTGGATCACTACCACCAAGGAAGAGAGAAGGGTGACTCAGTGATGTGGTGGGGGTGTTGGGTAGTAATTTTCCTGAATTACCTCTGTTCCTACGAGGAAAGAAAGGAAATCTCTTTTTCTAGGTGATTTTTTTATTTTTTATTTTCTACTTGTACCTGCAAAACTAAAATGGATTGAACAACAAATAGCAACTAACTGAAATAAACCTTGTTGAAATGAAAATTGTAGAATTGAAATGAAAGCAAGAGATGACTAATCTACTTTGCTGAAATGAAATTATAGAATTGAAATGAAAGTAGGAAATGCCTAATATACACTTGCTAAAATGAAATTGCAGAATTGAAATGAAAGCAGGAAATGTCTAATCTACGCTTGCTGAATTGAGATGGAAGAATTGAAATGAAAGAAGGAAATGTCTAATCTACTTTTGCAGAATTGAAATTGAAACAACTACTCTACTTTTGTTGAAATAAACTACTTAGGATAATGTTGCAATAGAAAATAGAAGAAAAGCAGTAATCACAAAATACTCCGGCACTTCCCCGACAACGGTGCGAATAAGAGTAGTGAGCTCCAGTATTGTACCAATAATGTTATGACTCCTCAGGCTTCCTTCTTTACTTTTATCAAGCCAGTGGTTCGTAACAAACTTGGAAGCAACAATGTTATGCACAAGTACTAGCTCTTACTGTATGTTTTCGCTTGATCAGCTGGCACAAGTTTGCTAGGAGCTTAAGCCAAATTCTATCAGTTCTCAGAAGAAACTTTAATTGTGATGAAATGAAACTAACTCTACAGGGGCTATTCTATTTGCAGAAATAGAAGGAAAACTGAAATGGAACACAAACCCTAACAAACCCTAACAAACCCTAGTTGTGCAAGAAAAGAGATGGAAACTACTAAAATGGGTGCCCTTGATTACTGAAAACAAAAATTTCATTTATTCAAGCTAATTCTGTAGAGAAATGAGAAGAAACCATCTTTTTGTACTTTTGAGTATTTTTATGTGGAATTATTATGCTTTTGATTTGACTAGTTGTGACTGTGTAGAGGTTTGGTGGCAAAGGAAGATGGAATTGGCTTTTATAGATGGTGAGGAAGATGTCGAGAGTTCCTAAGAAGCCCCCAGTACCCTTCTTAAGACTTCTCTTTCGATCAGGCTTCGAAAAATCACTCACAGGAACTTCTACAGGAGGCTGCATGGGATATACAGGAGGTTCTACAGGAGGATCTACAGGAGGAGGCAGAAAGTGGTTTTTTGAGGTTTGAAGGTGGAAAAATGATGGGAAAGTGGAAATGAAGGTTGGATGAAGGTGTTTAGGGGCCTAGAACTTGCCAAGGAATATCAGGAATGAAGGAGATGGTTGGATTTGTTCAAAGGACAAAAGAGCAATTCTATGGAAAAACATAGAAATTAGGGTAGATTGGTAAAATGTGGTGAATGAGTGGGGAAATCTTGAAGAAGTGAGTTGGGATTGGTTGTTTAATGGAGGAATGATGAGTTGGGATGTTTTATGAGAGATCTACACACTTACTTCTCAAAACTCACCAAAGCAAGAACTGAAAAATAGAGTTTCGTCTATTTTAACCTAAATTCTGACCTAAAACCAGAAAAGTGCTAAACAGAACTTTATGAATAGAAATTTGTATGAGAAAACCATGGTAAATGAACATGAAATGATCTAAGCATGTGAATCCAAACTAATATCAACTTCTCCAACTCGAAATATCACACTAGCAATTGCATTGGAAGAGCAAAACCTATGTTTTGGTGGCAGGAGTAGTGTATTAACCTCAAATCATGGTCCCAAGGAGGGAGAAAGGAGATAAAGGCCTGCTAGTGGACTTTTTGGATCTTTTTCTATTACTACAACAAACTACCTAAGCAACTTAAAAGAAAAAACAACTATTCTAACCATCAAAAGCAACCTAATTTAACAAAGCCAGATTAACCCAAACAATAGAAATTATCTCATGAATGCAATTAAAAGCATATAAATACACAAAGGAGGTGCTAGGAAACTTGGGTTGGGCCCTAACCCAAGAGATTTAGCCCTCTAAAAAAGAGCAGTGCTAGTTCAAAACTTGGTTCATCTTCATTTATCAAAAATAGCAGTTACATCACAAAATTGCCTTCAAAAAGAGCTCGAAAATGAGCTGAGTACAAGGCTGCACAAAAGTGAGAAAATATACTATGAAATGGCTAACCTACTAAAGCTTGAAGCCTTCTTATTTATACAAGTGGGAACTCCCAACAATCCTCCTAAACTTAAGGAACTCATCTGCCTAGAAATGAAGATAACAACAACCCTACTTGACTTGCTCGGCTACCCCTTGGAATCATAAATGTGGCCTTTGTACTCCGAGATGTTGATGAAGAATTTGAGGAATGGGTCATTTAATGAAGGAGACACCCCTATTATAAGTCTTCATCCCTGTTTCCTCGAGTTTGGCTATCATTTTGCTCATAAATTCCTAGTCCTTGTCCAAAATTGTCCAAAAAATCTGCAATAAACACTCATTAGACTACATGGCAACGTGACCATACCCATTCACTCTATTGACATAAATATATTCAAAAACATGCACAAAAATATTGAGAATGGTGGATTAAATGAAAACAATAGGCAGAGTGAGCACATATAGTTACCCATTTTTGGGGCTCATCAGTGTTAATCTCCCAAACTGTGAGATTACATGTTCTACTTCTATTTGCCGGTGTAATTATTGGTTCAATGGGATCTCTGTCATCCACTAACAAATTTAGATCTTCCGCTAAGCTAGTAGATGCCTCCAAAAGTCACAGAGTTCTGCTAAACTTCCACTAGACTGGACCCGACTGCAACACAAACCATAGTTTAGTAAAATTTGCAATTTTCCCTTCTAAAGCTTTGACACACTTTTTCACCATTGATCTATTGAAGATCCAATGGTCACAATGCTCCCCGACTTCAAAAGTTGCTCCAAATATGTCAACCATCAATCTCACTCCACCAGATCTAATGGCTCACACACTTATTAGGCAGATTTGGAGTGCGCACGTTGATGGGCTGATATGTGTGTGAGCCATTAGATTTGGTGGAGCGATATCGATGGTTGACAAACGCGAAGCAACTTTCGAAGTCGGGGAGTGATGTGACTATTGGATCTTGAATAGATCAATGGTGAAAAAGTGCGTCGAAGCTTTAGAAAGGCAGATTGTGAATTTTATCAAACTATGGTTTGTGTTTCTATTGGGTCCAATCTAATGGAAGTTTCGTGGAACTCTGCAAATTTTGGAGGGGTCTTTTAGCTTAGCAGAAGCTCTAATGTTGTAAATGGATGACAGAGAGCCCATTGAACCAACAATTACACCTACAAATAGAAGTAGAAGATATAATCTCATAGTTTGGGAGATTAACACTCCTACCTGTACCCAAACCACCATCAGAAAGTCCTAGACAAAGACGCATATTTCATGAATAGTGTGGGTCTATTCATGAGAGACTGGGAACCCTACTACAATCCAGAGAAGGACCAGTTTCTGGCGGTCTTAATCTGGGTCAGGCTTTATTCCTTACTAGAATATTTCTAGGAAGAGGACATTATGGAACCAATCAACAATACTCTTAGTAACTTTATGCAAATTTCAAAAATCACCAGATGTCGAATATTTTCTTCCTATGCGTGAATTTGTGTGTACATGATTATCTCCTAACCACTGTCAGAATCAGTGGAAATTGAATACTACGATGATGTCTAGTTTCAACCTTTAGGTTATTAACATGCCCCATTAAAATGTCAAATTTTTCATGAGTATCATCATATTTTTCAAGACTATCGTCAGCGGCCGAAGGAGAATCCATCTCCCCCAAGTCACACTCCCCTGTATGGTTTTCAAGGAGTCACATTTCAATGTTCATCGAGTAAAAGGGGTCCTCCCAATTGTGCACCTCCATCTCCCCTGTTGAAAACTCCAAATTGAAAATCCAAAAATCTCTTTGCCCTCCTAGAAGTGCATGCGGAAGAAAATGGCCCGAAAGCCCCTGCAATAGAGGAACAACCACAACAAGGGATGGGAGTCGAAGTGGGCCCTAAAAACCTTAAAAATAAGAAAACAAGCAGCAGGAAAGCCCTCTAGGCTGAATTAACTAGTAAGGAGATTCAATGGGTTCTCGCTCAAGTCTAGCAAGCACTGCAAACTGAAATTAAAATGGAAATCAACTCTGATGAGCAGATCATGGTGGCCTTCATGAGGAACTGGTCGAAGGATGGTTCTAGGACATACCTCAAGAGAAAAGAGACAAATTTTATCAAATATTCAAAGAATGGGAACAGTGTCAGCCCCCCTTGGAATCTTCTCCTCATTCATCCCTAGTAGTTTGAGAGGACAAAGCCTCCACCCAACGCGCATAATCTAATTTGGGCTTAGAGAAAAGGAGAAAAGGAAGAGAAACCACAAGGGGGGTAATCAAGGATGCTAGAGCTTATTTTGTCAACTTAGGCCAGGAAAATGTTCTCATAGAGTAATATAAGCTACCTCTTCCCCACCCTTAATGAAATTGATCTCATGGAGTATAAGGGGCCTCAAATCAAAAAGTAAGTTGACGTATCTCAGAGACAATATTCATCAAGAAAATTTAGATATCATAGTTTTACAAGAAACCAAAGTCTTGGAAGAGAAGGTAGGTTAAATTGCGCGCCACTTCTAGTTAGAGGCATATTGCATGGCATTGGATGTTAATGGCATGACTCAAGGGATAGTCTTTTATAGGACCCTAGATCTATATATTTTAGGTCCTAGATATCCTTCCCCAACTCTCTTTATAGACAATTTGAATGCATTGACTCATCAATACAAGTTTGGTTAATAGGGATGTATGGACTAACTATCCCTGGATAGAAGGATGGATTTCTTTCTAGTTTGCAGAAGTTGAAATACATTATGTACGACAATAGTTGGATCCTTTTTGGGGGCTTCAATATGATCTAGGACCTTATTGAAATGAAAGGAGGTGTTTGTTGATTAGACTCCATTTCCATAGCCTTTCGAGAAATAATCCAAGAAATAAACATGGAGGACATTGAGTTCCATAATGGCATTTTTACATGGAACAATTGATGGGGAGGTAAGCACCAAATTTCTTCAAATCTAGACTTCCTCCTCTTTGATAATATTCTTTTGTAGGATCTATATTTCCAGGCTTATATTCTCCCTTGTTTAGGATCTAATCACTGGCCCATGCGGCTAGAAGTCAATCTGAGAATGGCTCCAAGAAATAGGCATTTCCACTTTGAATCATTTTGGTTCCAGAATTCATTTTGGAATTAGAGCAATGGTCAAAAGAATATAATGGTATTTGGGCACAATATTATGGAAATCTTACAGCTAAAATTGAAGGAGCATAAAATTTGGATTAGAGAATGTAATATATCTGACTTTGGAAATATCCATAAAGATAAATGGGATTTGGAGGGAGAAAAGAAAGAAATCCATCAAAGGATTATTCTAGAAGGAAGGAAACATGAACTAGAGGCCCAGGAGGGACGAGTCCTCATCACCCTGGAGCAAAGAAGGAATGAGTAATATATTTTATGGAAACAAAAATCAAGAGTCCAATGGCTCAAAGAAGGGGAGCATAATAAAAAATTTCTCCATCGTACAATCATAAAACATAGACAGGTGAACACAATATTCTCCCTCAATGGGAAAGATAGTCAGAGGCTAGTTCAACACAAGGAAATCAAAGACAAATTGTTCACTTACTTACAAAATTTTATTCAATAGCCTCAGGTAGATAGGAGGGAATCTATTCACAATATTAGACAATGTATCCCCTAGGTTTTTTCTGAAGAGAAAAATGAGGCATTAATGTGGGAGATATCTATTATGGAAGTAAAAGAAGTGTTTCATGATCTCTTAGCTAATAAGGCCCCGGGGTCAAATGGCTTCGACTCAGACTTATTTAAATCTTGTTAGCCCTTTCTGGGTCCCAAGGTCCATGTGTTGGTGGATGAATCTCATCAATCCCAAAGAATTTGATTGGGTTTAAATGCCACCTTCTGGATTCTTATCCAAAAAAAATCGTGGAAGTGGATCCCAATGGATTTAGACCTATAGCCCTCTGCAATGTTATATATTAGATAATATCAGTGATCATGGTTCATCGAATCAAAACCTTAATGAAATATATCATCATCCCTAAGTAGACACGGTTCATTGAAGGCAGAAAAATCATGGACAACATTATTGCAGCTCACAAAATGGTGCACTCATTGAACTCTTCTAAATCTCTAGTGATACTCATAAAATTAGACTTGTCTTAATATTTTGATCACATGAGCTGGAATTATGTCCTTTTTGTTCTTCAAGCTTTTCATTTTTCTCTCTCCTAGATTTTTCGGGTGAAATCTATGATAGAAACCCCCTTCTACTATATCATTGTCAATGGTTCTCCCTCTAGGCCTTTAAGAGGGTTAAGGGGCCGAAGGAAAGGGAATCCCACCTCCCCTTTCGTATACATTATTGCAGCAGAAGGTTTTGGGAGATTAATTAAATCAACCTCCAACAGAGGTGTCATTCAAGGTCTCAAAATCTCCCTGGAAGTCCCTGATATTTCACACCAGCAATTTGTGGATGATAACTTTCTCTTTGGTAAGCCTACTTTATGATAAGCCAATAAACTACATTATAGGTTGCAAATTTTTTAGCCAGCTTCAAGAATGGTTGTCAGTGGGGAAAAAACTGACATATTCTTCTTTAATACTCAGTTGGGGGATCAAAATCACCTGGAAAGGTCGCTGAATTTTTGAATCGGATCATTTCGTAGCACTTATTTGGGGATTCCCTTGGTTCTAAATTTTTCAAGAACATATTTGTGGAAACACCTTCTGGAATTAATGGATCACAAACTCTCAAGTTGGACCTTCAAGATTCTGAACTTGATAGGAAAACTCACTCTTTTGAAATTAGTTCTGCAAGCTCTCCCCATTTATAAACTCTCGGTTCTCCCTACCCAAAAGAGTGTCTACAAAGATGTAGTTGTGAATTTTTTCAAATTCCTTTGGTTAGGTGCCCATATCAGCAGAAAATGGTCCTTGGTTGCCTGGAACAAGATTTGCAAGCCCAAAACTCATGGGGGTTTAGGGTTGAAAGATCCAAAGACTTTATCTAAGGCTTTAGGTGCAAATATTTGGTGGAAATAGATTCAAGGAGGACATGAAGCATGGAAGACATTGTGTTCACAAAAATATGGTTAGAATTGTACCTGAGATCCTCTATCAGACAGCCAGACCCTACCCATTGGCTCCTCTATTTTGTCTTTGGCCAAATAAATCAAATAGTTAATTCAGAAGCATGGATTCTAAGAGATCTGGAATAGTCATAAGGCCAAATTTTGGGAGCCTCGAAGCATGGATGGAACATACCAAGTTGGATCAGTATGAAAATCTTAGGGACATCCAGACCTTTTCCTCTCAACTAGGGCTGGTGTATGTTAAATATTTCTGGATAGCTCCCAATCCTCCTTCCAAAGATAATGGAAGACATAAGATCATTGTCTTGACCGAGGTCCACCCCTACAATGGGACGAGCTAACTAATATTCTCCAACAAAGCTACATATTATCAAGTGAAGATCTAGAAAAACTCTAACGGGAACATCTATCCATTATTATGTTTTTGGTCAAGGAAGTGTATGTCATTATTTCAACCACTGAGGATCTTGATCAAGACCCTCTTGGGAATAGAATATGGTACTCATATTTTTGGCCTAAGGTAGCCTTTTTCCTTTGTCTAATCAGGCATGGAAAAATCCTTACTTGGGATAGAATCTGGAGGAAAGGATTTTAAGACCCATCGAGGTGCCCTCATTTTAAAAACGAGGAGGATACATTGAATCATCTACTAAACTTCTACTTGGTGATGAATGAACTATCGATGCAAGTAGCAAATATTTCTAGAGCTCAGGATCAATCGGTGAATTACATAAACAAATGTTTGGAGCTATGGTTATTGAATCTTTTAAGAAATACAATACTCAATAGAGCATGGTGCCTATCCCAAGGTTTCGCTTTGTGGACCCTTTGGAAAGATAGGAATACTTTTTTTTTCCACTCAAATCCTATGAGGATCAGTCACATATGGGAAGTTACTAAACGCAATATCAAAGAGACCATCCTTCTGGAACGTTTGGAGGAGAATGTCTCAAAAGCTTATGGAAGATAGTCATATATGGTTTCGGACCTAGATCTTTTGCCCCCTTCTTCCTCCCCGGTTCACTATCCGGTGTATGTAGAGAGAAGACCATCAACAAACAGTTTTCTTCAACCCCCTCAGGGTTTCTTCAAATTGAACATTTATGGTGCCTCTAAGCGAAATATTGATCTTGTAGGTTTAGGCAGATTGATCTAGGTTGTATATTAAAAAGGAATTAAAGAATTTGCAGCACCATGTGGTATCAATACCAATAATGTTACAAACCTATTGGCCTTGGATAAGTGTCTCCAACTAGTGATATAAATGGGTCTTACCAATCTCCATGTTTCACGAGATTCTCAGTTAGTAATATCTATCCCATAGAATTTGATGAATGGTTCTCCTCTAGAAATGGTGGTGAAGAGCTGTTGACTAGAACTTATCTTTGAGAAAATACAAGCGCATATGTCCTCCTTCGACTATGTAATCATGGAGAACGTCTGAAGGAAAGGGAATCAAGTTGTATATAGACTAGCCAATTTGGGTAGCGATCACGATGACTGGTAGCTTCTCCTAGATTGGTTGTTTCCCTCCAACTCAACGCTTATGGATGAGCTCAGCCAAATTGTCACTAGAGAGGGGGCCTCCTTGATGGGGGTGTCTGACATTGAAAACCATGCATCACGTGAAGAATGGAATTTGGCATAAGGTATAAGTAGAGGAGGGTAGGCATTTAACCCCTCCATCACGCTGTAGTGAATTTCTCTTCATTTGAATGTGTGAAACATCTTCCTTCACCTGTTTGCAAAGGAATTTTATTGTCTCGAGGATGAATGGTGTCGACACTATGATGTTTAAGTAGTATCGTGCATGGAGTAGTCTAGGTATTTTTTGGCTTATCGCGGGATATAAATTTACCTATTTTCCATTTCTTAGGGTCATATGGGTATGGTGGTGGTATTTTATTTATCGCTCCTCCTATGGGCTCAATAAGGTAACAACTATTTCCCTACACTCGGGGTGAAATGTTCCCTCTCATTCCTTAGCCAGGGTGTATTTTGTCTAAGAAACTAGTCAGTCCTAGGCATTGATGTTTTGGGCCTGCATGGTTTCTTTCTTTGGAATTCCGAGTGGTGGTTCTTTATTTGTATGTGTAAAGTGTCTGTTGCTTTTATAAGTGGTGTCTTGGCTTTTAGTGGTTTACGATTTTGTTCGAGCGAAGGTTTTGGTGCTTGTGTGGTTTTGGATTTTTGGTGTACGCGTTGCCTGACTTTTCCTTCCTGGGTTGTTGATAGAAGAATTCTCTTCAACGAAGCCTAGTGGATTTGGCGTTGGTCAGGTTTTTAGAAGCCTAAACTTCTAGTTCTTCTTACACACTGCTCGGAGGTCTTCTTCTGTCTTTTCTAGATGAGGAGTTGTCTACTGGTTCTAGCCTAGGTTTGTGATTGTTTAGCAGAAAATTTGAGTCAACCTGACAATGACGCTATGTTACCTTGAATTCTTTCTTTGTTGTGTGGAATGCTGGGTTTCTACTGGAGGTTGGCTGATTAATAATGTGCATCATTTCTAGGTGTGTGGTGTTGGGTTTGATTTGGTGGTCCTTTGTGTGGATTAAGGTTAGCCTCGAAGGTTTGAGATTCAACCCAACCATCAGCATGAAAGTAGGTATGCATTGCTCGTGTGCCCCTGTCCAGGTGCAAGTGGAAGCATCTCGTCTCAGGGAGGGGTCAATTGTGCAGAATGGAGTTTGAGGTGGTAGTGTGAGAGAAAGGGGTGATAGTAGCAGTTAGGGTGCCGGAATTTCATGGAGCATTGGGCATGGTGATCATGGAGCACGTGGTGGGAAAAGGTCTTTGGTCAGTCCTACAGGTGGCAGGGGTAGCATGGTTCTTGTACATAGCAAACATGAGTAGGTAGCAGACATACGGGAAAAGGAAGTGGATGAGTCTCGAGGTCACAAGGGTGGACCAACAATTCTAGTGGTGTCCGGTTAGTTGGATGTGCATTTACTAGGCATGCTAGGAGAAATACGGCACTGTAGGTGATCGTTCGATCTATCATAGACATGATGGAATCTCATGATAGGGTCTAGAGGGAGGACCACGAGGAAATTATAGTCAATCTAGAGAAAATGCATTATTTTCAATGGCATGTCCACAAAATAATTGTGGTTGTCTAGCATGGGTATAATTTTTTGACTGAGAAGATCGAAAAGCTAGAAGCTTGGCTTGCTCACTTTGAAATAACATGTCAACTTCCTATATCGTCCTCCTCCTCCTCTGTGAACGGGGCCAAATAATCCTACTTCACTCACCTCTCATGACTAATTACGGTAACCAGTGTCTTACTAGTTCCTTTTGTTTTCTAGTATGTAAGGCCTTTAAGGTTGTGGATCTCTTCGTTGGGAATTTTTCTTTTTGTATTTAACATGGCAATAACATTGGTAAACAAACTTGATCGAAGCGAGACCACATGTGTTTTGATATCTTTGTATATGTTTTTTGAGTACTGAAAAATCTTCGACTTACAATTATTTTTTTAACAAGTATTGACAAAAAAATTACACCAAGGAAGATTTTAATAAACTCCTTAAAATTTATATGTACAATAAATGGTTGAATCACCATGGTACATAGAAAAATGTATAGGTTATTTTATCAATAATATAATATGCATGTATAGTTTTTTGGCGAATGTTTCAGTGAATTATAATTTTTTTAAAATATTGGTGATTTTTCCACTATATTATAAAACACTATAGAGTCTTGATAAATCTTTCACAAAAATAGAAACAATTGTAAAGCATTGGATAATACTTCATAATGTATGCAATTATATATAATAATAATAATAATAATAATAATAATAATAATAATAAAATTAAACTATAATATAGTCTTCCATGTTTGATAAAATAAACAACATGGTTTATTTTTGTGAAGTTTATTATTATAAACTCCTGCAAGTCTCTTTGTATGATTTTATCATTTTTTATCACAAAGGTCTTATTAGCTCCCAAGAGGCAACTAGTTGGATAGGTACTCCTAAAGGTGTACAATGTTGAACTATAGAGGTTCTTTTGCTCAAACTCGGTCTTGATACATTCAAATAGCTCAGCCATACTCTATGTAATTCACATTCTATAGGATTGACATCAAAATAATGTATATTAATAGCTATCTTAAAATCACAAATCCATCAAATTATTTTGGTTTCTTATACATTTCTTCTCTAATGGCTGGATACTTCTCAAGTTCCTTGGCTTTAGATAAACACATTGACTTCCCCCAAAATAATTGAAGCCATATATTAAGCCTAATGCCATATCTTTCTCAAATAAGCATGACAAAAATATCAAAATATGGTTTCTTTACTCAAAAAGGGTCTTTAACTTTAACTCAAACCCTTAAATCAATAAAAATTAGATGAAACCAATCATGTACCAACAAAAAGTTCAATTAAACATCAAAATATAAAATAAGGAAGGAAAAATCAATTACAAATAATAGAAACTTCCATTAAGTGAGGTCTTGTTACTCAAACTCTTGGTGAACATTTTTTAGCATGGTTGTCAATGCTCAGTTATAAATGAAAATAATTGACTCGATGTTTTTAATGGGTCACCATGTTAACCATCTTGATCATGGTTGATAATTGTTGAACTCGTTTTTCCATGGTGAATATAGTTGCATTGTTGGGAAAAGTTATTAAAGTTATATTAAAAATTAAATATTGAAAAATATGAAATGTTAAATAATATTAAATCTACATTAAATTTCTTATTTAAAGCTATTTAAGTTAAAGTTATTAAGTATAATGGCTATAATAATTTCTATGTCGATGTTGACTATGGTTAACCGGGTGATTGACATGAGGTAATGTATATATTAATATATTAATTCATAACTTAATATCTTAATGTGGAGACAAAATATTATTAATCTCTTAGTATTCATTATATATAATAAGTAATAATTTCTTAATCTTAATAATGTCATAAACATTAATTTTATTATACTAAATCAATTAAGTTAAAGTTATAGTATTACTCATGACTATTATATTTTCTATAATGTTGACAGTTACTATGGTTTAACTGGAGCTGATTGCATGAGTAGATGCATAATCATTAATATTTTATTTAAACTTAATACTTAAATAGGTGAGACAATTTATTTAATCTCTTATTATATATATCTATTATATATATATTAATATATTATATATATATATAATTAAATACTATATTTATAATTATTAAATTATTATTAAATATTAAAGTTAATTATTAAGCAAATTATGGCTAACATTTCTATGTCAATGTTGCTAGGTTAACACGTGATTGACATCGAGGTAATTATTAAATTTAATATATTATTTATAACTAATACTTAATGTGGAGACCAAAATTTTTATCTCATTATATAAGCGTAATATAATATATATATATTTTTTAATTCATTATGATAAATTAATTCCTATGATGCATACTTAATAATGTATTATTATGAAACTATTATGGGTTAAATAATAGTATAAAATTATTAAAAACGCTCACTAATATACTAACAAATGCTATTATAAATAATCCTAATATTAATATCATTAATAAACCTCAAGTCTTATTAAAAAATTATTATTAAACCTTTATATAAATAGTAATAGCATTTAGATTATCTTTCGGATACGTCGCATAAGGATTATTTTTAATCGATGTTTCGAACCAGCAACGGTGGTTCATCTTCAGGATGTGAAAGAATATTGAAAGTCTGGTCTTATTTTTCTAATTATATATATAGAGATGCTTAACTGACAGATATAATTAATTTAATTATTCTTTTTCACTTTTAGGTTTATGGTTATATTAGTTACATTCCTGTATTAATTATCAATTATCTAATAATTTAAATTTAATTTAACTAATATCTAATTAAAAAATATAATAATTAAGAAAATAAATATAATTAGATAATTAAAACAAATATAATTAATATAACCATAAACCTAAAAGTGAAAAATAAATAAATGAATTAATTATATATGTCCGCTAAGCATCTCTATATATATAATTAGAAAAATAAGACTAGTCTTTCAATATTCTTTCATATCCTGAAGATGAACCACCATTGCTGGTTCGAAACGTCGATGAAAAAGAATCCTTATGCGATGTATCCAGAAGATAATCTAAATAATAATGAAACTCACAGAAACCTCAAAGACAATTAATAACATTATTAATAACCACATTAATGTTCTTAATCTTTATATTAATGTTATTAACAAACATTATTATTATTATATCTTATTAATAAAGTTTATTAAACTTTATTATTAATAAACCTAATGTCTACGGTGTGTATGGATAATTATGGTTGAGGATGATGTCTATGTTGATTATGGTTGACCATGTGGCATGTGTTAATGTATATATTAATATGTTATTATGTGTTATATGTGTAGATAAATGTATTGATTATAAATTATTAAGCTAGAAGGTTATAGTTTAAATAATATTATTAATAAAAGTTATTAAACTTTATTAATAATAATTACTATAACTAATATAAATATATAACACTATTAATAGTCGAATTTAATTTTTAACCTTAATATAATTATTACTATAAACCTTAAACCTATATAAAACTTATTTAATAATAATGTATTAATAAATTTTATTAAACCTTATTAGCAAGCCTTAATATTAATATTATTAATAGAAACCAAATAGCCTAGTGATGTAATCTTGATTTTGATATGAATGTCTAGAGCTAATGTTTATATTTGGTTTTTTGTAAATTTTGATGCTAGCACAAAGATATTGTAAAGGACTAACGTTGAAGATATATTGTCATGCTATCAGAATTTTCTTAATTAAACTAAGTAAATTCCATTTCCTATGGAGGTGTACCTCGATCAATTATGCCATGAATTTATGTCCATTTAAAGAAAGAGGGTTTTCATGAGTTCTTCTGGATAATCAATAGATTTGGAAAGGGAAACACAAAGATAAGATAGAGGAACATGTGGTGTGTCAAGCAAGAATTTAGTGTAACCCTTCACCCTCAAGCATTCCTTAGGTGATGATACCCTTCCTTGAAATGTGAAACTATGAAATTTTCTCATTATTTTAGTCCTAATGCAAAGATTCTATCCATAGGACATATTTTATTCTCTATATCTAAATCCATGTGATGAAAATTCAAACAATTTTGGGCTAAAATAATAGAGTCGAGAAGGTAAGAACATTGTAAAAATATTTAAATGTGATATTAACATAGAAACATGGGAAATAAATAGAAAAATATGAAGAATACCATAACGAAAATGAATTGTTTGGATTTATCTTACCTAATGGGATTTTATAGGTTAACGATGTGTTCACAAATTCCTTTAATATATGCATGCCTATGGGTTGAGGCTAAAAGAAATTAAAAACATCTAAATAACTAATGTATAATAGGATAATATAAAAAATAAAAAATAAGTACATGTATGTAGTTCAAAAACTACAAGACTGGAAAGGATACGGTATTATGGTGCATCACTGGAAATGATTTACTTTGTATATCTTCATACATCATATAATATTGTCCACATTAGTTTGAAAGTGTCCCTACTTTCCTCCTCATTTATGAGTGAGATTGTAGAAGAAAAAAGTATTATGTTAATGTGTTAAAGGTCACTTGTTGGAGAATAAAGCATGATGATGACTTTAAATTGGCACTTACTCTTCATCTCCACTAATGTGGGGCTTAAAAAAAATTACACTGACCTACACAAGGATGACGCTAATTTGACCATCTCAAACCTTTATGATGTGAAATTTTTATGGTGCCTTATCCAATTACAACTTAATTATGCTAACCATGATTTCACTTGAATTTTAATGTACCTTCATTTTTTATTTGATTTCGACAAACCTTCATTTTATCTTTAACTTCCTCTTGACTTGTATAAAATGAGAGAATGTTTATCTGATACAAATTCCTCTCATGCATTACTCTTAGTGGAAATTTTATGATCCATATACTTTCATTATAAAATTGATCTTTACATATCCAAACATGGATTTCGTATAAGAAAAATTCTTGTACAAAAATACATACTTGCTAGTACTTACCCTTCCTTAGAATGGTCGTTTTCTTCAGAACTCAAGGTGTTATTTTCTTGTGAATCTTGGTCAATTCTAGTTGTTAGTTTCTTCACATAATTCACAAAAATTGACCGAACCACCTTGCTTGTAGTGACCATGGAAGCCTATTTCATATGGTGTTAATGACTATTTAATGTTTGAACCAATGATGTCACAAATATTGCCTTAATAATTTACTCTATCACTAAGTCATCTACACCTCAAGGATCAAGCCTATTATTTTTAGAGATGAATTAACTGAGTAATTATCTAAATTGTCATCCAACAATAACTTAATACTTAACAACTTGCGATTTTTACATAAGTAATTATTATATTATAACATTTCTTCACTTATATATTCTATGATATATCCATCTACTTTGAAGTTCCAAGAGAAATATGTTAGCATTATGGTGTGGATGGATCCAACTAGCTGATGTTGGCATTGTTTTCATGATGGGAGCTAGCATATGTTAGAACTGATGTCAACCTTGTGATGTATTGACGGTTAGACAAGGGAAATATGGTAGTGGCGTGGTTGATGGTTTCTCATATGCTAGTGGTGTTCATGACCTAGTTTAGGAAATGGAGGTTGACTTGTTTGCTTTATGAGGATGTTGTTGAGGTGCTACAATGTGATTCAAGAGGTGTTACAAGTCTATTTAGATGTATTTCAACTTGTGTAGGTATTTAAGGAGAGTAGAGGGATTCTTGGCATTCATGTCAACTCTTGTTTGTTATCCCTTACGCCAAACTGACAGTGGAACTTAGGAGACAAGTTTGATCCATTTGCAGAAGTGTCAAAGGTTGTGACAACAGTTTGGCAGCATGTACAGGAGTTGGAGAAGGTAAGAAAGAAGTTGCAGGCAATGTTTAGCTGGAGTTTTTGTGTTTTGACCATCATCTGCCCCAACCAAACCCATGCATGTTTGTGCATGCGGTTAAAAGTCTCTAGACAACCTCATGGAGATAAGCCTGTGAATGTGGCTGCAACCTAGATTAGGTAGTTTTGTGCATGTTGTTGTGTCTTTAGCTAGAATTTCTCTTCATTTGTTGCACATATTTAGATTAATTCAACTTGGAAATATTGGGAGGCTTCTAAATTAATTTAAAAAGGTTGGAATTGGTTTGAAATTTATTTCTATGGGTGTGAATGAATTTAGTGCACAATTAATGATCGTTGAGGATTGATTTCATCAAATTTGTGCACTCCTAATGATCCAGGTGGCTCCCGAGACACACATAGGACAAAGAGGGCTTATGGAAGCTCGAAAATAAAAATGATCAGAACGATTTCAAACTAGGACCAGAACATAGATCTTGTCATCCTAATCATGGCGGTGCAAATGGTTCATCAATCGGAGCTCATATGAGGGAGAACAATCCAGTCAAAGTTTTGCTCAAACTTGGGTTGTGGGCTAGGTTTAAGTGTCCTACAATTTGAAGAATACTATAGATGCATTGACAAAATATATGAGCTCTGAGAAGTTCTCTTGGTGTAGAGAGACAATGGGCATTTCAAGGCTGGGAAAATGACTAAGCTCTCTTGTGACCCCCTCTGGAAAGAAAACAATAAGTGGTATTAGAGCCAAAGGTCTCGAGTTCGAAACACACTTGGCTTGCGTTGAAGGGGAAGATTGTTGGGCTCCCCGTTAATGGTGGTGTTGATCCAATGCTCCTGTGTGTTTCATGGATCTGTTAACTCTAGCAAAGGGAATATTTCCTCTTGTTGTTTTTCTTCATCACCTTCTGTAGTTTTACCTATTTCTGTTGTTTCTGCTTTGATTTCTATTGTCTCAGGTGGTGTTTTCTCCTTTTCCTACTAAGCTTTTGTCTTTCTAGTGGTAGCCTTCTTTTGAGCTGCCTTGGTTTTATTTTTCTCAGCTTTTGTCCTCTTTCTCTTTGCTGCTCTTGATGTTGTTTCCTTATTTGCCTTAGGTTCAACTGTGGTTTTGTCTAGTTTCTCCTCTTCTTTTTGTTTCTCCTCTATGTGCCTTACCATGCCCAACTCTCTGCTCATCTCCCGTAACCTTTTTTCCATGTGCCCTATATCTTTGACCCCTTTAGATTTGGCAATCTGCATCTAGGTGTGGGTCTTAACCCTTTCTTTTTGTAATTCGAAGAAAAGAGGTATTACGAATTTTTGTGGGATGATCTTCGCACCTTCTAGAAGATTTTAATATGAGCGTAAATTACACTGAGGGCTTGGCTCAGGTATTTATTTTTCCTTACCTTCCTCTTGTGACTATTCTTTTGCATACTTTTCCAATTTTTTAGTTTCTTTAAGCTTGGCCAGTGTCTCCTATATAGAGGTTTGTGCCTCTTGTAGGATTGCTTTGGAGTCCATCAGTTTGACCCTTTCCTTCTAGGTGTGGTCTTTGGACTCCCTCTCTCATAGGTGATGGAGATTTTGGAGGGAGATTCCTCCTTTTTCACAGTAAGTGTATCCTCAATGATAATGGGTTCTTTTGATGGTCGTTGGGGCTTGCCCACCTTAATTCTGGTGCTCCTCCCAGCTTTCAAATACATTGATGTCTGTCTTTTTCTTTTTCCCTTTTGCTTAGCTAGATTGCTTAATGTAGCAAGCACAATTGCTACTTCCCTTACTAGTGTTTCAGGGGATATTTCCTCCTGCTATTTTTCTTCTCCACCTTCTACAATTTTACCTGTGCCTTCTGTTTCTGCTTTGATTTCTACTATCTCAGGTGGTGTTTTCTCCTTTTCCTGCTGAGCTTCTGCCTTTCCAGTGGAAGCCTTCTTCTGAGCTGCCTTGGTTTTCTTTTTCTCAACTTTTGTCCTCTTTCTCTTTGCTGCTCTTGATGTTGTTTCCTTCTCTGCCTTAGGTTCAACTGTGGTTTTGTCTGGTTTCTCCTCTTCTTTCTATTTCTCCTCTTTTTCTTCTTTTAGTTGACTATTTTGTGCCTCCTCATGAAATTCCTTCTCAAGTTCCTCTTTTTGATCCTCCTCTTCACTGCCAGACGGGCTAAGGTCATCAGTAAGAGTTTTGATGTCATCTCCTCTAGACATGTTCCTGAAAATTTCCCAAGCTATGGGGATGGTGTAGGTGTGAAGGGCATCCTCTACTAACAATTTGATGAGCCCATGGTGGGCCAGTTGGTCTGGAACCCCTGCATTCAACTTGGTGCCACATTCTATCAAGGATTGGAGGAGGAAATATGGGAGACTGAGTTTTCTAGTTGCAAGTAGGTCCATTCCATATGGTAATTCATGTAATAACATGAAGTGATAACCATAAACTATACTGATTCTTCCTTCACAAGAGATATATTCCATGATCTGGTAGTTGACCTAACCCCATGGATGAGGTAAAATTGTCCTTTTGACCCCATTATTATCCTCTACAGCATGCTCGTTAGGCTGAAAAAATATCTATTTAGTAACCTGTCCTAATGGTTTTTTCTTATATGCTCCAGGGGAGCCCAAGTGGAAGACCTATGATTTTGCTATAAAATATAGCGTAAGCTCTAGAGTTAGACGCTAAAACTGACTGTAGCATGTGTTTTGGAATGGGGTCTTAAGGACAGTAAAAATTCCTTGGTCACCTCTTCATCATAACCGAATTTTCTCAAAGAAAGACATCCAGTTTTCCCTGGTGAAGAGGGCCACCACTTCGGGGTGCTCATGCAATTTGTTGGAGTTCAAAGGCTCCTTTCTCATAAAACCTCATGGCATGGTGTTTAGTGTCTTCTGAAATGCTTAGGTGAGGAAGAAGGCAACAATTTTCAAAACCGAAAATAGAGGAGTGGTTGATGTTTGTCTTTCTAAGACCAGAGAGGGAATTTCTCCTGTTCTTCTTTTTTCACAACATCAATTTGAAATTTTTCTCCCTTCAAACTATTTTCACTCTGAATTTACTTCTTGGCTTTTGGAAGAAATCAATACTTTGACAGAACAAAGAATATATAACACAATGCTTTTTCACAGAGTAGACCGACTTGCAAATTTGTTTTTTCACAGGCTTGGTTTCTATGGTTGCATCCTTTTTTTTTTTTAGGAGAATATAGGAATGGAAAGAAAAAATAGATTTTTGAGTGTAGAGAAGAAAATGGAGAGACTGTAGGGAATTCAGGAAAACACAGCCAGACTTTTAAGCTCTCTTTCCTTTCATTTTCCAACCCAATGCTTTACTTTTAATCCACCACCTTGTATAGATATATTACATGCAGAGTGGGTTTCTGATCCTACCTCTTTTCAAGCTCGAATTTGGAAAAAATTCCAAATTTTTCCTCTACAGAGCTTCTCTCTGGCCTTCCTGTAGAAATCCTCCTGTAGACAGTGTTCCTGCTCTTGTAGAATGCAGTAATGCTCTTGTAGAGCCCAATAGGTAGAAGGGTTTTGAAAAACTAGCAGAAAATGATTGGTTCGCTATTTTGAAGGTGGTAAGTGAGTGCTGCAGTGGAGAACTTGTGAATGCAAATGAAACAAAAGGTGGTGGAGGCTTAGACCATACTGTACTTAAGTTGATGGCGTAATCTGTGGTGACAAGGTGAGGTAGCAAGATGGGTACGTTATCCCCATCTGAACCATTGGCTCTACACTAGTGTCATTATGGTTTTTCATGTCAACTGACCGCCATCACCTCCATTATTCCCGTTATACGCCGCCACCACTACTGGTTCTAAGTTTTTCTTCTCGAGTTGATGGGCCACACGGGCTGACTACATATCTGAACTACAGTTTGAATGGGACAAAGCTTGTTTGAACTCAATGATGGTGATTTGAACTGAACGAGGGTGGCTAGTTAGCTAGCCACTGATTTCATGAATCGTGACCACCCCAATAGTTCATGTAGTTCCTAAATAATATTCATTCAATAGACGAACGGGTTTTGGCCACTTAACTGTTAGTCGCTATTGTGCTTTGCATGCTCGGACTTTGGCACTTCATTTCCTCACTGCTATTGCTACTAGTGCTCTGCATGCTCATACTTTGGATTATGCTGGTGATTTTTCAATCACGCTCTGCTCCTTCCGTGTTGCATATATCTTGGCTACGCTAACGCTGCCTCTGGAGCTTGAATTTTTTAAGGGATCAACTACTACAGGAATCCTACAGGATTTCCTGTAGCTGCTTCTCCCTCTGAAAATTTAGGCTGATGCTTGAGCAGGGGCTAAAAAGATAGCTGAAGAAGGTTTTGAATGAAGGGAATAATAGCTGGAAGGCATCAGGTAAGAGCAAGTGAAGAATGTTGTTGTTTTATTATATATCTTTTGGAGGAAAAAACAAAAGAAACAGAATTTTGTGTTTTTTTTGTGTGCAGGGAAGAAAAAACGAGTGGAAATGTGGTTGTGGATGGATGGAATGGAGGATTAGGATGATGGATGGTGGCACGGATGTCCACAGGCCTTCTAGACAAATTTCTAGTCCTCGGATTCTTCTCTGAACTTGATTTTGGGCTTTTTGTAGTTTCTACAGGAGCCTCCTGTAGAATGCATAGAGTGTCTTGTAGGATGCAAAATTTTCAGAACAAATGAGACTAAGGCTTGGGAAAAGACAATGGCGATGGAGAAATGAGTTATCAAGATTGTATGCAGCCTCACCATGTGTTTTCTCTTGTGTAACCCTCCTGTAACTTGTAATGCATTAAAAATTTAGGTTTTTATATTTTTTCTTTTTTTCTTTTTTTTTTGTTGTTCTTTTTTATGAGACAGCTGGGGTGCCTTCAGGAGGTTTCCACCCTCACTTCCTACCCTGGGCGCCTCCAAGAGGTTTTCACCCAGGGATATTTTATTCCTTTTTCTGTTTTTTTCTCTGTTTTTTCTCCTTTTTTTTTTGCTGAGGGTGTGAGTGGAGTGGAGACAGGGACATGTTCCACTACCAACATTGTTTTACCCAGATTCTCAATGAATTCTTGCTTGGAAAGGGGCTTCTTGTAGATCTTCAACCTATGCCCATTGAGGAGCATGGGGATGGCTTCTTCATCAATTATCCAGATCAGGACTTAACCATTGTCATTGATTTTTTCTACTGTGTATGGTCCTAGCAATCTTATCCTCAGTTTTCCCTTGAAATCTTGTATCTTGAATCATATAGTAGCACCCAATCTCCTTGTTGGAATTGCTTTTCTTTGAGATGTATGTCATGCCATATTTTTCTTTGGAGTTAGACTACCTCTGAGTGGATAAGGGCTTGCAATCTCTGTTCATCCAATCCATTTAGCTGAAGCAATCTCTCCTTTTGTGCATGGCTGAGATGTAGGTCTAGCTGAGCCACCATCCTTAATGTGTTATATTCAAATTCTATTGACAGTAGAGCCTTCTTCCCATAGACTAGCTCATAGGGTGTGAACCCTGTGGTGGTTTTCCAGGTGGTATTATAGGCCTAGGTGGCTCAACCAATCGATCTGCCCAATCTTTCCTGTTGTTGCTCACTACCTTAGTCAAAATCCCTTCTAAAGCTCTATTAGTGACTTCCACCAGTCCATTTCCTTGCAGACGATAAGGGGTGGAAGTTCTCTGCTTAATCTTGTGATGTGTGAGTAGGTCTTCAACCAGATTGGAAGTAAACTAACTCCCTTAATCTGTGACTAATTCTCTTGGATAGCCAAACTTGTACAAGATATTTTCCCTCAAAAACTCAACTACTTTTTCTTCTGTTGCTACCTTGATCGCCTTTGTTTTTTCCCATTTTGTTATATAATTAGCACACACAATGATGTAAGATTTC
The DNA here is from genome assembly GCA_000404065.3 of Pinus taeda. Classification (NCBI taxonomy): domain Eukaryota; kingdom Viridiplantae; phylum Streptophyta; class Pinopsida; order Pinales; family Pinaceae; genus Pinus; species Pinus taeda. The sequence continues at coordinate 138,261 of APFE031687815.1, read as the reverse complement.
TGTTTTGAATGAGGGTTGATAGGACCAACAAAGTCCATGCCCCATTTCTCAAATGGCTCGAGATTCACTTGAGGTTACATGGGCATATCATCCCTTGGAGTAGGTTTCCCCATCCTTTGACATTGGTCACATTGGTTGATATATCTCTTGACATCTTGATGAAGAGTGGACCAATAGTAACTTGCTTGCAGAATTTTGAAGGCAGTCCTCTTTGCTGGAAAGTGGCCCCCACAGGAGCCATCATGACAAGTTAGGAGGATGTCAAAAACTTCCACCTCCCTGACACATCACCTAAAAATTTGATCTAGGCCAAGTTTAAAAAGATTGCCCCCAATTCAGGTGAATGGGGCACTTTTCCTCATGATATTGCTCTTCTCTTTTGAGGATAGGTGTGGTGGAAACTTCGCTGAAACCAAATAATTTGCTATATCAGCAAACCATGGAGAGAGTACTGAAACAAAAAATAGGTGTTCATTTGGCATTTGATCATCCACCATTCCTTCTTCACCTGCAGGAAGATCTAACCTAAACAGAAAATCAGCAACAACATTTTCCTTACCCGGCTTATCAACAATGGTCAAATAGAATTGCTGCAATAAAAGTAACCATCTAATGATACGAGCATTTACATCTGGTTTATTCATGAAATACCTAATTTCGGCGTGATCAGTGTGTACGAATGTTTGATAGTTGGTGATGTAGTCTCTGAACTTATTCAGGAAATGGACTACTGCTAGAAGCTCCTTTTCAGTTACAATGTAGTTTAATTCTGCCTTGGATAAATTTTTACTTACAAAATATATGGGATAAGGCAGCTTCTCATCAACTTGCCCTAAGGATACTACTATCACTTTGTTCGAGGCATCTGTGTGAATGTGGAAAGGTAGGGCCCAGTTTGGACCTCTCAAAATTGGGGCAGTTACCAGTTTACCTTTCAAGGCATCCAAAGCCTCTTGACAGTTGTCAGTCCGTATGAACTCAGCATCTTTTCCCAAAATACCAAACAATGGAGAGGCTAGCTTATTAAAATCCTTAATGAATCTTCTATAATACCCTACTAAGCCTAGAAAACTCTGAAGATCTCCTACCTTTTGAGGAGTTGGGACCCTTTGGATGATAGAAATCTTGTTGGGATCCACCTGTAATCCTTGCTGAGAAATTGTATGACCTAGAAATGTCCCTTCAGTCATTAGGAATTCAAATTTTTTAGGACTGAGGGATAGGTTCATTTTAGTACACTTGGCTAAAATTTTTCGCAGGTTAGTTAAAGCTTCCTCGAAGTTAGAACCATCAGGGATAAATTGATCCATATAAATCTCCACTGAATTATGAACCAGTTCAACAAATATGCTCATTACTGCTCTCTGGAAGGTGGCAGGAGCATTGCACAAACAAAAAGGAAGGACCCGATATGCAAAAGTACCCCAAGGACAACTGAAAGTGGTCTTATCTTGGTCTTCTGGGCTGATTTGGATCTGGTTCTACCCACTAAACCCATCTAGGAAGGAGAAGAACTTCTTCCCTACCAGGCCATCTAACACTTGATCTATGAAAGGCAAAGGGAAATGGTCCTTCTTGGTGGCCTTGTTTAGTTCCCAATAATCTACACAGATTCTCCACTTCCCATTTTTCTTTGGCACTAGCACCAAAGGAGAAACCCATTCGCTATCATTGATGGGGTGGATGAATCCTACATCCAGCAACTTTTGTAGTTCTTATTTGACAATATCCTTAAGGGTTGGACTCATCCTCCTTTGAGGCTGCCTGACTGGTTTACAATCTTCTTTAATGTAAATGTGATGAGTACAGACTGACAGATGGACTCGCTTCATCTCCTTATACTTACAAGCAAAAGCATCCAAGTGATTTTTCAATAAGCTACATAGTTCTTTCTCCTGAGAGGTGGATAGAGATGAGTTGATCTTCAAGGTTCTTTCTGGGCTGAATTCCACATTCTTAATGCGGAGAGAGGTCAGATCAGCCACACAGAGATCAACTAAAGGATTGGCTTAGGTTTATTTCATCAGCTCTTCTAATGGAAACACACTGGGGGGTGGATTTTGAATCAAGTTCTCAATAAGATCATCCTCGGTTTGCGGACACCCCATGGTAGCTTCTACTATACACAATGGTGTAAAATAGACTTCATCCTCATCTTCCTCCTCTAACGAGAGAGGTAAATCATGTTCTAGCAGAGGTTGGGCAGGGATAGTGGACTAGCTATTTGGACATATGCACATTCTTGATTGTCATGTTCCTAGCTTGACAACTGATGTAGGCATCTGTAGTAGCCAACCACGGCCTTCCCGGAATGAGAGAATACCCAATGAGCTTTTCCTTTGGCTAGAGAACTAGGAAATCAGCAGGGTACTCCCAGGAATCAGTAGAGACCATTACATCTTCCACAATCCCCTCAGGGGTCACGGTGGAGTAGTTTCCTAACTACAGTACTGTTGATGTCTTTCTTAGGGAACCCTAAAGGTTGAGTTTCGGCATAGTGTTCCTGGTCATCACATTAATGGCAGTCCCTAGATCAATAAAGGTATGGAGGGATTATGGTGCCATTGATGTCTACATTGACTACATGACTCCCAGGGTCTAGATATTTTGGACAGATCATCTGCCCCAACATCAGGTCAGACAGTTGTTCTATGACATTGATAGTTAGGGCATCTCTCTTGCGCCTACCTGGGTGCCTAAAAAACTTCTCCTTGATCATCGTGTTGTATATGGGCACATCCTTTATGGCTTGGAGAAGCAGTATCTTTACACATAACTGTTTCAATTCTCCTAGAAGTTCATTTTCTTCTGGGGTCGGTTGTGTGGTTCCAGTTAGTCTCTCAGGAAAGGGTGGAGTGACTTTTGGTTCACTTTCATGTTTTTCTTCCTCATGCTCCTTATGAGGGGGTTGGCTATCTGGGATAACCTTCCCAGATCATAGGTTAATCTCCTAAATCTCCACAACATAGGTTGGGCATGATGTTTCTCCACTATATACCTGTTGGGCCTGTCTGTTGTTAGGGTTTGGATTTAGTTGAGCAGGTATTTTGGGTTGTATTGGTGGAGTAGGAGGTAATGGTTGAGGTTGAGCAGGTGGTGGAGGCAAGAGAGCAGGAGGAGAGCTGTATTGGGGCCTCCATCCCTGATGAGGTGCATTCCACTAAGGTTGTGGCTAAGCATAAGATTGAAACGAGTGAGCAACTAGGGGAGCCTGGTATTGATGAGGATATGACCAAGGAGGGGGAGTGGATTAGGAAGGATGAGCAGGGGGGCCTCAATAAGGCATGAGTGGCTTGATTGGGGTTGTAATAGTTCTAGGATGTCCATTGCATTACCTGTTGGTAATCTGGGTCCATGTGGCCTCCTTTGGTTCATGAAATGGAGTGGTTTAGTGGCTCCTTTAGCCCCCTAATATGCACCTTTGATTCCAGGCAAGGAAGGGCACTGATTCGTAGGATGGTCTTCTTCATAGACTAAACACACTTATATAGAGTTCAATGGGCATTCATTCCTAGGATACTTTCTAGTGCACCTGGGACAAAAGATGGCCAAAGCCATCTCGGCTTCCTCTTGTTTCCTTTTGATATGCAAGGTATCCATTTTCATGGTAAGAGTCTACCTCACCTCGCTCTTGAAATATTCCAACCGATTCTCAATTTTGTTTCTAAGGGATGAACTGGATGAGGATGTACTGGCTAAAGGTTGACTTCCCCTATGTCTCTTTCTAGCTGACCTGGAATGGTTTCTAAACACAATATTTATGTCATCATAAGGTTGTTGGTAGATGTCTCCTCCTGCCAACAAATGGAGGGTATCTAGAAGGTCTTCTGGGACTCCTCTAAGTAGAACCAACATCAGAGATTCAGGGTCAAGTGTGCACCTAGCCCTTTTATAACTGAGTTGAAACCTTTCTTCATAGTCTTCTACAGATTCATCACTTCCCATGGTCATTTGGAAGATCTATTCCTTGGTATCCTTTGACCTAAAATAGTCCCGGTATTTGTTGTTAAAGGCTTGTTGCATTTGAGCCCAAGTTGTGATATTGTTTCTAGGTAACCCCATGAACCAATGCAAGGCTACATCCTTGAGGGTAGAAGGAAACAATTTCAACTTCTACTCGTCTTCTGCATAGTCATAGGTTTGACAAAGAACAACAAATTCAAACAAGAAGGTATCAAGATCTTTGGTAGTTAGTCCATGGAAGTGAGGTAAGGTTGAAGGGCTTACGTTTTTCATTTTTGTGTCCCCATTGGTCTCTTGGATAGGAAAGGCACCTTCTATACTTTCCCCATTTCCTCTAACATTTCTATTTTCAGCCATGGTCTCAGGAGGAATGGTTTCTTTCTCTTCTTCTATTATAGGATATTTGTATATCTATGGAGGTTAACCTATGGGTTCTTTTGGATCACTGCCACCAAAGAAGAGAGAAGGGTGACTCAGTGATATGGTGGGGGTGTTGGGTAGTAATTTTCCTGAATTACCTCTGTTCCTACGAGGCAAGAAAGGAAATCTCTTTTTCTGGGTGATTTTTTTTTTTTTTTTTCTAGTTGTACCTGCAAAACTGAAATGGATTGAACAACAAATAGCAACTAACTGAAATAAACCTTGTTGAAATGAAAATTGTAGAATTGAAATGAAAGCAAGAGATGACTGATCTACTTTGCTGAAATGAAATTATAGAATTGAAATGAAAGTAGGAAATGCCTAATATACAATTGCTAAAATGAAATTGCAGAATTGAAATGAAAGCAGGAAATGTCTAATCTACGCTTTCTAAATTGAAATGGAAGAATTGAAATGAAAGAAGGAAATTTCTAATCTACTTTTGCATAATTGAAATTGCAGAGTTGAAATTGAAACAACTACTCTACTTTTGCTGAAATAAACTACTTAGGATAATGTTGCAATACAAAATAGAAGAAAAGCAGTAATCACAAAATACTCTGGCACTTCCCCGACAACGGTGCGAATAAGAGTAGTGAGCTCCAGTATTGTAGCAATAATGTTGTGACTCCTCGGGCTTCCTTCTTTACTTTTATCAAGCCAGTGGTTCGTAACAAACTTGGAAGCGACAATGTTGTATGCACAAGTACTAGCTCTTACTGTATGTTGTCGCTTGATCAGCTGGCACAAGTTTGCTAGGAGCTTAAGCCAACTTCTATGAGTTCTCAGAAGAAACTTTAATTTTGATGAAACGAAACTAACTCTACAGGGGCTATTCTATTTGCAGAAAGAGAAGGAAAACTGAAATGGAACACAAACCCTAGCAAACCCTAGTTGTGCAAGAAAAGAGATGGAAACTACTAAAATGGGTGCCCTTGATTACTGAAAACGAAAATTTCATTTATTCAAGCTAATTCTGAAGAGAAATGAGAAGAAACCATCTTTTTGTACTTTTGAGTATTTTTATGTGGAATTATTATGCTTGTGATTTGACTAGTTGTGACTGTGTAGAGGTTTGGTGGCAAAGGAAGATGGAATTGGCTTTTATAGATGGTGAGGAAGATGTCGAGAGGTCCTAAGAAGCCCCCAGTACCCTTCTTAAGACTTCTCTTTCGATCAGGCTTCGAAAAATCCCTCACAGGAACTTCTACAGGAGGCTTCATGGGATATACAGGAGGTTCTACAGGAGGATCTACAGGAGGAGGCGGAAAGTGGTTTTTTGAGGTTTGAAGGTGGAAAAATGATGGCAAAGGGGAAATGAAGGTTGGAAGAAGGTGTTGAGGGGCCTAGAACTTGCCAAGGAATATCAGGAATGAAGGAGATGGTTGGATTTGTTCAAAGGACAAAAGAGCGATTCTATGGAAAAACACAGAAATTAGGGTAGATTGGTAAAATGTGGTGAAGGAGTGGGGAAATCTTGAAGAAGTGAGTTTGGATTGGTTGTTTAATGGAGGAATGATGAGTTGGGATGTTTTATGAGAGATCTACACACTTCTCAAAAATCACCAAAGAAAGAACCGAAAAATAGAGTTTCGTCTATTTTAACCTAAATTCTGACCTAAAACCAGAAAAGTGCTAAACAGAACTTTATGAACATAAATTTGTATGAGAAAACCATGGTAAATGAACATGAAATGATCTAAGCATGTGAATCCAAACTAATATCAACTTCTCCAACTCGAAATATCACACTAGCAATTGCATTGGAAGAGCAAAACCTATGTTTTGGTGGCAGGAGTAGTGCATTAACCTCAAATCATGGTCCCAAAGAGGGAGAAAGGAGATCAAGGCCTGCTAGTGGCCTTTTTGGATCTTTTTCTATTACTACAACAAACTACCTAAGCAACTTAAAAGCAAAAACAACTATTCTAACCATCAAAAGCAACCTAATTTAACAAAGCGAGATTAACCCAAACAACAGAATATATCTCATGAATGCAATTAAAAGCATACAAATACACAAAGGAGGTGCTGGGAAACTTGGGTTGGGCCCTAACCCAAGAGCTTTAGCCCTCTAAAAAAGAGCAGTTCTGGTTCAAAACTTGGTTCATCTTCATTTATCAAAAATAGCAGTTACATCACAAAATTGCCTTCAAAAAGAGCTCGAAAATGAGCTGAGTACAAGGCTGCACAAAAGTGCGAAAATATACTATGAAATGGATAACCTACTAAGGCTTGAAGCCTTCTTATTTATACAAGTGGGAACTCCCAAGAATCCTCCTAAACTTAAGGAACTCATCTGCCTAGAACTGAAGATAACAGCAACCCTACTTGACTTGCTCGGCTACCCCTTGGAATCATAAATGTGGCCTTTGTACTCCGAGATGTTGATGAAGAATTTGAGGAAGGGGTGATTTAATGAAGGAGACACACCTCTTATAAGTCTTCATCCCTGTTTCCTCGAGTTTGGCTATCATTTTGCTCATAAATTCCTAGTCCTTGTCCAAAATTGTCCAAAAAATCTGCAATAAGCACTCATTAGACTACATGGCAACGTGACCATACCCATTCACTCTATTGACATAAATATATTCAAAAAAATGCACAAAAATATTGAGAATGGTGGATTAAATGAAAAAAATAGGTAGAGTGAGCCCATATAGTTACCCATTTTTGGGGCTCATCAGTGTTAATCTCCCAAACTGTGAGATTACATCTTCTACTTCTATTTGCAAGTGTAATTATTGGTTCAATGGGATCTCTATCATCCACAAACAAATTTAGAGCTTCCGCTAAGCTAGAAGATGCCTCCAAAAGTGACAGAGTTTTGCTAAACTTCCACTAGACCGGACCCGACTGCAACACAAACCATAGTTTAGTAAAATTTGCAATTTTCCCTTCTAAAGCTTTGACACACTTTTTCACCATTGATCTGTTGAATATCCAATGGTCACAATGCTCCCCGGCTTTGAAAATTGCTCCACTTCTGTCAACCATCAATCTCACTCCACCAGATCTAATGGCTCACACACTTATTAGGCAGATTTGGAGTGTGCACGTTGATGGGCTGATATGTGTGTGAGCCATTAGATCTGGTGGAGCGATATCGATGGTTGACAAACGCGAAGAAACTTTCGAAGTCGGGGAGTGATGTGACTATTGGATCTTGAATAGATCAATGGTGAAAAAGCGCGTCGAAGCTTTAGAAAGGCAGATTGCGAATTTTATTAAACTATGGTTTGTGTTTCTGTCGGGTCCAATCTAGTGGAAGTTTCGTGGAACTCTGCAAATGTTGGAGGGGTCTTTTAGCTTAGCAGAAGCTCTAAAGTTGTAAATGGATGACAGAGAGCCCATTGAACCAACAATTACACCTACAAATAGAAGTAGAAGATATAATCTCACAGTTTGGGAGTTTAACACTCCTCCCTGTACCCAAACCACAATCAGAAAGTCCTAGACAAAGATCCATATTTCATGAATAGTGTGGGTCTATTCATGAGAGACTGGGAACCCTACTACAATCCAGAGAAGGACCAGTTTCTGGCGGTCTTAATCTAGGTCAGGCTTTATTCCTTACTAGAATATTTCTAGGAAGAGGACATTATGGAACCAATCGACAATACTATTAGTAACTTTATGCAAATTTCAACAATCACCAGATGTCGAATATTTTCTTCCTATGTGTGAATTTGTGTGTACATGATTATCTCCTAACCACTATCAGAATCATTGGAAATTGAATATTACGATGATGTCTAGTTTCAACCTTTAGGTTATGAACATGCCCCATTAAAATGTCAAATTTTTCATGAGTATCATCATATGTTTCAAGACTATCATCAACGGCCGAAGGAGAATCCATCTCCCCCAAGTCACACTCCCTTGTATGGTTTTCAAGGAGTCACATTTCAATGTTCATCGAGTAAAAGGGGTCCTCCCAATTGTGCACCTCCATCTCCCCTGTTGACAACTCCAAATTGAAAATCCAAAGATCTTTTTGCCCTCCTGGAAGTGCATGCGGAAGAAAATGGCTCGAAAGCCCCTGCAATAGAGGAACAACCACAACAAGTGATGGGAGTCGAAGTGGGACCTAAAAACCTTAAAAATAAGAAAACAAGCAGCAGGAAATCCCTCTAGGCTGAATGAACTAGTAAGGAGATTCAATGGGTTCTCGCTCAAGCCTAACAAGCATTGCAAAATGAAATTAAAATGGAAATCAATTCTGATGAGCAGATCATGGTGGCCTTCATGAGGAACTGGTCGAAGGATGGTTCTAGGACATACCTCAAGAGAAAAGAGACGAATTTGATCAAATATTCAAAGAATGGGAACAGTGTCAGCCCCCCTTGGAATCTTCTCCTCATTCATCCCTAGTAGTTTGAGAGGAGAAAGCCTCCACCCAACGCACATAATATAATTTGGGCTTAGAGAAAAGGAGAAAAGGAAGAGAAACCACAAGGGGGGTAATCAAGGATGCTAGAGCTTATTTTGTCAACTTAGGCCAGGAAAATGTTCTCATAGAGTAATATAAGCTACCTCTTCCCCACCCTTAATGAAATTGATCTCATGGAGTATAAGGGGCCTCAAATCAAAAAGTAAGTTGATGTATCTCAGAGACAATATTCATCAAGAAAATTTAGATATCATAGTTTTACAAGAAACCAAAGTCTTGGAAGAGAAGGTAGGTTAAATTGCGCGCCACTTCTAGTTAGAGGCATATTGCATGGCATTGGATGTTAATGGCATGACTCAAGGGATAGTCTTTTATAGGACCCTAGATCTATATATTTTAGGTCCTAGATATCCTTCCCCAACTCTCTTTATAGACAATTTGAATGCATTGACTCATCAATACAAGTTTGGTTAATAGGGATGTATGGACTAACTATCCCTGGATAGAAGGATGGATTTCTTTCTAGTTTGCAGAAGTTGAAATACATTATGTACGACAATAGTTGGATCCTTTTTGGGGGCTTCAATATGATCTAGGACCTTATTGAAAAGAAAGGAGGTGTTTGTTGATTAGACTCCATTTCCATAGCCTTTCGAGAAATAATCCAAGAAATAAACATGGAGGACATTGAGTTCCATAATGGCATTTTTACATGGAACAATTGATGGGGAGGTAAGCACCAAATTTCTTCAAATCTAGACTTCCTCCTCTTTGATAATATTCTTTTGTAGGATCTATATTTCCAGGCTTATATTCTCCCTTGTTTAGGATCTAATCACTGGCCCATGCGGCTAGAAGTCAATCTGAGAATGGCTCCAAGAAATAGGCATTTCCACTTTGAATCATTTTGGTTCCAGAATTCATTTTGGAATTAGAGCGATGGTCAAAAGAATATAATGGTATTTGGGCACAATATTATGGAAATCTTACAGCTAAAATTGAAGGAGCATAAAATTTGGATTAGAGAATGTAATATATCTGACTTTGGAAATATCCATAAAGATAAATGGGATTTGGAGGGAGAAATGAAAGAAATCCATCAAAGGATTATTCTAGAAGGAAGGAAACATGAACTAGAGGCCCAGGAGGGACGAGTCCTCATCACCCTGGAGCAAAGAAGGAATGAGTAATATATTTTATGGAAACAAAAATCAAGAGTCCAATGGCTCAAAGAAGGGGAGCATAATAAAAAATTTCTCCATCGTACAATCATAAAACATAGACAAGTGAACACAATATTCTCCCTCAATGGGAAAGATAGTCAGAGGCTAGTTCAACACAAGGAAATCAAAGACAAATTGTTCACTTACTTACAAAATTTTATTCAATAGCCTCAGGTAGATAGGAGGGAATCTATTCACAATATTAGACAATGTATCCCCTAGGTTTTTTCTGAAGAGAAAAATGAGGCATTAATGTGGGAGATATCTATTATGGAAGTAAAAGAAGTGTTTCATGATCTCTTAGCTAATAAGGTCCCGGGGTCAAATGGCTTCGACTCAGACTTATTTAAAGCTTGTTAGCCCTTTCTGGGTCCCAAGGTCCATGTGTTGGTGGATGAATCTCATCAATCCCAAAGAATTTGATTGGGTTTAAATGCCACCTTCTGGATTCTTATCCAAAAAAATTCGTGGAAGTGGATCCCAATGGATTTATACCTATAGCCCTCTGCAATGTTATATATTAGATAATATCAGTGATCATGGTTCATCGAATCAAAACCTTAATGAAATATATCATCATCCCTAAGTAGACACGGTTCATTGAAGGCAGAAAAATCATGGACAACATTATTGCAGCTCACAAAATGGTGCACTCATTGAACTCTTCTAAATCTCTAGTGATACTCATAAAATTAGACTTGTCTTAATATTTTGATCACATGAGCTGGAATTATGTCCTTTTTGTTCTTCAAGCTTTTCATTTTTCTCTCTCCTAGATTTTTCGGGTGAAATCTATGATAGAAACCCCCTTCTACTATATCATTGTCAATGGTTCTCCCTCTAGGCCTTTAAGAGGGTTAAGGGGCCGAAGGAAAGGGAATCCCACCTCCCCTTTCATATACATTATTGCAACAGAAGGTTTTGGGAGATTAATTAAATCAACCTCCAACAGAGGTGTCATTCAAGGTCTCAAAATCTCCCTGGAAGTCCCTGATATTTCACACCAGCAATTTGTGGATGATAACTTTCTCTTTGGTAAGCCTACTTTATGATAAGCCAATAAACTACATTATTGGTTGCAAATTTTTTAGCCAGCTTCAAGAATGGTTGTCAGTGGGGAAAAAACTGACATATTCTTCTTTAATACTCAGTTGGGGGATCAAAATCACCTGGAAAGGTCGCTGAATTTTTGAATCGGATCATTTCGTAGCACTTATTTGGGGATTCCCTTGGTTCTAAATTTTTCAAGAACATATTTGTGGAAACACCTTCTGGAATTAATGGATCACAAACTCTCAAGTTGGACCTTCAAGATTCTGAACTTGATAGGAAAACTCACTCTTTTGAAATTAGTTCTGCAAGCTCTCCCCATTTATAAACTCTCGGTTCTCCCTACCCAAAAGAGTGTCTACAAAGATGTAGTTGTGAATTTTTTCAAATTCCTTTGGTTAGGTGCCCATATCAGCAGAAAATGGTCCTTGGTTGCCTGGAACAAGATTTGCAAGCCCAAAACTCATGGGGGTTTAGGGTTGAAAGATCCAAAGACTTTATCTAAGGCTTTAGGTGCAAATATTTGGTGGAAATAGATTCAAGGAGGACATGAAGCATGGAAGACATTGTGTTCACAAAAATATGGTTAGAATTGTACCTGAGATCCTCTATCAGACAGCCAGACCCTACCCATTGGCTCCTCTATTTTGTCTTTGGCCAAATAAATCAAATAGTTAATTCAGAAGCATGGATTCTAAGAGATCTGGAATAGTCATAAGGCCAAATTTTGGGAGCCTCGAAGCATGGATGGAACATACCAAGTTGGATCAGTATGAAAATCTTAGGGACATCCAGACCTTTTCCTCTCAACTAGGGCTGGTGTATGTTAAATATTTCTGGATAGCTCCCAATCCTCCTTCCAAAGATAATGGAAGACATAAGATCATTGTCTTGACCGAGGTCCACCCCTACAATGGGACGAGCTAACTAATATTCTCCAACAAAGCTACATATTATCAAGTGAAGATCTAGAAAAACTCTAACGGGAACATCTATCCATTATTATGTTTTTGGTCAAGGAAGTGTATGTCATTATTTCAACCACTGAGGATCTTGATCAAGACCCTCTTGGGAATAGAATATGGTACTCATATTTTTGGCCTAAGGTAGCCTTTTTCCTTTGTCTAATCAGGCATGGAAAAATCCTTACTTGGGATAGAATCTGGAGGAAAGGATTTTAAGACCCATCGAGGTGCCCTCATTTTAAAAACGAGGAGGATACATTGAATCATCTACTAAACTTCTACTTGGTGATGAATGAACTATCGATGCAAGTAGCAAATATTTCTAGAGCTCAGGATCAATCGGTGAATTACATAAACAAATGTTTGGAGCTATGGTTATTGAATCTTTTAAGAAATACAATACTCAATAGAGCATGGTGCCTATCCCAAGGTTTCGCTTTGTGGACCCTTTGGAAAGATAGGAATACTTTTTTTTTCCACTCAAATCCTATGAGGATCAGTCACATATGGGAAGTTACTAAACGCAATATCAAAGAGACCATCCTTCTGGAACGTTTGGAGGAGAATGTCTCAAAAGCTTATGGAAGATAGTCATATATGGTTTCGGACCTAGATCTTTTGCCCCCTTCTTCCTCCCCGGTTCACTATCCGGTGTATGTAGAGAGAAGACCATCAACAAACAGTTTTCTTCAACCCCCTCAGGGTTTCTTCAAATTGAACATTTATGGTGCCTCTAAGCGAAATATTGATCTTGTAGGTTTAGGCAGATTGATCTAGGTTGTATATTAAAAAGGAATTAAAGAATTTGCAGCACCATGTGGTATCAATACCAATAATGTTACAAAGCTATTGGCCTTGGATAAGTGTCTCCAACTAGTGATATAAATGGGTCTTACCAATCTCCATGTTTCACGAGATTCTCAGTTAGTAATATCTATCCCATAGAATTTGATGAATGGTTCTCCTCTAGAAATGGTGGTGAAGAGCTGTTGACTAGAACTTATCTCTGAGAAAATACAAGCGCATATGTCCTCCTTCGACTATGTAATCATGGAGAACGTCTGAAGGAAAGGGAATCAAGTTGTATATAGACTAGCCAATTTGGGTAGCGATCACGATGACTGGTAGCTTCTCCTAGATTGGTTGTTTCCCTCCAACTCAACGCTTATGGATGAGCTCAGCCAAATTGTCACTAGAGAGGGGGCCTCCTTGATGGGGGTGTCTGACATTGAAAACCATGCATCACGTGAAGAATGGAATTTGGCATAAGGTATAAGTAGAGGAGGGTAGGCATTTAACCCCTCCATCACGCTGTAGTGAATTTCTCTTCATTTGAATGTGTGAAACATCTTCCTTCACCTGTTTGCAAAGGAATTTTATTGTCTCGAGGATGAATGGTGTCGACACTATGATGTTTAAGTAGTATGGTGCATGGAGTAGTCTAGGTATTCTTTGGCTTATCGTGGGATATAAATTTACCTAGTTTCCATTTCTTAGGGTCATATGGGTATGGTGGTGGTCTTTTATTTATCGCTCCTCCTATGGGCTCAATAAGGTAACAACTATTTCCCTACACTCGGGGTGAAATGTTCCCTCTCATTCCTTAGCCAGGGTGTATTCTGTCTAAGAAACTAGTCAGTCCTAGGCATTGATGTTTGGGCCTGCATGGTTTCTTTCTTTGGAATTCCGAGTGGTGGTTCTTTATTTGTATGTGTAAAGTGTCTGTTGCTTTTATAAGTGGCGTCTTGGCTTTTAGTGGTTTACGATTTTGTTCGAGCAAAGGTTTTGGTGTTTGTGTGGTTTTGGATTTTTGGTGTACGCATTGCTTGACTTTTCCTTCCTGGGTTGTTGATATAAGAATTCCCTTCAACGAAGCCTAGTGGATTTGGCGTTGGTCAGGTTTTTAGAAGCCTAAACTTCTAGTTCTTCTTACACACTGCTCGGAGGTCTTCTTCTGTCTTTTCTGGATGAGGGGTTGTCTACTGGTTCTAGCCTAGGTTTGTGATTGTTTAGCAGAAAATTTGAGTCAACCTGACAATGACGCTATGTTACCTTGACTTCTTTCTTTGTTGTGTGGAATGCTGGGTTTCTACTGGAGGTTAGCTGAATAATAATGTGCATCATTTCTAGGTGTGTGGTGTTGGGTTTGATTTGGTGGTCCTTTGTGTGGATTAAGGTTAGCCTCGAAGGTTTGAGATTCAACCCAACCATCAGCATGAAAGTAGGTATGCATTCCTCGCGTGCCCCTCTCCAGGTGCAAGGGGAAGCATCTCGTCTCAGGGAGGGGTCAATTGTGCAGAATGGAGTTCGAGGTGGTAGTGTTAGAGAAATGGGTGATAGTAGCAGTTAAGGTCCCGAAATTTCATGGAGCAATGGGCATGGTGATCATGGAGCACGTGGTGGGAAAAGGTCTTTTGTCAGTCCTACAGGTGGCAGGGGTAGCATGGTTCTTGTACATAGCAACCATGAGTAGGTAGCAGACATACGGGAAAAGGAAGTGGATGAGTCTCAAGGTCACAAGGGTGGACCAACAATTCTAGTGGTGTCGGGTTAGTTGGATTTGCATTTGCTAGGCATGCTGGGAGAAATACGGCACTGTAGGTGATCGTTCGATCTATCATAGACATGATGGAATCTCATGATAGGGTCTAGAGGGAGGACCACGAGGAAATTATAGTCAATCTAGAGAAAATGCATTAATTTCAATGGCATGTCCACCAAATAATTGTGGTTGTCTGGCATGGGTAGAATTTTTTGACTGAGAAGATCGAAAAGCTAGAAGCTTGGCTTGCTCACTTTGAAATAACATGTCAACTTCCTATATCGTCCTCCTCCTCCTCTGTGAACAGGGCCAAATAATCCTACTTCACTCACCTCTCGTGACTAATTACGGTAACTAGTGTCTTACTAGTTCCTTTTGTTTTCTAGTATGTAAGGCCTATAAGGTTGTGGATCTCTCCGTTGGGAATTTTTCTTTTTGTATTTAACATGGCAATAACATTGGTAAACAAACTTGATCGAAGCGAGACCACATGTGTTTTGATATCTTTGTATATGTTTTTTGAGTACTGAAAAATCTTCGACTTACAATTATTTTTTTAACAAGTATTGACAAAAAAATTACACCAAGGAAGATTTTAATAAACTCCTTAAAATTTATATGTACAATAAATGGTTGAATCACCATGGTACATAGAAAAATGTATAGGTTATTTTATCAATAATATAATATGCATGTATAGTTTTTTGGCGAATGTTTCAGTGAATTATAATTTTTTTAAAATATTGGTGATTTTTCCACTATATTATAAAACACTATAGAGTCTTGATAAATCTTTCACAAAAATAGAAACAATTGTAAAGCATTGGATAATACTTCATAATGTATGCAATTATATATAATAATAATAATAATAATAATAATAATAATAATAATAAAATTAAACTATAATATAGTCTTCCATGTTTGATAAAAGAAACAACATGGTTTATTTTTGTGAAGTTTATTATTATAAACTCTTGCAAGTCTCTTTGTATGATTTTATCATTTTTTATCACAAAGGTCTTATTAGCTCCCAAGAGGCAACTAGTTGGATAGGTACTCCTAAAGGTGTACAATGTTGAACTATAGAGGTTCTTTTGCTCAAACTTGGTCTTGACACATTCAAATAGCTCAGCCATACTCTATGTAATTCACATTCTAGAGGATTGACATCAAAATAATGTATATTAATAGCTATCTTAAAATCACAAATCCATCAAATAATTTTGGTTTCTTATACATTTCTTCTCTAATGGTTGGATACTTCTCAAGTTCCTTGGCTTTAGATAAACACATTGACTTCCCCCAAAATTATTGAAGCCATATATTAAGCCTAATGCCATATCTTTCTCGAATAAGCATGACAAAAATATCAAAATATGGTTTCTTTACTCAAAAAGGGTCTTTAACTTTAACTCAAACCCTTAAATCAATAAAAATTAGATGAAACCAATCATGTATCAACAAAAAGTTCAATTAAACATCAAAATATAAAATAAGGAAGGAAAAATCAATTACAAATAATAGAAACTTCCATTAAGTGAGGTCTTGTTACTCAAACTCTTGGTGAACATTTTTTAGCATGGTTGTCAATGCTCAATTATAAATGAAAATAATTGACTCGATGTTTTTAATGGGTCACCATGTTAACCATCTTGATCATGGTTGATAATTGTTGAACTCGTTTTTCCATGGTGAATATAGTTGCATTGTTGGGAAAAGTTATTAAAGTTATATTAAAAATTAAATATTGAAAAATATGAAATGTTAAATAATATTAAACCTACATTAAATTTCTTATTTAAAGCTATTTAAGTTAAAGTTATTAAGTATAATGGCTATAATAATTTCTATGTCGATGTTGACTATGGTTAACCGGGTGATTGACATGAGGTAATGTATATATTAATATATTAATTCATAACTTAATATCTTAATGTGGAGACAAAATATTATTAATCTCTTATTATTTTATATATATATATATATATTATATATATATATCTAATTTATTAATGTAATAACATTAATTTTATTATCTAAATCAGTTTAAGTTAAAGTTATAAGTATAATGACTATAATAATTTCTATGTCAATGTTGACTCATGTTAACCGGGTGATTGACATGAGGGAATGCATATATTAATATATTAATTTATAATTAATATCTTAATGGTGGAGACAAATATTATTAATCTCTTAATATATATATATATATATATATATATATATATAATATTATATATATATATATATATATATATAATATTAAATTTATTATCTAAATCTATTTAAGTTAAATTTATTAAGCAAAATGGCTAACATTCTATGTCAATGTTGACTATGGTTAACCGGGTGATTGACATGAGGTAATGTATATATTAATATATTAATCTAAAACATAATATCTTAATGTGGAGACAAAATATTATTAATCTCTTATTAAGTGTAAGATATATATATTTTAATTCATTAATGTATAAATTATCTATTGATGCATACTTATTAATGTAATTTATTATAAACATATTATGGTTTAAATAATAGTATAAAATTATTAAAAACGCTCACTAATATACTAACAAATGCTATTATAAATAATCCTAATATTAATATCATTAATAAACCTCAAGTCTTATTAAAAAATTATTATTAAACCTTTATATAAATAGTAATAGCATTTAGATTATCTTTCGGATACGTCGCATAAGGATTATTTTTAATCGATGTTTCGAACCAGCAACGGTGGTTCATCTTCAGGATGTGAAAGAATATTGAAAGTCTGGTCTTATTTTTCTAATTATATATATAGAGATGCTTAACTGACAGATATAATTAATTTAATTATTCTTTTTCACTTTTAGGTTTATGGTTATATTAATTATATTTGTTTAATTATTTATTATCTAATTAATTTTAATTTAATTTTAATTATTATCTAAATTAAAATAATTATAAATAAATTAAATAAATTATACTAATTAGATAATTAAACAAATATAATAATATATATCATAAACCTAAAAGTGAAAAAGAATAATTAAATTAATTATATATGTCCGCTAAGCATCTCTATATATATAATTAGAAAAGTAAGACTAGTCTTTCAATATTCTTTCACATCCTGAAGATGAACCACCATTGCTGGTTCGAAACGTCGATGAAAAAAAATCCTTATGCGATGTATCTAGAAGATAATCTAAATAATAATTAAACTCACAGAAACCTCAAAGACAAGTAATAACATTATTAATAACCACATTAATGTTCTTAATCTTTATATTAATGTTATTAACAAACATTATTATTATTATTATATCTTATTAATAAAGTTTATTAAACTTTATTATTAATAAACCTAATGCCTATGGTGTGTATGGATAATTATGGTTGAGGATGATGTCTATGTTGATTATGGTTGACCGTGTGGCATGTGTTAATGTATATATTAATATGTTATTATGTGTTATTATGTGTAGATAAATGTATATTGATATAAATTATTAATCTAGTGTTAGAAGGTTAATAAGGTCTAAATAATATTATTAATAAAGTTTATTAAACTTTATTAATAAAATAATTACTATTTAACTAATATAAATATTATTAACATATTAATAGTCGAATTAATTTTTAAACCTTAATATTAATATTACTATTAAACTTAAACCTTATTATTAAACTATTAATAATAATGTATTAATAAATGTTATTAAACCTTATTAGCAAGCCTTAATATTAATATTATTAATAGAACCAAATAGCCTAGTGATGTAATACTTGATTTTGATATGAATGTCTAGAGCTAATGTTTATATTTGGTTTTTTGTAAATTTTGATGCTAGCACAAAGATATTGTAAAGGACTAACGTTGAAGATATATTGTCATGCTATCAGAATTTTCTTAATTAAACTAAGTAAATTCCATTTCCTATGGAGGTGTACCTCGATCAATTATGCCATGAATTTATGTCCATTTAAAGAAAGAGGGTTTTCATGAGTTCTTCTGGATAATCAATAGATTTGGAAAGGGAAACACAAAGATAAGATAGAGGAACATGTGGTGTGTCAAGCAAGAATTTAGTGTAACCCTTCACCCTCAAGCATTCCTTAGGTGATGATACCCTTCCTTGAAATGTGAAACTATGAAATTTTCTCATTATTTTAGTCCTAATGCAAAGATTCTATCCATAGGACATATTTTATTCTCTATATCTAAATCCATGTGATGAAAATTCAAACAATTTTGGGCTAAAATAATAGAGTCGAGAAGGTAAGAACATTGTAAAAATATTTAAATGTGATATTAACATAGAAACATGGGAAATAAATAGAAAAATATGAAGAATACCATAACGAAAATGAATTGTTTGGATTTATCTTACCTAATGGGATTTTATAGGTTAACAATGTGTTCACAAATTCCTTTAATATATGCATGCCTATGGGTTGAGGCTAAAAGAAATTAAAAACATCTAAATAACTAATGTATAATAGGATAATATAAAAAATAAAAAATCAGTACATGTATGTAGTTCAAAAACTACAAGACTGGAAAGGATACGGTATTATGGTGCATCACTGGAAATGATATACTTTGTATATCTTCATACATCATATAATATTGTCCACATTAGTTTGAAAGTGTCCTTACTTTCCTCCTCATTTATGAGTGAGATTATAGAAGATAAAAGTATTATGTTAATGTGTCAAAGGTCACTTGCTGGAGAATAAAGCATGATGGTGACTTTAAATTGGCACTTACTCTTCATCTCCACTTATGTGGGGTTTAAAAAAAAATTGCACTGACCTACACAAGGATGACGCTAATTTGACCATCTCAAACCTTTATGATGTGAAATTTTTATGGTGCCTTATCCAATTACAACTTAATTATGCTAACCATGATTTCACTTGAATTTTAGTGTACCTTCATTTTTTATTTGATTTCGACAAACCTTCATTTTATCTTTAACTAACTCTTGACTTGTATAAAATGAGAGAATGTTAGTCTGATAAAAATTCCCCTCATGCATTGCTCTTAGTGGAAATTTTATGATCCATATACTTTCATTATAAAATTGATCTTTACATATCCAAACATTGATTTCGTATAAGAAAAATTCTTGTACAAAAATACATACTTGCTAGTACTTACCCTTCCTTAGAATGATCGTTTTCTTTAGAACTCAAGGTGTTATTTTCTTGTGAATCTTGGTCAATTCTAGTTGTTAGTTTCTTCACATAATTCACAAAAATTGACCGAACCACCTTGCTTGTAGTGACCATGGAAGCCTATTTCATATGGTGCTAATGACTATTTAATGTTTGAACCAATGATGTCACAAATATTGCCTTAATAATTTACTCTATCACTAAGTCATCTACACCTCAAGGATCAAGCCTATTATTTTTAGAGATGAATTAACTGAGTAATTATCTAAATTGTCATCCAACAATAACTTAATACTTAACAACTTGAGATTTTTACATAAGTAATTATTATATTATAACATTTCTTCACTTATATATACTATGATATATCCATCTACTTTGAAGTTCCAAGAGAAATATGTTAGCATTATGGTGTGGATGGATCCAACTAGCTGATGTTGGCATTGTTTTCATGATGGGAGCTAGCATATGTTAGAACTGATGTCAACCTTATGATGTATTAATGGTTAGACAAGGGAAATATGGTGTTCATGACCTAGTGCAGGAAATGGAGGTTGACTTGTTTGCTTTATGAGGATGTTGTTGAGGTGCTACAATGTGATTCAAGAGGTGTTACAAGTCTATTTAGATGTATTGCAACTTGTGTAGGTATTTAAGGAGAGTAGAGGGATTCTAGGCATTCATGTCAACTCTCATTTGTTATCCCTTACGCCAAACTGACAGTGGAACTTAGGAGACAAGTTTGATCCATTTGCAGAAGTGTCAAAGGTTGTGACAACAGTTTGGCAGCATGTACAGGAGTTGGAGAAGGTAAGAAAGAAGTTGCAGGCAATGTTTAGCTGGAGTTTTTGTGTTTTTACCATCATCTGCCCCAACCAAACCCATGCAGGTTTGTGCATGTAGTTAAAAGTCTCTAGACAACCTCATGGAGATAAGCCTGCGAATGTGGCTGCAACCTAGATTAGGTAGTTTTGTGCATGTAGTTGTGTCTTTAGCTAGAATTTCTCTTCATTTGTTGCACATATTTAGATTAATTCAACTTGGAAATATTGGGAGGCTTCTAAATTAATTTAAAAAGGTTGGAATTGGTTTGAAAATTCTTTCTATGGGTGTGAATGAATTTAGTGCACAATTAATGATCGTTGAGGATTGATTTCATCAAATTTGTGCGCTCCTAATGATCTAGGTGGCTCCCGAGACACACATAGGACAAAGAGGGCTTATGGGAGCTCAAAAATAAAAATGATAAGAAGGATTTCAAACTAGGACCAGAACATAGATGTTGTCATCCTGATCATGGCGGTGCAAATGGTTCATCAATCAGAGCTCGTATGAGGGAGAACAATCCAGTCAAAGTTTTGCTCAAACTTGGGCTGTGGGCTAGGTTTAAGTGTCCTACAATTTGACTGACCCCGGGGCATGAAACCTAGCTCCCGAAAGTAGTCAAAATTTTGGCCTCGTTAATTTGCCCAATATCCCTTATTTTATAAATATTTGAAAAACAACCGTATTAAATAAAAAATAAATAAATAAATAAATCTCTCTCTCTCTCTCTCTCTCTTCTCTCTCTCTCTCTCTCTCTCTCTCTTCTCTTCTCTCTCTCTCTCTCTATATATATATATAAATATTATATATATATATATATATCTATATCATATATCTATGAGGTGGCGGGCCAATACCCTGCCACCCCTAAAATATATTACATAACAAAAATTTATTAATGGCCGACAGGCCATGACTCCCAGTGGCCCAACCACAACCATAGTCCAAAATTTTATAATAAAATTGGGGTCGACGGCATTCACCCCACCGAACCCTCCAGACCTCCATTGCATATGTTATATATAAATGTATTTTGGGCGGTGGGCAGGCCACCTTCGGTGGACCTAGCCCATGCCCCCACTATTCAAAACAAACCACAATGCATATGCCATAATTTAATGCAGGGCCAATGGGGATTGAACACACCCGACCCATGTGGGTCGGCCCCCACTTGGCAACCCCATGTACATCCACCATACACCAGCCTAAATACAACCCATGCCCAATGGTACTATGCATCATCAATTCAAACAATGACCAATTAAGACATGTGCTACGAAGGGCATGGGGTGGACTGCCCAATGCGGACCTGATCCCCCCCAAAACAAATACAGGTTTTTTAAAATAGGAAATGCGTTAACATGAAGGAGTTGAGGTTTGACCATATGGCGTCCTCCACCGAATTCAATTTCATAACCAATCCACCAATGGCTGCCTTGGGACATCCACCCAAAAAATTTATATAAATCTCATTTTCCCAGTGCACCCAAGGATGGAGGAACCTAGAGCGTGCATGGAAACCAAGGCATAGAATTTTTATTTAATTTTTAATGCAGGGTGGAACCATGAACCTGAGAAAAAAACAAGTGGAACCGTGATTGGGGGAAATTCTCAGAAGGGTGAAATTTTTGTGGTGTCCAAATTGGACAAACTTTATGTCGATCTTACAATTCTCAGCGACACAAACCTAATGCCGCAGTCATTTTCCTGATCTGAGTAGTAGATTTGTAGAGGACCTGGAGGAGAGAATATTTATGGAATCTAGGGGGAATCTAAAAGATTCCTTAAGCCCTAGATTTTCAATTTCTCAGAATTCAAAAATTTGACAGTCGATTTTGCACTATTTGATGCCACAAATTTGATGGTGCATTCATATTTTCCATTTGCTCATTTCATTTTTTGGCCACTTTTCTAAGTGGAGTGCAGGTGTCATCATTCAATGTGCGAGCAGTCATTCCTTGAGATCTGACGCTGCGTGATTGATGATACAACCAACTTCAACATTTTGACATCCTTTTCTTCACATAGCCCTGGGATGTGAGTTATATGTAATGCGTTCATGTACTTCTTTTTCTATGCATTATGTTTCACAAATCCTTGTTTGATGTTTGATGTGGTATCTTGTTTCTTACTTGTTTTCATGATTCCTCCTTGATGTGATGTTGAATCATTTGTGGGATGTACTTGTTGCTATGATTCGTCATGCTTTATTTGAGATCCCTTTGTCGTCATGTTTATGGGATACTCATGTTGTCGCCATGTCTGTTTGCATTGAGATCCCTTTTATGCCATGTTTGCAAGATGCTCATTATCATCATATATGAGTTTAGGTCACACTCATAGGAGTCAATTTTCAATTAGAGTTCCTGTAGCAGAACATATCTTGGAGTCACTCCTTTGTGAGGGAATTTTCCTTGTATGATCACTATTGACAACACTTAATACAACAGGCTACACGATCTTGACACAGGGGCCTGGAGACGTAGTCCCTCCTGGACAAACTCTGTTATCATCATCTTTTTATTTCATGTGCTAATGATTGTCATGTTTCCTCTTCTTTACAACATGCAGATGTATTCATTTATATTCTTTTAAAAATGCAATTTAAGACATTGCAGAAGTAAAAGGTCTTGGAAGGGTCCTTTGTCACACCCAGACTTGGATGAAGTGGTATCAAAGTGATCTTTGCATGAATGTGAATTGCAAGCATGAACAATGGAACGTGCAGTGAAAGAGGATGAAAAGACAATGTATGAGACCATTGTCAAAATTTCCAAAAGGGTGGAAATAATGTATGAAACTCTACATAAAGAGAGAGTGGAAAGGAAGTGATTGCAGCTTCAGTTGCAAGCCATAGAAGAGGCCCTGGAAGAAATGAAGCATAACAACCAAAATCTTCAAATAAAGAACATTGAATTGAAGATGCGTCTACACGAAGAGAAAGAGGAAAAACATAATTTTCTATGACAACTAAAAACAAAGGACGAGGCCTTCAAAAAGCTGCAGTGTGACCCATGTGAAGTAAAAAGTAATTCTCTGAATGCATGTATGTGTCCTAATGATGATTTCGCTATTTTTGAAAATCATATCACAGGAATTGGCTCCAAACTAGTTAAGAAAATGGGGTATGAAGGAAAAGGCTTGGGCATTAAGGGCCAAGGCATTGTCAACCCCATCAAGGTAGGAGAATTACCTCGTCAAGCAGGACTTGGGTATGTCAGAAAGGAAGTTGGGGAATGCGCCAACATAGCTAGCGAACCACCAACAATAGATGATGAAAAGCCCTCGTTAGTTCTTTCGAAATTGACAAAGGAGGTAAAAGATGTTGATTTCCTTTCGGTTTCATATTCACATAGTATGATTTTTGTGGGAGATTTGGACATCCCAATTACAGGGACAAACATGAGGCTCTCTACTAGGATGAGGTGCAAGGCGGAAAAAGAACATGGTGTTCATAACCAAGGCATCACTCTACCATTGGAGGTTGTGCAGAGCCCTGAATTTACAGGCTTGAGATACACCGAGGGAGAATGCTTGAAGGTGTCAGATGCTTCCGAGACATCGTTGAAATTTTCGAGGAAAGATAATGATGGGAACACATCCCCATCATCCCATGGCCATATCCATTGTAGGGAAAGAGCTTAGGCAAGCTCTCATCACCATACTTACACGAGAGACAACAAGGAAAGGTATAACCACTTTCTACATTTGAATGTTCATTTCGATTATAATCATGTTGTTAATGATGAATGAAAAACATGGCATCAAAAAAAATTTACCTTTTGTGGATTACATAACCATACATTTTATAAGTGTTGGAAAAGAATAACAACACAAACAAAGATGAGGCGTGGAAGACGCTCTCAAAAGCAAACAAGGAAACATGTTAAGCAGGATTGAAGGAAGAATATGTATTGCAGTCATTGCAACATAAGTGGTCATCAAAGAGCCACATGTTGGAGGATCCATCCAGAGCAACGCCTTAAAGACAAAGTGTTGGCGCATGAACCAGGTGAAATAATTGTTCAACAAGAAAACCCAACATAGGGGGATGACCCATTCATAGTGATACGTGAAAAATGGTTTCTAGAAATGTTAGCTTGTCATGGTCGTGCTTTTGTAAATCATTTGTTGCATTTTAAAATGTAAAAGTGATGATGGCTTTTCCATCACTTGTTAAGCGACCATGATGTCCGGTCTTATTTTGAGTTGCATGATAAACTATGAAAGTGATGTCGTGTTTCCATCACTTGTCAAAACAAAATTATGGTTTGGCCTTATTATTGTAAATCATGTGTTGTAGTGATGATGTGTTTTCGATCACTTGTTGAAGCAACAATGATATGTTGGCCTTCTTTTCATAGTTGGGGTATTACATCCATCTTGATGTAAGCTTTACCACCGAGTATGTGTTATAAACTCGTGGCAAGTATGTGATGCTTGGGTTGGTCATCAAAGTAAAGCTTGTAATTTGCAAAAGAATGTACTATAGGTTGCAGAGGTTGTAGGTTTCAACTCATTGTTTAATGCTCCAAAGAACAAAGGTGAGGGAGATGGAAGCGAGACCTTTTCAAGGACTCTTGTGATGCAGACAAGGTATGGAGGAGATGCAAATTATTTTTAATTCTTTTGGAGGACGAAAAGCTCCTCAGTGGGGAGGATTTATCCAAGTGGCTCCCGAGACACACAAAGGACAAAGGTGGCTTATGGAAGCTCGAAAATCAAAATGATCAAAATGATTTTGAACCAGGACCAGAGTGTAGATCTCATCATCCTTATTGTGGCTGTGTGAACCGTTCATCAATCCGAGCTCGTATGAGGGAGAACACGCCAGTCAAACTTTTGGTCAAAGTTGGGAGTTGGGCCAGGTTTAAGTGTCCTACAATTTGATTGACCTTGGGCATGAAACCTATCTCCCGAAAGCGGTTGGAATTGTGGCCTCATTAAGTTTCCCAATATCCCTTATTTTCTAAAGATTTGAAAAACACCCTTATTATAATAAAAAATAAAAAATATATATATGAGGTGGCGGGCCACCACCCCCACCACCCACAAAATATATTACATAACAAAAATTTTATTAAAGGGCCAATGGGCCATGACCCCCACCGGCCCAACTGCAACCATAGTCCAAAATGTTATATTAAAATTGGGGTCGGAGGTCATCACCCCGCTGAACCCTCCAAACCTCCATTGCATATGTTATATATAAATGTAGTTTGGGTGGTGGGCAGGCCACCTCTGGTGGACCCAACCCACGCCCCCACCCTTCAAAATAAACCACAACACATATGCCATCATTTAACATGGGGCTCGCGGGGATTGAACACGCTCGACCCACGTGGGCCAACCCCCACCAGGCGGCCCCATGTAAATCCACCATATACCAACCTAAATACAACCCATGACCAATGGGAATATGCAAGATTAATTCAAACAATCTCCAATTCAGACATGTGCTATAGAGGGCATGGGGAGGGCTACCCAATGCAGTCCCAACCCCCCCCTCCAAAACGAAATTCAAGTTTTTAAAAATAGGAAATGCATTAACATGGAGGAGTCAGGGTTTGACCACCTAACCTCCTCCACCAAATTCGATTTCATAACCAATCCACAAATAGCCACCTTGGGACATCCACCCGAAAAATTTATATCAACCTCATTTCCCAGCACGCCCAAGCATGGATGAACCAGGAGCGTGCACAAAAACCAAGGCAAAGAATTTTTAATGTAGGGTGGAACCATGAACCTGAGAAAAGCACATGTGGAACCATGATTTAGGGAAATTCTCAGGAGGGTGAAATTTTTGTAGTGTCCAAATTGGACAAACTTTATGTAGATCTTATACCTCTCAGTGACATGAACCCGATGGCGTAGTCAGTTTCCTGATATGAGTAGCATATTTGCAGAGGACTTGGAGGAGGGAATCTTTGAGGAATCTAAAAGATTCCTTAAGCCCTAGATTTTCACTTTCTCAGAATTCAGAAATTTGGCAATCGATTTTGCACTATTTGATGCCACAAATCTGATTAGGCATTCAGATTTTTCATTTGTTCATTTAATTTTTTGGCCACTTTTCTATGTGGAGCACATGTGTCAACATTCAACGCGCGAGAAATCATTCCATGAGATCCAATGCTGCGAGATTGATGATACAACCAACTTCAGAATTTTGACATCCTTTTTTCCAGATAGCCCCAGGATGTGAGGTATATGCAGTGCATTCGTGTACTTCTTTTCTATGCATTGTGCTGCATAGATCCCTGTTTGATGTTTGATGTGGGATCTTGTTTCTTACTTTTTTTCACGATTCCTACTTGATGTGATGCACAATCATTTGTGGGATGTACTTTTTGTCATGATTCATCATGTTGTATTTGAAATCCTTTTGTCGTCATGTTGATGGGATACTCATGTTGTCACCATGTATTTTTGCATTGAGATCCATTTTATCCCATGTTTACAGGATGTTCATTATCATCATACATGATCTTAGGTCATACTGATAGGAGTCATTTTTGAATGAGAGTTCCTGTAGCGGAACATCTCTTGGAGCCACTCCTGCGTGAGGGAATTTTCCTCATATGATAGTGACATCACCTCTTATGTACATCATTGCTATTGACAACACTTAATGCAGTGGCCTACACCATGTTGACACCGGTGCCCAGAGACATAGTCCCTCTTGGATAACTCCATTATCAAAGTCTTGTTATTTCATGTGTTGATGATTGTCATGTTTCTTCTTCTTTACAACATGCAGATGTATTCTCTCATGTTCTTTTAAAAATGAAATTTAACACATCGCTGAAGTAAACGATCTTGGAAGGGTCCTTTGTCACACCCAGACCTGGATCACCTAATCCCAATCCAAAAGTGAATTCCACCCTACATGATTTGTGTTCTTCATTTTGGAGTTGGGAGAAGCTTGGATGAGTGATAATGTGAGTTACAAAACATTGCATTGTGTGAGTAGGATTCATACCTATTTGGGAGAAGGATTGCTTCATTATATGAGTTATAATGGCAATAGAATGAGTATATCTATTTGTTGAAGAAGTGTATTGATTAAAAACTTCATATTGTAGATTAGAGATGCAGAGAGTTGTAGTAAAATGTGTTGGTTGAGATGGAGATTTTGTTATAACTCCAATTTTGTGACTCACACATTTTTTTTACAAGAGCTACTAGTGCATTTGGCTCATAGCCATTTTGTATGATGCTCTTGATTGTATTATGCAAAATTCATATTTTGGAGTGAGGGTTCAATGTTTTGTTTGAGTATGAATTTTATTTTAGCTACTAGTGATTATGTTATTTAGATTTGATGGTTGAATTTTGGCTACCATTTTCTCATGTAAATAACATACTTATTGTGTTGTTTTTATTTGTTGATTGTGGCTTGTTAATGGAGATCATATTACATAGCTGAATCATGTTGAGAAGAGAGGCTTGGGTTCCAGTGTGAAAATATATGAAACAAGGTCCACATAGAGTAGAGGAGCAATGAGTTAAAGAGAGTGGAGCAATGATTTTGAAGATTCATCGAAAGGAACAATTTCTCCATCCAATCAGAGTTGTGCAAGGTTCATTGATCATGGTGGCTTTCATCAGATCGTAGTCCATAGATCTGTGTGAGAACTAGTCTTATGATTCATGAACATATCGATAGAATCAAGTCTCTTGGATGATGGGGGTAAGTTGATTGTATTTGAGGTCGAGTCTCTGAGCTAATGTGTTAGGTCCCTATACTACTAGTGTAACCCCTTATTGATATTAGTGCAACCCCCTTATTATATTGTTGTACCCATGTAGTCCCCATATTGTTATTATTGTGCCCCATAGAAGCCCACTATTGTTATCATTGTGCCTTTACATTATTATTGTTATGTCAGCTCTGATTATATTATGACCCCTTAGACGCCTATATATAGAAAGGAGGTCTTGTCATTTTTATAATCCAAGAATTTTTCATTTTTGTACTGTAGAGGAGGTTTCCCCCTCGAAGAGGCTGAATTCTAAGATGTTTATCTCTCTTTTCTATCTTTTTGTGAGCTAGTTTCATAACATTTGACAATAGAGTTTTGGGTTTCATCATATGCTTATCCAGTCTCCTTACCCAAAGTTAGCATGAAGGCCCCTATAATACTAGTGATAGATAGAAGGACATATCAAGAAGAAGAAGGTTCAAACATTGAAATATCAAGAAGAAAAGTATCAAGAAACATCAAAAGAAAAGGATACTCCCCAGGAACCAACCCTAGAGAAAGAAGAAATGAACATGACCATATCTTGTAATGCATTCATCAGAATTACCACTCCTCAAATGGTAAAGACAAAAGGCCACATCAAGAAGAAAAAGGTAATAGTGTTTATTGATTCGGGTAGTACCCATAATTTTATTAATTGTAAGATAGCCAAGGACTTGAATTGCTTCCTAGATCCAAAACTAGAGTGTCAAGTGACGGTTGTAAGCGGAGGAACCATAAATTGCTTTAGAAAGTTCCATAATATCCAGCTATCCATGGGAGAATATGTATTGAATAGCACAATGTTTTCTATTCCAATGAGTGGTGCTGATGTTGTACTAGGAATCCAATGGCTACAATCCTTGGGTACAATAGCTTTTAATTTTCAAGAATTTTTTATGAAATTTTCTTTGGAAAGAAAGGAAGTTGAATTAAAGGGTATCATAGGGAAACCAGGAAAGATAATCAACTATGGCGGAATGACAAAGCTTATAAGAAAGAACAATGAGGCGTAATTGCACAATTATATTTGCTAATTGTTCGCACATCGAAATCATGTATTTCTCTAGATCTTCAAAAAGTCTTGGACCATCATTCCAAGGTATTTGAGACTCCCAAAGGTCTCCTACATATTTGTGATCATGATCATGCTAATCATTTTATTCCAATATGTGTCCCTCCAAACATCAAGCCTTATAGATATCCATAAGCCCAAAGGAGTGAAATTGAACATATGGTTGCAGAAATGGTAGAGGTTGGTACAATTACCCAACCAAATTTGATAAACAAAGGAAGGTATGAATGGAAGAATGGCGAAGCATGGAGGGAACTCATTCAAAAGTTTCCCAATATCCCATTTCCAACAATATTGCCAGAACTTGACAAGGAAGGAAAAATCATATTAGAACCTAGAGAAGTCATAGAAACAAGAACTTGACAGCTATGGAATCATTCAATTTTAGAGTATCTCATCAAGTGGAAGAAATTACCCTCTAAATATTCCACATGGGAGGACAAGAATTTTATACAGAAGCATCAATAACTACTCAAGCATTGAGGACAACACTTTTTGAAGGAGAGGGAAATGTTAGGCCTCTAGTGTAACCCCTTACTGTTATTACTACAAGCCCCTTATTATATTGTTGTACCCATGTAGTCCCCATATTGTTACTATTGTGCCCCATAGAACCCACTATTGTTATTATTTTTCCCTTACATTATTATTGTTATGTCGGCTTTGATTACATTATGACCCCTTAGACTCCTATATATAGAAAGGAGGTATTTTCATTTGTATCATCCAACAATTGTTCATTTATGTAATTTAAAGGAGGTTTCCCCCTCGAAGAGGCTGAATTCTAAGGCATTGATCTATCTTTTCTATCTTTTCTATCTTTTCTTGAGCTGGTTTCATAACAGTTTGCTAGTTCAAATGCACCCAGGGAAAATGAAGAAAAAATGTTAGGTATAATAGGATGGGTAATTAGTTTGATGTTGCAGAAGCAGTGGCATGAGTGATTTCTTTACTCAAATATAATTCATCTTTTATGCATATTATGAATTCCATGGCAAGGTGTGGTGACAAATCAGATGTTGCATGTCTAATTTCCCCTCATTCCCCTCACATAAATTACTTACTAACATTCCCCCAGGATATTGAGATCCGCTCAAAGTCCCTAGACCACTCCATCTCAGGTGAAAGTTTCAACAAAATAATGTTTTCTCCATGAGCCAAGAAGCCACATTTCTTTTGTAAAATCTTTCTCCTTGTGACCCTCCCTATAGCCTAAGTTTTCACTTTTCAAACTTAGTGCTTTGCTTAAAACATCTTACCTTTCATATTAACATTCTAAAATTATTATATAAGTCCTATATAAATTTTCCCTACCCTTATTATATAAAATACACAAAAACCCCTAAAAAATCTAAATATCCCGACCCCTGGCAATTATAGCCATATTTCAATTTTTTGTCGGGACTTATTGGTCCATCCAGGGCCAATAACAACCCTCCATGCGCTCCATCGGGGTTTGTTTAACATTTAGTTAAACAAATAACCAAACCCGCTAACCAAAGTTTATACCCCGCGAACATTACAAAACGTTAAAAATTAACGTGGGGCCCGTGCCATAGCCGCACGTCAACTTCGTTCACCGCCAACCATCTGATCGTCACGCAAAAATCCAACGGCTGTCAGCGATATCGGAACCCCTCCGATCACCGAACGATAGTGTCCGGGGGATGGGCGGTATTTCCATCGTACAGAGGACAGGTGTCGGCTTCCCGGCATGATCGGAGCCCCCCCACCTTCAATACCACCCTGGCCCAAAGGCGGTGCGAGTAATACCGCTTACCACCCCCAATAAACCCTGTGATGACTTCATCCTATGTTGTCACCTCCACGTCAGCGCCATGTCACTTGCTTACATCACCACCTCACCTCTTTGTCACGCACCACGTCATCCGACACGTCATCTTCCATACCCCGCTACACGACAAAAATTACGTCATGCTGACGTCATCCGACAGAAACGCGCCAAAGCCCACCAAAGTCAAAATTTTCGTTAAAAAGAGGTAAAAGCGTAGTTTACACCCAATTCTATTTATCTCCTCTGTGTGACCTGTGCATGCCATTTGCGTCCAAGAACAGTCATTCGACCACCCAGTCCGCCACCTAGAGAATTTACTCTGTAGCTTGGCCCCTCAGCGTGGTTTGCCACCTGAAAAATCGTACATTTAACCGTTGAAACAAGTATTTACATCAAATTTCACTCCCGAGCCCTGTTTTTCAGTTTTCTCTATAAAAATTTCCCATAGAACCCAAAATTTGAAGAAAAACATTGTGTTGTCTTCAAAAAACACGCACCGTAACCACTGTTTTGCTCAATTCTTACCAAAAATCTGCTCACTGAGCTAAATTTAAGTTCGTTCCGGCCTGCAAATCCTCTAACAAACCCCAAAAAATTGCCTTATCACCTACTGTTGTTGCCCATTTTGCCAAGGAAGCCCACAAACTCCATTTCCCCATGTAAATTCTGCCCACTAAGCTAAATACAAACCAATCTCACAGTGTAATTTCTGCAGAAAAGTCCACTGAGCTGTCGTTTTGACTATTTTTCCCACATAAACCGAATTACAGTTTTAAAATCATAAACAGTTGAACAATGGAGGCTCCAGTAGCCCTCAATATAGCCCCTCTCAATCCACCTCACAAGGAATTGGAATGGATGCCCTTAGCTGATAGGGATTTTTAAATCCAGGACCTAGCTGGTGACAGAAACCATCTCCAAGCATTCTGTGAACACAGGAACAGTTACCTAAGCAAAAATGTTTTCTATGGGATATGGGAATCAAATTTACCCATGTACTACCTCCCCTCTGTCAATGTTTTCCCTGAGATAATTCACCTCTGCTGTGAAAACTATGAACCAACCTAAAGGGCAGTCAAAACTCCATCTGGAACTACCCTTTTTCATATAACTCCTGACTTCATAAATCAAATGCTAAACTTCAAACCAACTCAGCTTATGTTTCCTCTTACTATGAAATTCTTGCTTGATGAAGGTCCCAAACTCCCCAGCTTAGAGATAGCTCGAATTTCCCAAGTATTCATGAAACCAAATTGTCAGCCTACAGAGCCACCTCCTTCTCACTATGCATGTTTCAATGAAGTGGGTAAATTACTTGTTGATATGATATCTTATATCCTAGGGTTCAAAACAAATGAATACATTGATGAAACTACACTAGTCTTATTATCCATATTCACTCTAGGGTATCCCCCTGCTGTCAGATAAAACTATGCTAAATTCATTTCCAACAAGATCCATGACCAGCTCTTGAATCTAGATAGGGAGTGAGTCTTCAAGTACTCATCCTACATCTATCATCTGCTCCTCTACTATCAGCCAGAAAGTTTCCAATTTCCCATTAGAAAATTGGACTCTAAAGGGGAAAAGAGGTCTGTGATTTTTTGGACCTCAGTCTTTCATGAAGTCCACAACTCTCCTTACTCTTACTGTGAGTTTATTGACATGTTATTCTATCCAGCCTCTTCTCTGCTGATGAGGGCTCCTCCTCCTAGATTATCTTATGATATGTAGAAAACTTTACAACTCTCCAAAAGCTACAAAATAGGTGACTGGTAATTATACTAGAATCACACTGAGATCAGGATATATGGTTGTGAGCTGTGCCCCTACAAGCTGCCAAAATATGTGCCAATGAGACTGTTTGCCTTGGAATATTTTAGGCAATTTATCAATTCAGATTTTACTCATTTTCATAGTACCAAGAAAAAGGCTCAATTGAAATTGAGAGACCAGTTAGGCCCCTACATCATGAACAAAAAATAAGGATGGAAAGAGGCCGACCAAATATTGGGTGAAAAATTCAGATTAAAGAGGAGTTTTTGGTGGGTACCCTATGACCCAAATGGCTTTATCAATGTAAGAAAAATAAAATATAGGCTGTTAGCATATGAACATTGCAAGATTCCTAAAATAGAACAATTTGCCAACCAGGATGAGTGGGTAGAAGGCACACTAATTAAACAGCTCACTGAAGAAGAGAAAATGGAACAAAATATGAAAAATCTTGAAAAGACTCTTGACCTGGATTCTTTTGGGCAGGTGTCATTCAAAGTGCCACAGCAAACCGGAGAAGGCACATCAACTGCTGGAACTTCACAGTAACCAACCCAAGAAAACACTACACCGACTGCTAGAACATCAAAGGGTAAAGAGGTGGTGGATACAGAGTAGCACACAATGGCAGATCAACCTGCCACATCAAAGGAACAGGTTCAAGGGGAAGCCCCTTCACTATAGATAGAGGCACTAGAGGTATCAACATTACAAACTCCCGTCAATGAGGAAAAAAACAAGAAAAGGGATAGAGAAGAGACCACACCTGCAAGTGGTTCAACAGAGCTAGAAGTCCAAATGTCAGAGCTTAAAGAGGCTAAAGAAAGGTTGGCCAAGATAGAGGTAAGATATGGCAAATCTAAGATAACAGTGGCAGAGAAAACTAGAGAGGTAAAGGCCTTGGAGAATAAGGTGAAATCCTTGGAGAAAGATATCACCCTTCATAACCTCTAGCAGAAATTAAAACAATTTTGTGGACCAAAATTGGCCAGTCTATCACTGATCAATGGCAATCAATTTAGATGATCCATGAGCAAATTGAATTGATAGAAAGGGCCTAAGTAGAGATTCAAAAGGCCAGAGCATCATTGGGAAACATGCCCGAGCAGGCCAATAGACTAATTCATTTTTTGAACACTCACACCAGGGAATAGCTAGCATCTTTGGAGATCAGGGACAGATTAGGCACTATTTTGACAGTGAAAAAAGTGCTAACCATGAGGAATTTTATACAGAATCTGGAAAGAAAGTTCCAAGAAATGTAGATGGAAATAAACGCCTTTACAGAGAAGTTTACAGTCTTGCAACAGAAGGGTATACCCAGTTTGTTAACCAACAATCAAACACTGTTGACACATGAACAATATGCTCACAAGGTAAATACATATGTTTCCAATCAGATCACAGCATCATCAAGCACTTCAGAAAACATAAGATCTCCCTCTGGACAGAGCTTATATGACAATTTGGAAAATCTGTTCTATATCGAACATGAAATAAATAATCTTTTTGAAGTCTAGCCCAACTTCTACAGGTATACTGAAGCTGATGAAACATTAATAAAAATACAAAGACACCAGTTTCCAATAGACCAATGGTGGCAGAGCATGTTGGAGGTCTTACCAAGGTAGTTCTAATTTTTCTTTATCATTTGCATTTAATCCAATGGAAAAACGTGGCACATATCATAAAGGTGAAGGCAACAAAGAAAGGGAGTCAAGCTGGGACTATAACACATTAAAGAAAAATCAAGCATAGATGAAAGAGCTGGGACATCAACGCAGGAACGCAAAATAAAGGGACAGCTACCAACCAACTTACTCAGTTCAAAAAGTCAAATATCTCTAGCCAACTAAACAACCAGCACACCAACATTTACTTCTGCATTCATTTCTCTCATTTACTTATCCCGTAAAGTAGATGAATGAAGTTATTGCGGGATATTTTTCCATAAGATATTTTGTAACTCCTTTTTGTATAAATACCTCCCTGTGAGATATATTTGGGGTTGGTGATATCTCTTTTGGACTGCACTGTAACTCTGAGGATATTTCAATACAAAGGCTGTTGAAGTTCATTGTTGTTGCACCGTCTGAATGTGATTTTGATGTTCTGGGTCCTGCTACAGAATTCTTGTGTCTTTCTATGGATCAATAAGTTATTATAACCTATGTTTTATATTCATTGTGTTTGCAAATTTCATATGTGTTTCATAATATTAGTAATGGAGAAAAAGAATAGCCAGGAATTTGTTTAAATACACTCTGTGTTCAATCTCTATTACTACTTATGTTTTCTTTAGAGTTAGCATAAACAGGAATTCTTAGCTGCTCCTGTTTCCACTAATTCTTTCACTTTGAATATTAATAAGGAATTCTTCACTGCTCCTTGATAATAATCATGCATTTTTCCTCTGCCAACATGATGACGGATTCTTAACTGTTCCTCACCCACTGGATTTCATTCCATCTATCCCAGATCATAAGATTTCTCCAAGATTGATTACCTTGCTCTGTAGTATCACCTTTGGTCAAAGAAATCATATTCAGTTGTTTACCCTCCTAGACTCCGTTAGCCCAATGGAATAAATTGTTCACACTTGCATCCTAGTTTTGTTCAAGATCATCATCCAACAAACCTAAAAAAAAACCTTGTACATCATAACTAGCCTAAAATACTTCAAACAAAGCTGAATTATAAAGAGATAGCCCTCTCTGGGTGCAGATTGGCTAGAAACTGCATCTAAAAAATTGGTTAGTGGCTACCTCAGTCGCATTCCCTTTTCTCACAAGTTTTGGGGAACAACCTGAGTGATAACATCATTGGCGACTCCACTGGGGACTGAATGATCGTTTGTTACCGCTGTCTAGTTTCTAAAAATACAGATGGAGTCTGAAGTTAGCCAGCTAGCCTTTGAAACTGTTTTTGCTATGCAATCACAGGAGTAAATAAAAGTTATTTCAGTCTATCTCCAGCCTACTTTTTAGGCTTTAAACAGTTGTCTTAAAGATCTGATTAGTTTCCTTGTTTCAAACATACCTGAAGGAAAGCCCAACGCCTTCTATATTTCAAAAGCTCCCTTCAGAATATTGTCAAAACTTGTATCCTTCAAATATTTCCAGAAAATACCAAAAAATCTACTTCTAGAAGTTGGCTCCAAAGAAGAAAACTCATTACGCTAGGTCAAACCCAGACCCAAATCCCCCACTTATTTTTTAGAATCCCAATTTGATCCCTAAAAGCCTTAGAAAACTCGAAAATCAAGAGAGTTCTATTGATTCAAATCCTGAAACACTTCAGTAGAAACCTATCCAAACTCAACTTACTGTTGGAAAATCACAAGCCCTTTCTCCTATCATTGTTGCTTCTCCTAGTTCACCATTATTCCTCCAATCCATCTCTTCTACCCCCCCATCTATAGCCCATATTTCAACTGTAATCCTTGTTCTTCCAGCTACAACATTTATCCCTGTAAATATGGCAAACCCTTATGCTCCCTTGCAATTACCTGCAAATCCAGGGGCTATGCCTTAGGATTACCAAATAAAAATCACCTATTTTGATGGTGTTGGTACCTACACAACAAAACAACATACAAAGAAAATGACAGACTATTTTGAGAATTTTGAAATTGATGATGATGATGATGTCAGGATGAATATCATTGTCCAAAGTTTAACTGGCGATGTCAGGGCCTGGTTTAGGGCACTCCCTGCAAATACCATTGCTAATCCAGAAGCCCTTTATGAAACTTTCTTGAACAGATGGGAAAAGAATAAGGATCCATTACATATCCTATCAGAATATGATAGCTTGAAAAGAGGCCCACAAGAAACTGTTCAAGATTACTATGCCAGATTTAATAATGTGTACAATGCTATTCCTCCTAATCTTAGACCACCGCTAGACTTGGCCTTGATCAAATTCCCTGGTGGATTTGACTCGTACATGGCCTACCAGCTCAGGGAAAGAGCTCCTCCAAGCTTAGAAGACATGCAAAGCATAGTTGTCAGTGTAGAAGCTAATCTGGTTTCTAAACGAAACTGGGCCAGATTTGAAAGAAGAACAACTTTCAAGGAAGAGAATTTTGCATTTGAACAAAAATTAGATTCAATTATTAAAGGTATGGATAGACTTGGGGATAGAGTTGAAACTATTGAGAGGAAATCATCATGGGATGGCCAATCAAGTAATGTTGGAAGGAATCCAAACTTTAGGAAAAACCCGAATTCTAACACTAGGAAAGTTGGTCCTGACCAAAACATCAGACCACCATTCCAAGAAAACTATGCTGAGGCTTCAACATCTAGTGAACCAATGGAACATACTCAAATCAATTTGATGGGTCTCAATAGTGGACAACAAATTTTCTTAACACAATAAGATCAAAAGGCTCATACTCTTGGTCAGTTTCAGATGCAATCAAGGGAATCCTTTGATTTCAAGGAAGGGTATGACACAGCTGTATATGAAGTCCACAAATAGTATAACTTGAGAAGTAGGATAATAGATATCCCTGATGATCCCAAGTAGAAAG
Organism: Pinus taeda; assembly: GCA_000404065.3. Classification (NCBI taxonomy): domain Eukaryota; kingdom Viridiplantae; phylum Streptophyta; class Pinopsida; order Pinales; family Pinaceae; genus Pinus; species Pinus taeda. The sequence goes on along the minus strand of APFE031687815.1, from coordinate 100,774 downwards.
CAATCAAACAACCTACTAAAGCCAAACTCAAGGATTCTCATATACAAACTACTCCTGAACCAATTTCAAATTCAAATACTCTAATCATTGAAGATGTTTAATCCAAACAAAAATTAGACCAACACCCTCCACCTATTCTTCCTCTTGGAGAAATCATAGAGGAACCTTTAGGAAAGGGTGTAAAAGTGATTTCAGTACATAATAATATTCCAATGAAATAATCAGACACAGAAAACCCAGCTGAAAAGGATAACCTTGCTGCCCGAAATGTTAAAACGCAAACAGAAAAACCCTTCAATTTGGAGACCGAAATAAGCAAGTTAAAAATAGCCATTCCACTATCTGAATTGGCTAGGCATGAAGTTTTTAGGGAACAAATAAGTAGATTGCTACAAATTCCAGAAAACAGAGATGTAGTGAATGTCCTTGATGACCAACCAGAACTTATATTTGGACCTGAAGTAAATGGAAAGTTTGTAGATGGAGGAGTTCCTCCTTTCTATGTCACCTTAAATATTCATGATAAGGTACTTCACAATGCAATGTTTGATTCTGGGGCCTCTCACAACTTAATTCCCAAATCAGTGATGGAAAAATTGGAACTAGACATAACCCGGCCATACAAAGATCTATTCTCATTTGATTCTAGCCAAGTTAGATGCCTAGGATTGCTTAAAGATATATGTGTATCACTAGTCCAATACCCTGCCAAGACAATTCTAATGGATGTAGTAGTGGCTGACATCCCACCCAAATACGCAATGTTATTATCTAGATCTTGGGGTGCCAAGCTTCAGGGTTATTTACAGCTTGACATGTCCTATGCCACCATCTCAGTCTTTGGCCAGCCAAAGAGATTATATAGGGAAACTTTGATGAAGTATGTGGTTAGTAGCCAAGAAAAACCCCAAAACTTTCCTAGTTTTCTATGCATTCAGACATGGATTCTTTCATCTTATACAACATTGAGATTTGCCCCCCATCTGATGTCAAAATTATGATCTTAGGCCAAGATGAACTTCTAAATGAGAAATCCACTATTCAAATCCAAGAAGTCTCAAAGCAAAACAAATTGACAGTCACACAAGAGGAATCCCATGAGACTAAAAATTCAAACCTGCCTACTAAACAAATCTTGAAAACTTCTTATAATAGTTCTAAACAAGAAATCCTATGGTATTTGGAATTTGATGGATCTGTCAATAAGTTGGGAGCAGGAGCAGGCATTTGGATACACAATATGCAAAATGATCATGTTGAAGGACATGCATATAGGTTAAATTTTAGGTGCACCAACAACATGGCCGAATATGAAGCCCTTCTGCTTGGGCTCAAAGTGATCAAAAGCCTAGGGGCGGATAGGATATCAGTTTTAGGAGATTCTGATTTGATAATTCAGCAAATGAAAGGAAACTTTATCACAAATGACATTAGATTAAGATCATACAGAGGTGCGGCAATTGAAATTCTCAACACCTTTTTAGAATCTCATCTCACCAAAATTCCAAGGAATCAAATCTACATGCTCACAGTCTAGCAACTTTTGCCAGTACTTGTAAATTTCCATTTAAGCCAAATCACTGATTCTCGGCTGAGATTAAACATAGACCAGTTGTACCTGATAATGTCAAAAATTGGCAAGTATTTGACAATGACATTCAAATCAATAATTTCCTAACCCTCAAAGAAGAGTTCTCCAGTACAAAAATAGATACAAGCACCATAAGTGAAAATGATCAAATAGACACAGTTGAGACACATATTTCTGCTGAAATAGCAAACCAAATTCTACATCCTAAAAAGTTTTCTCAAATAGATTTACAACAACTTGAAGAAACAGAATGTGATGATGCTATTGGAGCAGAATGTGAGGTGATTGATTTGAAGGATAATTTTTTACCTACAGGCCTGACCCCTCTAGAGGACATTTTTGACTCAAATGACATTTCCAGGAAACCTAAAATACAACCATTTAATGCAGAAATTGAGGACTCTAACATTGGAACTGCTGAGAATCCCAAAATGATAAAATTGTCCAAAGCCCTGCCTCCTGACCAAAAACTAAAGTATATTGAACTGTTCAAAGAATTTCAAGATGTTGTTGCATAGAGTTACGAGGACCTAAAGTCTTATGATACATCTGTCATCCAACACACCATACCTCTCAAGGAAAACCAAAAACCTTTCAAACAAAAACTTAGGATGGTCAACCCTGTGCTCCTCCCTTTAATTGAGAAAGAAGTTAAAAGGATGTATGAAGCTAGAATTATTGCACCCATCAGATTCTCAGAATGGGTTTCAAAGTTGGTACCCACTAGAAAGAAAACAAGAGAGATTAGGTTGTGTGTCGATTTGAGAAATTTGAATAAAGTATCTTTAAATGATAACTACCCCTTACCCAAAATGGATCACATTCTGCAAATGGTATTGGGTGATTCAAGAATCTCACTATTAGATGGATTCTCAGGTTTCAATCAGATCCTAACGCACCCTATTGATCAAGACAAAACTACCTTCACAACCCCTTGGGGAACCTTCAAATATGTAAAAATGCCATTTGGACTCAAGAACGCAGGAGCAACTTTTAAAAGAGCCATGGATATAGCTTTTGCTAAAGAAATACATGCTTTTCTAGTCATTTACCTAGATGACCTTACAAAATTCTCCAGATCAGATCAAGAACACTTAAATCACCTCAGACAAGTATTTCTAATTTGCAGGAAATATGGCATATCATTAAATCCAAAGAAATCATTGTTTGGCCTAGAAGAAGGAAAATTATTGGGCCATATCATCTCCAAAGAAGGCATTAGAATTGATCCGGACAAAATACAAGCTATTCTGCAAGTTCCTCACCCTAGAAACATCAAAGAAATACAAGCTTTTTTGGGGAAGATCAATTTTCTAAGAAGATTCATACCAAATTTGGCCAAGTTGATAAGATTGCTGAATAACATGCTGAAAAAGGATTCCAAGGTCAAGTGGATAATAGAAGCTAGACAAGCCTTTGAAGAAATAAAAAAAGCTTTGACTCGAACACCAGTCCTTACAAGCCTGAATTTTGCCAAAGACTTTATCATATTCTCATTTGCATCAGAACATACAATCGCTGCTGTTTTGCTTCAAAAAGATAATGAGGGATGTGAAAAACCCATATCATTTTTTAGCAAGGCACTTAGAGATGCTCCACTCAAATATCAAATCATGGAGAAACAAGCATATGCACTTGTAAAAGCGATTAAGGACTTTAGAGTTTACATCTTATACTCTCATGTGATTGCTTATGTGCCCAACACTGCTGTTAAAGACATCCTAACCCAAGAGGGAATTGAAGGCAAAAGGGGAAAATGGATAGCTACCATACTAGAATTTGAAATTGAAATCAAACCAACCAAGCTGATAAAAGGACAAGGATTATCCAAACTTATAACTGAAACCAACTTTCAAGCCCTTGACATAAATCTGGATAATGAGCAGGAGATGGCGACTCCACGTATCAATCAAGCCTTTTCACAATCACCCTGGTATGCTGACATATGTTTTGTATTATTAAACCTGCAAGCTCCTCTAGGATTATCCAGAACTAAGAAAAGATTTTTGAAAATGCAAGCTTCTAAATTCTGTGTTTTAGGTCATGCTCTCTTTTGGAAAAATCATGAAGGTGTTTTATTAAATTGTCTAATCAAAGAAGAAACTGACAAAGTACTTAAAGAGTTTCATGCAGGGGATTGTGGTGGACATTTATATTGGAAATCAACTGCTGATAAAATCCTAAGGGTTGGATTCTATTGGCCCACCCTATTTTCTGATGTAAATAAAAATGTAACTTCTTGCCACAAATGCCAAATCTTTGAAGGCAAGAAAAAGTTGTTGCATCTACCCCTCAAGCCCATTTCCATTGAAAGACCATTTCAACAATGGGGTTTAGACTTCATTGGAGAAATCCACCCTTCATCCTCTGGCCAACACAAATGGATCCTTACTGCCACAGACTACTTTACCAAGTGGATAGAAGCCATTCCTTGTAGGCAAGCCAATGACTCAGTAATCATGTACTTTTAGAGACTAACATCTTGTCTAGGTTTGGTTGTCCTGAGAAGATTATAACATACAATGTTATTGCTTTTAAGTCCAAGAAAATGATCAATTTTTGCCATAAATACCACATTACTTTAGGTCATTCCACAGCCTATTACCCTCAAGGTAATGGTCTAGCTGAATCCTCCAATAAAAGCCTGATCAACATCATTAAGAAAGTCTTGGATGAGAATAAGAAAAATCGGCATAAAAAGCTTGTCAATGCACTATGGGCAAACAGAATGACTACTAAGAAATCCATTGGCAAAAGTCCCTATGAGCTGGTTTATGGTATGGAGGTAGTATTCCCTTCTTCCTTGGGAATCCCAGTGATAAAGTTGTTGCAAGAAATACAGGCAGAACCTAATGATATTTAGAGAAGGATTAATCAAACAATTCATTTGCAGCAAAGTAGAGAGGAGGTCTATCAAAGAGGTCAAGTTTTACTAGAAAATATTAAAAATATCTTTGATAAAAGGACCAAAGCAGAGGATTTCTACATTGGAGACAAAGTTTTGAAGTGGGATTACAAAAGAGAAGATAGGGGAAAAGATGGAAAATTTGATTTCCTGTGGAAAGGACCTTATACTATTCAGGCAGCACAAGGAAACAACACCTACTTTTTGAAAAGCCTGGATAATACAAAGGCAGATGATGGGCCAGTAAATGGCCGAATGCTGAAGCACTATTTTGATCCAGTTTGTTGAAAATATCAGCATTGTAATTTGTACATAAGATTGTTTACTTTCTATTCCATCAGAAATTGAAAAAAGGACACTTGGGAACTGTAAATATGAGAACAAAAAGCATCCAAAATAGAAATTCAAATAGTTGAATAAGATCCTCAAGAGATAGGCATATTCTACAAGGTACTATGTACAGTTTGGCTATAGCAAAGGAAAATTTCAAAATGCAGCAGGAGGTGTACATAAGGCTATCTGACCTGTTGTTCTTGACTTTTCACCAGGAAAATCCATCCCCAAGTGGAGCCACTGTTAGGTTCCTATACCAATAGGTTTCATTTTTCATGATTTACTGGAGAAGTGCCAAATATGTTCATCCTTTCCATGCTGCAAAGGTTCTATATTTTGAAGAATTTCACTATGTACAGTTGCTTGACTCTTATCATAGTTCATGAATGGCCAAATAACTTAATGTTGGCCAGGTTGATATTTCAATTTACTTGTCTTAGAATAGAGAATAAATGTCTATCCAACAGTTCAATCTTGGCATATGAGTAGATAGGTAGAGAAGCAAAGAAGCCCAACTGCTTAAACTGGGCCCTTGGAAGATATAAGGGTAGACTTAGATAGGAGGGCAGCTAAAATAAAAGAAGAGAATCAGGGTTTGCTAGTTCAAATGCACCTAAGGAAAATAAAGAAAAAATGTTAGGTATAATAGGATGGGTAATTAGTTTTGATGTTGCAGAAGCAGTGGCATGAGTGATTTCTTTATTCAAATATAATTCATCTTTTATGCATATTGTGAATGCCATGGCAAGGTGTGGTGACAAATCAGATGTTGCATGTCTAATTTCCCCTCGTTCCCCTCACAACAATTACTTACTAACATTCCCCCAGGATATTGAGATCCACTCAAAGTCCCTAGACCACTCCATCTCAGATGAAAGTTTCAGCAGAATAATGTTTTCTCCATGAGCTAAGAATCCACATTTCTTGTGTAAAATCTTTCTCCTTGTGACCCTCCCTATAGCCTAATTTTTCACTTTTCAAACTTAGTGCTTTGCTTAAAACATCTTACCTTTAATATTAACATTCTAACCTTATTATATAGTTCCTATATAAATTTTCCCTGCCCTTATTATATAAAATACACACAAATCCCTAACAAATCTAAATATCCTGACCCCTAGCAATTATAGCCATCTTTCAATTTTTTGTAGGGAGTTATTGGTCCATCCGAGGCCAATAACAACCCTCCACGTGCTCCATTGGGGTTTTTTTAAAATTTGGTTAAACAAATAACCAAACCTGCTAACCAAAGTTTATACCCCGCGAACATTACAAAACATTAAAAATTAATGTGGGACCCGTGCCATAGCCGCCCGCCAACTTCGTTCACCACCAACCGTCTGATCATCACGCACAAATCCAATGGTTGTCAGAAATATCAGAACCCCTTTGATCGCCGAACAATAGCGTCCCGGGGATGGGTGGTATTTCTGCCATATAGAGGACAGGTGTCGGCTTCCCGATGTGATCGGAGCCCCCCCTTCAATACCACCCTAGCCCAAAGGCAGTGTAGGGAATACCGCTTACCACCCCCAATAAACCCTGTGATGATGTCATCCTGTGACGTCACCTCCACATCAACACCATGTCACTCGCTTACATCACCACCTCACCTCTGTGTCACCCGCCACGTCATCTGACATGTCATCTTCGTACCCCGCTACACGACAAAAATTATGTCATGCTGATGTCATCCGACAGAAACGCGCCAAAGCCCACCAAAGTCAAAATTTTTGTTAAAACGAGGTAAAAGCATCATTTTCACCCAATTCTATTTATCTCCTCTGCGCGACCTGTGCATGCCATTTGCATCCAAGAGCAGTCATTCAACCACCCAGCAAATTTACTCTGTAGCTTGGCCCCTCATCTCGGTTTGCCACCTGCAAATCGTACATTTCACCATTGAAATAGGTATTTACATCAAATTTTTCTCCCAAGCCCTGTTTTTCAGTTTTCTCTATAAAAATTGCCCACATAACCCAAAATTTGAAGAAAAACACCATGTTGTCTTCAAAAAACACACACCATAACCACTATTTTGCCCAATTCTTCCCAAAACTCCGCTCACTGAGCTAAATTCAAGTTCGTTTCGGCCTACAAATCCTCTGAAAAACCCCAAAAAACGGCCTTATCACCTACTTTTGTTGCCCAGTTTGCCAAGGAAACCCGCAAAATCCGTTTCCCCATGTAAATTCTGCCCGCTAAGCTAAATACAAACCAATATCATGGTGTAATTTCTGCAGAAAAGTCCACTGAGCTGTAGTTTTGACTATTTTGCCCACATAAACCCGAATTACAGTTTTAAAATCATAAATAGTTGAACAATGGAGGCTCTAGTAGCCCTCAATATAGCCCCTCTCAATGCACCTCACAAGGAATTGGAATGGGTGCCCTTAGCTCATAGGGATTTTCAAATCCAGGACCTAGCTGGTGACAGAAACCATCTACAAGCATTTTGTTAATTCAAGAACAATTACCTAAGAAAAAATTATTTCTATGGGATATTGGAATAGAATTTACCCATGTACTACCTCCCCTCTGTCAATGTTTTCCCTAAGATAATTCACCTCTGCTGTGAAAACTATGAACCAACCCAAAGGGCAGTCAAAACTCCATCTGGAACTACCCTTTTTCATATAACTCTTGACTTCATAAATCAAATTCTAAACTTCAAACCAACTCAGCTTCTACTTCCTCTTACTATGAAATTCTTGCTTGATGAAGGTCCCAAACTCCCCAGCTTAGAGATAGCTCGAATTTCCCAAGTATTCATGAAACCAAATTGTCAGCCTACAGGGCCACCTCCTTTTCACTATGCATGTTTCAATGAAGTGGGTAAATTACTTGTTGATATGATATCTTATATCCTGGGGTTCAAGACATGTGAATATATTGATGAAACTACACTAGTCTTATTATCCATATTCACTCTAGGGCAGCCCCCTGCTATCAAATACAACTATGCTAAATTCATTGCCAACAAGATCCATGACCAGCTCTTGAATCTAGATAGGGAGGGAGTCTTCAAGTACTCATCCTGCATCTATCATCTGCTCCTCTACTATCAGCAAAACAGTTTCCGATTTCCCATTAGAAAATTGGACTCTAAAGGGGAAAAGAGGTCTATGATTTTTTGGACCTCAGTCTTTCATGAAGTCCACAACTCTCCTTACTCTTACTGTGAGTTTATTGACATGTTTGTCTATCCAGCCTCTTCTCTGCTGATGAGGGCTCCTCCTCCTAGATTATCTTATGATATGGAGAAAATATTACAGCTCTCCAAAAGCTACAAAATAGGTGACTGGTACTTATACCAGAATCGCACTGAGATCAGGATATATGGCTGTGAGCTGTGCCCCTATAAGCTGCCAAAATATGTGCCAATGAGACTGTTTTCCTTGGAATATTTTAGGCAATTTATCAATTCAGATTTTACTCATTTTCATAGTACCAAAAAAAAGGCTCAATTGAAATTGAGAGACTAGTTAGGCCCCTACATCATGAGAAAAAAAGAAGGATGGAAAGAGGCCGACCAGATATTGGGTGAAAAATTAAGATTAAAGAGGAGATTTTGGTGGGTACCCTATGACCCAAATGGCTTTATCAATATAAGAAAAATAAAATATAGGTTGTCATCCTATGAACATTGCAAGATTCCTAAAATAGAACAATTTGCCAACCAGGATGAGTGGGTAGAAGGCACACTAGTTGAATAGCTCACTGAGGAAGAGAAAATGGAACAAAATATGAAAAATATTGAAAAGACTCTTGACCTGGATTCTTTTGGGCAGGTGTCATTCAAAGTGCCACAACAAATAGGAGAAGGCACATCAACTGCTAGAACTTCACAGCAACCAGCCCAAGAAAACACTACACCAACTGCTAGAGAATCAAAGGGTAAAGAGGTGGTGGATACAGAGTAGCACACAATGGAAAATCAGCCTGCCACATCAAAGGAATAGGTTCAAGGGGAAGCCCCTTCACTACAGAAAGAGGCACCAGAGGTACCAGCATTACAGAATCCCATCAATGAGGAAAGAAACAAGAAAAGGGACAGAGAAGATACCACACCTGCAAGTGGATCAACAGAGTAGCAAGAGGCCAAAAGGCAAAGAGTAGATCCTCTACCTGAAGAGGAAATTATTGAAGAAATTACAGAAAGCCCAAGAGAGGAGAGGGCAACCAGCCAACAGACATCCACCAGCTCTCACAGGAAAGAAATGGAGAGGCAACATGGTATGGAAGTTTCCTCCTCAAGGCTGCAAAGTAAGCAACAATCTGATATTAAACGAACATTAATGGACATTAAGGCCCAGAATGAGCCATTGAAACTACAACTCTATGATCAATTTCTCAGAATGACACCCTCCAAACAACAAAGACTAATGGCAGCATATGACATTAAGGAGGAAAAAATGATCTTAAGTCATTTTAAGCCTAAGGTTCAGCAACCACAAATAGTTGTTGACTACATAAGAACAAATCTAGAGGTCCTCGCCAAAGACATACACCCCATGGACCAGATTGAGCTACATAAACAAACAGGTGAAATGGTCTATGCTACATTGGCAGACAAGGCAATGCTGGCCCACCAATTGAAGGAGTCGTTAAGAAACACATCTGGCCAATTGGATTTGGAAAATATATCCTCCTTAGCTAAAGACAATAGAATAAAGACCTTAGAAGAGATAATTATTGAGCTGGGACATGATCCCAAGGATGCCAAGGGCATCAAAGCACTGATAAAGAAAAATGAAGAAGATATTGTTGCACTTAGGAATAAATTGAAGCTGCGTGTTACTATGCACCCACAAATTACAAAACTTGCACAAGAAAAGGCAGAAGAAGACATGATGGGTTTGCTAATAAAGATGAATCAAAGGCTAAATGAAACAGAGCAAGGATTGGAGAAATCATTACAAGCTAAGCAGGGAGAGTCAACCTCCCAGCCACCTGAAACAGCTCCAATAGTTACCACTGCTCCCCCCGTAGTCACAACAGCAATTCCTCCCACTATCCCAACATCAACAACAGGTACATCAGCCACAGATGCTTCAACAACAGCAGTAACAATAGGACCAGATACCAACATGAGCATGGAAGAAATGTTGAAAGCAATAAAAGAGCTAGAAGTCCAAATGTCAGAGCTTAAAGAGGCTAAAGAAAGGTTGGTCAAGCTAGAGGTAAGCTATGAAAAATCTAAGATAACAGTGGCAGAGAAAACTAGAGAGGTAAAGGCCTTGGAGAATAAGGTGAAATCCTTGGAGAAATATCTCACCCTTCATAAACCTCTAGTAGAAATTAAAACAATTTTGTGGACCAAAATTGGCCAGTCTATCACTGATCAATGGCAATCAATTCAGATGATCCATGAGCAAATTGAATTGATAGAAAGGGCCCAAGTAGAGATTCAAAAGGCCGGAGCATCATTGGGAAACATGCCCGAGTAGGCCAAAAGACTAATTCATTTTTTGAACACTCGCACCAGGGAACAACTAGCAGCTCTGGAGATCAGGGATAGAACATGCACTATTTTGACAGTGAAAAAGGTGCTAACCATGAGGAATTTTATATAGAATCTGGAAAGAAACTACCAAGAAATGCAGATGGAAATAAATGCCTTTACAGAGAAGTTTACAGTCTTGCAGCAGAAGGGTCTACCTAGCTTGTTAACCAACAATCAAAGATTGTTGACACATGAACAATATGCCCACAGGGTAAATACATATGTTGCCAATCAGATCACAGCATCATCAAGTACTTCAGAAAACATATGACCTCACTCTGGACAGAGCTTATATGACAAGTTGGAAAATCTGTTCTATATCGAACATGAAATAAATCATCTTTTTGAAGTCTAGCCCAACTTCTACAGGTATACTGAAGCTAATGAAACATTAATAAAAATACAAAGACACCAGTTGCCAATAGACCAATGGTGGCAGAGTATGTTGGAGGTCTTACCAAGGTATTTGTAATTTTTCTTTATCATCTGCATTTAATCCAATGGAAAAACACGTGGCACATATCATAAAGGTGAAGACAACAGAGAAAGGGAGTCACGCTGGGACTATAACACATTAAAGCGAAATCAAGCACAGATGAAAGAGCCGGGACAGCAACGTAGGAACGTAGAATAAAGGGATAGCTACCAGCCGACTTACTCAGTTCAAAAAGTCAAATATCTCTAATCAACTGAATAGCCAATACACCAGCATTTACTTCTGCATTCATTTCTCTCATTTACTTCTCCTATAAAGTAGATGAATGAAGTTATTGCGGGATATTTTTCCATAAGATATTTTGTAACTCCTTTTTCTATAAATACCTCCCCGTGAGATATATTCGGGGTTGGTGATATCTCTTCTGGACTGCGCTGTAACTATGAGGATATTTCAAGACAAAGGCTATTGAAGGTCATTGTTGCTGCACCGTCTGAATGTGATTTTGATGTTCTGGGTCCTGCTACAGAATTCTTGTGTCTTTCTATGGATCAATAATTTATTCTAACCTGTGTTTTATATTCTCTGTGTTTGCAAATTTCATATGTGTTTCTTAATCCTAGTAATGGAGAAAAAGAATAGCCTATAATTTGTTTAAATACACTCTATGTTCAATCTCTATTATTACTTATGTTTTCTTCAGAGTTAGCATAAATAGGAATTCTTAGCTGCTCCTGTTTCCACTAATTCTTTCACTTTGAATATTAAGAAGGAATTCTTCACTGCTCCTTGATAATACTCATTCATTTTTCCTCTGCCAACATGATGACGTATTCTTAACTGCCCCTCACCCACTGGCTTTCATTCCATCTATCCCAGATCATAAGATTGCTCCAAGATTTATTACCTTGCTCTGTAGTATCACCTTTGATCAAAGAAATCATATTCAGTTGTTTACCCTCCTAGACTCCATTAGCCGAATGGAATAAACTATTCACACTTGCATCCTAGTTCTGTTCAAGATCACCATCCAACAAACTTAAAACAAAACCTTGTACATCATAACTAGCCTAAAATACTTCAAACAAAGTTGAATTATAAAGAGAGAGCCCTCTCTGGGTGCAGATTGGCTAGAAACTGCATCTAAAAGATTGGTTAGTGGTTACCTCGGCCGTATTCCCTTTTCTCACAAGTTTTGGGGAAAAACCTGAGTGATAACAAAAGGGAATAATTCCTAAACACTCACTTGTAGATGAACGGACAAGTGGACCTACCAAGAGCGATTAAAGGGACACATGTTTGCAACCACCTTCCAAGACCAATGATAATTGAAGACCCTTCATCACCGAGATATGCAAAGGAGAAGATAAAGCATACCCAAGAACACATCTAGCACTCAACAGTAATAGTGACTTGACATTTCCACATCACTAAGGCAATCCATGTTAGCAGTTTTGTATCAAGTCATGTCATGAGTTGTCAAATTCCACATTGCTATTGTGGGCCATGTATATTGTAAATCAAATGTATTGTAAAGTGGAAGTCCAAAGGACACACATGAGTATGAAGAGTCATGTAAGTTGAAAATTCATAGGAAGTTGAACATTCATGAGGGTATTCAAAGAGTCACAAAGGGAAATCATCACCCCCATTGGTTATATATACCCTTTTCATTATAAGAACAAAGGACTTTTCACCTTGGCTCCTGCCACAAGGCATTAGAGAGACCAACTAGTTCTTTGAGGAGCAAGGAGTGGCTCCAATGTCCCACTACTAGGGATAGTTATGTACAATGTAAATATGTGTCTTGGAACTTTTGCTTAATAACATAATCCTTTTAAGGCCAACACATTCTTCATGCATGACTTATGAATGTTCGAGAGACTATTATCTAGACGTTTGGTTTTCATGTTTCTTTCACATGTACTAATATAGTTGAATTATTTCAATTATTTTAGTGTTTATCTTGTTGAGAATGCATTGTAATGGTTGTTATTATTTTCCCATCATTGTGGACTATTTCACAGGATACTAGATAGATATATCATTTCTTATTGATTATAACAATCGTCACATCTGTTGTGGACTATTCTGCTAGATGTTAGATGAATATTCCCTTGTTTGTTGGTGGTAACGACTATTGCCTTCGCTATGGACTACACTGGATGCTAGATAGTTCCTTCTGGTTCATGTGTGTCTCTTCTTGGGTAGTGCTATTACCTCTCATTTAGATCCTCACTTTTCTTCCCATTTTGCAGTAAGAGAACCTAGACACATTTGTGTTGCACACTCACCTTGCTTTTTGAAGATACTATTGCATCACTTGTTTGTGATGATAGCTAGATCCAAGGAAAATATTTAAGGATTTGGAAACTATTCCTTTATACCGGATGGGAATCCTACACTAAACAATGTGAGGGCTGATTGGGAATTCATATCGGGGAGATCCCCTTAGTGTTGGCAAATCCAACACTTTCAACATTTCTAGTGCTAGAAGGAGGGAAGTTAGTATTTCATGGTTGATTGTCCCAACAACCCCACTTATCCATCTTTATTTCAAGGCATAAATATTCATTTTGTATCCCCTACTCGTACTTCTGAAGTTGGTAACTCTTCACTGCCCACACCTGAACATGAAATCTTGTATCATCAGCTTTAGGTCATCTGCCCCATCACTCGTCATTTTGGAAAAGTTTTTTGATTGATTCCAAGAGTAATCAGTCTTCCATATTCTCAAAAGAATAAAAAGACTGCCCCATAGGGGTAGTGGTCTCTTATGTTGAAGAAAAGGTCCCTACCACTGTTGAAGAACTAGCAGATGTTGTTGAAATGTCAGGAGAGCCTCCACTCTTTCAAGGAGGAGAAGGAGGTAACTCCTTACTCTCAGGATCAACATTTGGTAGGACAAGCGGGGAGGAAGAAAAGGAAGAAGAGGAGGAGTAACGGTTAGAAGAGGAAGAGGAAGAGGAGGACAACAAAGAAGAATACATGGTAGAGAAAAATCTAGTATGGATGACTTAAGGCCCACTAGCACTTTTGGGTGTCTTGCATAAGATGTCGAATCACGCAGAGAAGCTCTTAACGAAATATCACCCTGACAAGACAGTGAAGGTTGAAGATCACTTGGAAAAATTTTACGTACATCTACAAACACTTAGGCATGTTACGATGATGTTGCATGTAAACTTTTTCCATGTATCTTTGATGGTAGAGTAGTTGTATGGTATCACAGGCTTCCTCCAACTCCATCTAAAATTGGAGGGCATTCAAAAGGATCTTTCTTGAAAAAATTGATGAAGACAAGACCCTACCATGTTATTAAAGGAGATGGGTAGTCTTAAGATGGAGCAGAAGGAAAAATTTAAAGATTTCAATCAGAGGTTCAATTGTTTCTTGAACAAGTTTTCGAACGACACAAAACCTCATGACTCCATCACCATAGACTACTATACTTCTGCCTTGCTGACAAGTATTTGTAAAGATAATTGTTGAACTGACATTGACAGAAAAATACAAAGAGTATATTGTCATTGAGAAGGAATTGTGTGCTATTAGACTCATCGCAAATAATGAATCAACAAAACACTCCAAGGACACGAGTAAGAGGTCTCAGGCCTCTATGAGTAAGGATAAGGAAAAAGAACCAAATGATCTTGAAATCCTGACTCGTTTCGTGAAGTCCCTGACCACCGAAATGGCTGAACTCAAACAAAGGAAAAGAGATACTACCATGAGCAGTATGCTCCCCAATTTCATGCTTAGAAGGAATTCAGATTTTGTTAGAAACATCAATCAGCAAGTAAAATATGTGCAGTGTTCCAATGTGGTTCTGAACATTGAGAATATTGGCATGGATTCATATTTCATGTTTCATAATGAGAATCATTCGAAGAAGACATGCCCATAGTGGAACCAACTAATGATTATAATGGTTGTTCAGTTTGTTGACTCAATCATGGTATAGGAATAGGTTGAACCAAGAGAAGAGGAGGGAGACATTACTACATCTGATGAAGCTCCAAGCACTAGGAATGTAGTCAATATGTATCATTGTGTTCTCACAATCTAAAGGAGTACTGCCAATAAGAAACCTTTGAGTGGTGGTCTGGCCGAGAAGAAAATAAATCAATACAACTTGAGAATCCAAAGTTTGACCACTGTGATTGAGGTTCCAAGATGTAAATTCAAATAAAACTTAGTCCTCTAGCTAACTCAGTGCAAAAGAATCAGATCAAGTCTAGGAAAGTAGTTTCAATGAAAAAAAGAATTAACACCAATAAAGATAGAACCACCCCTCTGAAAACCACTAACCAAGTCCCATCCCTAGACACCTCGATCAATCTTTCCATTGTGGATTATAGCATTGTAGAATATATGAATAAGGCTCATGCAAACATCACTCTATTTGAACTTACAAAGATCATGAGCCAATGGTACATTCTTCTATGGGCACTTGGACAAACTTCTACTGGTAATGTTACCTCTTTGGACAAGGGATCTAGTAAATCTCTTGATGCTCTCGCATATGTACTTAATGCACTCACGATGGATGCAAACACACTCTACCGACTGCTCTTGTTAACATTTGAAATCTTCAACTTCAATGTACATAATTTCTTTGTTGACTCTAGCGCATTAGTGAATTTCATGCCACTATATTTGGCCAAGAAGATTAATGCTAAATGGGATAAGACAAATGCACAGATTATCCAATTGGACAAAACCCATGTCCAGTCAATTGGTGAGCTTAGGGATGTCATCATCCAGTTATCATCTGACGGAAACGTTCACCAATGCATTAACATAGTAATTGTGGACATTCTAGAAGCATATGGAATGTTACTAGTAGAGATTGGTTAAGAAAGAGCCAAGGATATTTTGCCATAGATTGGTCAGACCTATTGCTTTTGTGCAGGGGCAGTAATAATCAAATCTAGGTAGAGTCAAAGAGATAGATGAAGCACATGGTGACTCCCTTGCATGGACATAACAAGCCAATGGCTTTCATAGAACTTATATTTGGCAATTATTTTATGGAAACACACTTAGGGTGTTATCTTGCAGAGCCATCCACAATTACACTAGACACTCAATTTGATCTCCTTCAATGTCCAACTGGTGATAATGAACTTTGTACAATTAGTAGTAGTAGTAATAGTAGTAGTAGTAGTGTAGTGAGTTTTCCATGTACATATGATATGTGGACAATGTACTTTGACGGATCCAAGACACATAAGGGCTCTAGAGTTGGTTGTGATTTAATAGACCATTGCAGAGAAAACATTAGATCTCTAGTTGCTTGGCATTCAAGTGCATGAATAACACTACAGAGTATGAAGCACTCATCTTGGGATTACAGAAGGTCATTGACTTCAACGTTGTCATTCTAAAAGTGGTAGGTGACTCCAAAATCATGTTGATTTAGGTATGTAACACTATAAATTGTGTGCCACCTCATCTTAAGAGTTATAAGGTATGGAGAGTCATTTATTACTTCCAAGCTTTCAAAATTATACCAGTACCAAGAATTTGTAATTCAATTACGGATGCCTTGGAAAGCACAGTTGCTAGGATGTTACCTTTAAGGGATGGAATTTCTATTGAATTTTTTTATAAACCATCTGTCCCAAATAATATAACTAATTTATAGGTTTTTTATGATGACCAACATATATTGTATTTTATGGTGAACACTGTCTTATTCAAAGACGCAGTGATCAATGATGACAAGCATGAACAGACACTACAGGACGCAACTAGTGTGAGTAAAGGCAACCTTATCAATAAGGGTATGGTATCACTGGAAAATTTGTATGATCTCTAGAACTTCTTCCAGGGACCTATTAATACCAAAACCAACAATTCTATGTTGTCGCATGAGAAAATCAACTTGGGAATTGAGAAAGATAAAAAAAATATGTCAATCTCGGTACTTGTTGCACACAAGAAGAGCATCAAGACTTCATCTGCTTATTCAAGCAATACAGTGATGTCTTCGCATGGACATATGGTGAACTCAAGACATATGACGCGTGAATCATCCAGCATGTGATACCAATCAAGGAAGGGGCCAAGTCATTCCATCATAAACTCAGAAACTTTCACCCAACACTTGAGCCCCTCATATAGAAGGAGTTGAGAAAATTGCTGGATGCTTAGATCATCTACAAGGTGTGACATTCAATGTGGGTATCAAGCTTGGTCCCTATGAGAAAGAAGTTCAGGGAGATCCACACATGCATAGATTTCCACAATCTCAATCGCGCCTCAGACAATGATAATTACCTCGTGTCATCCATGGAGAAAATATTGCAAATAGTGTCAGGGGCCAAAATGTTTTATTTTCTTGATGGATTTACAAGTTACAACTAGGTTTTAGTAGCAGATCCTGACAGATTAAAAAATATCTTCTGGACAAAGTGGGGCACATTTTAATTTCAACAAATGTCATTTAGTGCTAGTCAATGTTGTTGGAACATTCTAATGCGTGATGGACATTGTATTCCTTGGAATTATTGGATAGAGCGTCATGGTATACCTTGATGATGTGACAATTTTTTCCAAACAGAGGTCAGACCACCTGTACCATCTGAAGAATATTTTTGAGTGATGTCGAAAATACGGGATATCCTTGAACCCCAAGAAGATTATCTTTGCGGTGTCCGAAGGTAACCTCCTAGGACACATCATTGCTAAAATTGGGATCAAGGTAGACCTAGACATGGTGATCATGACCATCACGAAGATTCCCCACCCAATGAACAATAAACCCATGTATTCTTTCTTGGGGAAGATCAACTTCCTCTGAAAGTTCATCTCTAACTATGCTCATATTTTTAAACTGATACAGGAGATGATCAAGAAGGACACAGTTTATAAATGGGATGAGAGGGAAAGGACGTGTTTACCTATATCAAGTAATCTATAGTAGAATAACATGCATTGTACATCCCAGACTTTGGTAAAGACTTATTTCTCTACACATTTTCTTTTGACACCTCTCATGTTGTTGTGCTTACTTAGAAGGATGAGTTGAACAATGAACAACCTATCTCCTTCATGAGTGAAAGCTTGCTAGGACTAAAGCTCAATAACCCAACCTTGGAAAAAAAGGCTTAATTTGTGTACAAGGCAGCAAATCACTTCAAAACTTATCAATTAAAAAATCATTATATTATCTTTGTTCCACACCCAGCAGTTAGATCACTTCTTGTTCAGCAAGAGATGGGTGAAAGGAGGGAAAACTGGATGACCAAATTACAAGAATACGATCTTGAAATCAATCCAGTTCACACAAGAAAGGTTCATGGTATTTTCAAATTAGTAGCAGAAGAAGTCAACGCAAAAGAGGAAGAAGAAGAGATCACAGGATGGGAAAAAGAGATTGAAATGTAAAATGTTAAACAAGTTCCCCCACTTCAGACATAAACTCTTGATACATAGATGTGCACCAATACCTTGAGCATGGAGCAGTTCCCTCTCATTTATCTATGTGGTAGAGGAGGGCACTCCGACTTAAAGAATTTTCACATCAGTTGGTGCATGGGGTGTTGTTCAAGAGGCACCACAATGGAGTATTTCTCAGGTGTTTGGAGGCATGTGATTCAAAAAAGGTGTTAGGTGATCTCCACGATGGACCAGTCTGGGGACACTTCGTAGGAAGCACTACATCACATAATTTTATGTGGGTCAACTTTTACTAGCCTACATTATTCTAGGATGCTCATGCATATGCCCACAAGTGTCCAATATGTCAAAGGTGTTCTGGTAGAAATCATGAGTCAACAACCCCACTACATCTCGTTGCAGTGGAAGAGCCTTTTCAACAGTGGGGCTTGGATATCATTAGGAAAATTTTCCCGCACTCATCGAAGAAACACTGCTATATTCTAACTTCTACAAACTATTTCACATGGTGGATAGAGGAAGTTCTGCTAAAACATGTGAATGATCAGGAAGTCATCAACTTACTGTAGTAGAACATCATCTCCAGGTTTGGGGTTCCTACGTCACTTGTTTTTTATAATGCAACATACTTCTCATCATTAATACTTTATGATTTTTCATTGGAAGATGGTATTATATTGAAAAATTCAGCTAGTTATTATCCACGGGGGAATGGTCCTCTTAAATCCACAAATAAGAACCTCATCCATATCATCAAAAAGACCATATTATCTAAACAGTGAAACTGGCACTGATATACTTTGGTGAATGCCTTATGGGTTTACCGATTCACGCCTAAACTTCTCTGGACACCTCCCCTTAATTCCTGGTATATGAAAAAGAATCCAGCCTCTTGTTTAAATTCTACTTGCCTGCTCTCCAATTATCCCAAGAATCCCAAGGCAAGCCATGTCTTTTAGTTTAGCATAGGATGGACACTTTGCACAAGTTACATGAAGAAAGGTTGAAAGAAAAAGAAAAATTTTCACTTCAAAGTCGTATCCAGAGGTGGTTTGTTAGAAAGTATGCATGGATAAATAGCTTTAGAATGGGCGAATTAGTATTAAAGTGGGATAAATCCAACGAGGACAAAGGAAAACACACTAAAGTTCAGTCCCTATGGATTGGTCAATACACAGTCCACAAAAATCTTGGACAACACACATATCATCTTCAATCACTTGACGGGAAGATTGACTCTCTCCCTACCAATGGCAAAGACTTAAAGAAATATTTTCAATGAATATATGGGGTTTCACCTTGCACTATATACATAGTTGTTTGTTGTTTGTTGTTTATGTCTTTGTTTCAGTTTTGTGTTATTCTGTCATTGGAATAAGTGTTGTCCCTCACCGCGTTTCACTTCTAAGTGTGTGGGTGGCTAAAGTCAAAAGAGTCTTGTGACACTATAGCACTTGGCTAGTGTTATGTCCATATTACTTATGTTGATTGCATATTTTGGCCGATGAATTTCTGATGGAAAATATGATTCGTCTATAAGGAGAGTTTTAGTCCAACCATGAACTCATGTCTAGTCTGGAAACTTCATGCCTATACTTAGTCTTTTTCTTTGGTGTTTTCAAGCCTATCCCAACTAGTATAAATGGAGAAGGGAAAAAATCTAAATGAGAAAACCTAAATCATTAGTATTTATATGCTTCTCTGAAGGACAACCTCTCGCTCTCTCAATAATTCAAGATCCCTCTTCCAACCCCAAAATAAATAAGTGTCGATGCACAATTCTCTTTAAATAAATAAAGGTGAAAGAAGAGAAAGGATTCCTGCACAAAGAGTTGAAGCAAGAAAATCTATCAGGGTACTGTCTAAACTCACTGGCAGCGGAGCAATGTTTTCTTCATGCATGACCTTGTCAGGGTATCTTCCATGCCTACTGGTAGCCGAGAAACACCAGAGATGAAAAAATATACTCTGAAAATCTTAAGCTCGCGAGCTAAATTACCCTTCCCAACTCGAAACATTGTGATTATGTTGAATATTATGTTGTGTTCAACTGAGAAGGTATAGAAAGGACCATGTCTACCCATAGGGTATGTGGCGAAGCCAAAGTATTTTTCATGATGAATTAATACTCCCTGATGGACCAAGGCCCTGCTGATTTGAAATTGATCAAGAATATAGAAAAAGCCTAAAATTCAAAGTTATTGGATTCAAGTGGAAGTAGCGTCATTTCGTAGAGCTCACATAAACGACTCCAAAGAAACTTGAATAGGTGCATTTGGCCTCCGAATGAATGAGAACCTACTTGTTAAAGTTTGTGAAAAATCAATGCACGTTGCATTTAAATTGCTCAACACATGGCATTTACAGTTATAGGTGCAACATCTTCAGTTTGGTTGCAAGGTGAAATAATAGGTAAAAGGTGATTTTTACATGGTGATGGCATGCATATATTAAAATGTCATTTTTAAAAACAAAACCATATATTAGAATGCATAAATAACATATATTAAACATGTAGTGCGCATTTGATTTATAAAACAATGGAATGGCACATATGTTATAAACCATGTCAATGACATATGTTACGAAGATATGGTGGTGGATTAATATTAAAGTGTGAAATCATATGGCAAGAAGTGGTCACAAACGACAAATGCAATGGTGAACGAATTTTATGGTTTAACACAGTTAGATGCCACAGGATCCACCGTTTCACTATGTTCACACTTGCCACACAGTTCCACTACTCCATCGTGTTCACATGATATATTCGATGTTTATGTAACGTTCTTGCCACATGCTCTAATGTGATTCCATCATCGCTCAGAATGTTCTACTACATTTAATACGTAGTACAATGATAATGCCATGGGTCCATAGCTCTATTTACCTCCCATAATATGTGATTTGTTATGTAATGTTTTGTGCCATAGGTCAATAGGTTATGTTGTTACGCTATGTTTAATACATAGTTCCACCATAACCGCAACAGTTCCACTGCTCCACCATTCACATACGATGGGTTTTGGTTGTAACTATATGCTAAGTTTGGGGAAACCATATAAATGCATTGGAGTTAAACATAGTATATGGTTCATATGAGCATAGTTTCCATTGAACCTTATGTAATATATGGTGCGGTTCTAAGCAATATTGTATATGGTTATGACAATGTGATATGTAATTAATAAATTGCTATGTTTGTTATACATGAGTTAGTCACCAACACTACATATACATGTAATGTAATTACATGAAAGAGGGGGTGGTGACATTTTGTGCACCAGAGAAGAGTTTTAGTTTAGATTTGGAGGATTTGAGGCAGAACTTTGTAGGTTTATTCTGGGAATTGTAAGAGGTCTTTTTCTGATCCATCAATTGCATCAAATTTCTGAGGTCAAGCAAAACACAACTAGACCATCCAATGATATTTTTGATGTAAATTTGATGTATTGTTTTGGATTTTAATTTCTAATATAAAGGCCTCCTTGTTGAAGGTTGGGCCCGAAGATGTAAACTTTGAGATAGCTGAACTTCATTAACAATCTCTTGCCTCACTTTTTTCTCATGGTTTGTTGTTCTAATATGCTGCAAAATTTCTTAACAGTTCTTCATAATTATGTATTTAATGGTGTTTCCAAATCATGCATTAACACTTCCTAACAGTAAATAAATCACATTTCAATTAAATATTCTTCTCGGGATCATTTGGTATCAGAGAACGTTGTTGTTAACTATGATTTGGAATGTGCATGATCACCAAGAGAAAATCAAAGCTTGGTTAAGGAGAACTTGTTGAAGGAGATCCGTAAGTTGGCTCGAGAAGAAGGAAAACTCGAGGAGAAGAGATGGCTGAAGAAGGAAGCCGTTATCATCCATTTGGATCTAATGCAGGCTTCGTGGATACTTTTATGACCTTGCGAGCCATGGTCAAAGAAATGTATCGAGAATTTAAGACAGCAAAGTCTAAAGATGAAGAAGGACAACCATCATAATCTGGAAAAGAAGATGGAAGCGATCAAAAATACCCTATCACTTCTCTCTTGAATCCATATAAAACTTTGAAACTGATGTAGAAAATCGATGTTAAGTTCATGTTGCCCATGTACAACAGAGAAGTTGATGTCAAGAAGCTTGACAACTGGGTCAGGCAAATGGAGGTATATTGTAGCGTGCAATAGATCACTGAATATGAAGTAAAAATCAGACCAACATCGCTTCATTTAGCAAACACAACATTGATCTAGTGGGAAAGTATGTTACAAACAGCTACTCAGCATATCAGTAAGATTTTTCCATTATGGTTTTCTTTTATTACTGCACTTAGAAAGCAATTCTATCCATTGGGATATAAGGAAAAATCTTTAATAGAATGGCAAGGACTAAAAGTTAGGAAAGGTCATTCAGTGCAGGAATATACAGATGAGTTTCATAAGAATGCGTTGATGTTAGATATTCCTTTTTATACTCAAGAAACTCTAATGAAATACGTAAGAGAATTACCTGAGTATGTTTGCAATACTATATTTATGTTCATTCTTACTAACCTGGATGAATTAGTAGTACAAGTGACTTACATTGAAGTAGGTAAGTTGGGAGTTGGGGTATCATCAAAATAAACAGCCAAAATGGAGAGTAAGGGAAAAGGGAAAGTGAAGAAAGTAAAATTTGACAAGAAGGAGGTTGAAAATATCTCTTGTAAGAATGAAAGAGGGCCATGATTAGGATCACTATTAGCAATTGCATCCCGAAATGAAACCAAAGTGGGCTAGAAAAGTGAAGCAAAAGGTTGCAACAACAACGAAACCATTGGACCTACGGTCATATTCAGGGAATGAGACGCAGATAACATCATTGATTATGACTGATAAATCTGATGAAGGTAATGATTCTAATAGTTCTATAGGCAAGCTATTTCATATAAAGGTTTTTATGAGACATACAAATATCAACACATTGATAGATAGTGGATCTCAAGATAACCTAATTTCAGAAAAAGTGGTTAATAAATTGGGATTGAAAACCATAAAGCATCATAAACCGTATACTTTAATTTGGATGAGAAGAAATCATAAATTATGAGTAACTACGCAATGCATGTTACCGTTTGCAATAACTTCTCAATTTAAGGATAAGGTGATGTGTGATGTGGTAAAAATAGATACATGTGGGATGGTCTTGGGTAGCCCATATTTATATGATACAAAACAAATCTTTTACAGGGAACAAAATCAATATCACTTGTTCAAAAAAGGAATTGAATATGTTGTACATTCTCATCACACAAAACCAGATAAATCTCTTTTTATAGTTGACTAGTTAAAACAAGCAGCTTATGCCAGTAAAGATGTTGTGGTACAATCTAAATAACCTAAGCAAGATATTATTAAGGTTAATTAAAAAAAAATATCTCAACTTAAGGAATCCAAAATTGTACATCAACAAGAGTTGCAGCGTGATAAGTTGAGTTTTGTTTCAGCTATGAAAGGAAAGCAGGGTATGGTTTCAACTATGTCAATACTTTCAATGTTGTTAATATGTTTATTATTGTTTAGTGGTTGCCTAGATATTAACAACAAATATGAATGTAGATGTGGGTGGAAAAGGACTTGATATATTCTGCATTTTGTGTGTTTTGCTAACGATTGCATGGACGAGTAAAGTGTATAGGTTCAGAACAGAGTGGACAGATACCGACCAAGTGGGAAAATGGAACCCACATTTATTTTATGGAACTTAAGCCTTTGGGAGATCCAAAAGGTCTAAGTGGGGAAGAAATGATCCGAATTTGATCAAGGATCTAGAAAAAGCCTAAAATTTAAAGTTATTGGATTCAAGTAGAAGAAGTGTCATTTCATAGAGCTCGTAGAAATGACTCCAACGCAACTTGAACGGGTGAATTTGGCCTCTGGATGAATGAGAAACTGCTTGTTGAAGTTTGTGATGGATTAGTGCACATCGCATTTATATTGCTCGACACATGGCATTTACAGTTACAAGTGCAACATCTTTAGTTCGGTCGCAAGGTGAAATAATAGGTTAAAAGGTGATTTTTACATGGTGATGGCATGTATATATTAAAATGTCAATTTTAAAAACAAAAACCATATATTAAAATGCACACATATTATATATTAAACATGTAGTGCACATTTGACTTATAAAACAATGGAATGGTGCATATGTTATAAACCATGTCAACAACATATGTTATGAAGCTATGGTGGTGGATTAATATTAAAGTGTGAAAGCATATGGCAAGCGGTGCTCACAAATGACAAATGAAATAGTGAACGAATTTTATGGTTTAACACCGTCGCATGCCATGGGATCCACCATTCCACCATGTTCACACTTGCCATTCAGTTCCACTGCTCCACCATGTTCACATGCTATATTAGATGTGCATGTAACATTCTTGCCACATGCTCTAATGTGATTCAATCACCGTCGAGAATGTTCTGCTACATTTAATACATAGTTCAATGATAATTCCATGGGTCTGCAGCTCTATTGATCACCCATAATATGTGATTTGTTATGTAACATTTTGTGCCACAGGTCAATAGGTTATGTTGCTATGCTATGTTTAATACGTAGTTCCACCATAACTGCAACAGTTCCACCACTCCACTATTCACATACGATGGGTTTTGGTTGTAACTATATGCTAAGTTTGGGGAAACCATATAAATGCATCAAATTTAAACATAGTATATGGTTCATATGTGCATAGTTTCCATTGCACTGAATGTAATATCTTGTGCAGTTCTAAACAATATTGTACATGGTTATAACAATGCGATATGTAATTAATACATTTGTATGTTTGTTATATGTGATTTAGTCGCAAACACTACATATACATGTAAATTAATGCCATGAAAGAGGGGGTGGTGACATTTTGTGCAACCAAGAAGAGATTTAGTGAAGATTTGGAGATTTTGAGGCAAAACTTTGCAGGTTTATTCTGGGAGTTGTAAGAGGTCTTTTCCTGAGTCGCTAGTTGCGTTGGATTTCTGAGGTCGAGTAGAACACAACTAGACTATTGGCTTGAGGGGGAATGACCTAGGTTCAGAGTTAATTAGCCAAAAAAATCCATGTACTATTGGCCCATTCATCAATAGCCCACAGAGTGCATACTATGGTCTCACCCGAAGCAGAATGGGGGATGCTGGAACCAAGTTTCTGCACCCTTGAGATGTTTGAGGGGTCGGTTTAGTCCAACTATGAATACCTTCGTGCAGGTTACTTCATGTGTTGTCCTAACTTGCGAGACCTTTGCAATCGGTTATAATTTCCTTCATGCAGCCCTAACTAGGGGCTGAGGTGATTTCGCGCAGCCCTAGAAGCGATCTACGCTACTTCCCCAAGTTACACCATGTATCTTACTTATCTTGTTATAATAGTTAGTCATCTTCACGTAAACAAATACTTTATCTTATATTCACTTTATCAACACATTCATATAAGTTTGTGCATCATATTATCAACATAAATTCAATTTATATACGATACATTCAATGCAAAAAATAGGAAAAAGATACACAAAAATGATGTAAAACTTCTCTCTATTACTTCTCCAACAGTTACAAACTCGACTCGCCTTGTGCACTCAGCTGCGGGCTACTAGGCCTCTGTGCACTTAGCTGCAAAGCCTTCTCCTACTCTATGACCCAAAACTCTACGCTTAGATAAGACTTAATTCTCCATCTATTGCTTTCTTCTCTCTTACTTATTTACAACTTAGAGCCTCACTCTATTTATACAATCCCATGGTATGCAGACCATGGGTGGATCTCTAAAGCCAACATTACATTTACAGAAATGAGGGCGGACAACCCTATGACTCATTTACAAGTTTGCGCTCCGCGCCCACAAAACGCAGAGTATTTACATCGAATTTGGTCAAAATTTGGGCTTTAAGCCCCAAAACTTTCCTTGGGGGATCCCGCGCCCAACAGGCCCCCAACACGAACATCGTGACTTGCCCTCAAGTCACTCTATTAGTGCAATGATATTCACGCAGAGACCTCCCAACTCTGCTCAAACTGCTGCAAGATCAGAAGTGCACTGAGTAGCTGCCTAATGTATCTCCTGCATGCGCTGGGCAGAGACCACGGTATCTGAACTTCTTCCTTTCATCTTCTCCTGCGTTCCCTAGATATTTTTATAGTCTCACACCTCCTTTCAGCTACCTGGAGTGCTAAGACTATTCTTAGATGGGCTAGTCAGTTAGTTAGGCCACTCGTGTATGGCTTGAACTGACTACCATTCACTTTTCCTGGGAAAGGTTCTCCATTTAACTTTAACAACTACGCCGCCCCTCCATCTGTGACCTCCTTAATAACATACGTCCCAACCAATGCATTCTAAGTTTTCCCAATAATTTATCAAACTTACTATCATAAAATAACACCAAATCATTCACCTTGAAGGTGCGCAACTTAATATGTCGATCATGCCAAGCCTTTTCGTGCTGCTTTTGTACCTGTTGGTGAAAGACAACCATAAATAATTCTTCCTCAAGTTTCTCCAACTCCATGAGTCTTTGTTCCAAGGCTCTGCAGTCCGTCATACCTGTGAGCATTGCTATGCATAGACTAGGCACAATATATTCCATCGACATTATGGCTTCCACTCCATAGACCAGCCGAAAAGGTGTCTACCTCATTAGTTTCTTGCATGTCGTCCTATAAGCCCATAATACTGTAGGTACGCGTAGGTCCCAATCACTTCATTGTGCGTTGCATACTTTGGTTAGCGTAGTCTCCAGTACTTTGTTAAATGCTTCTAGTATCCCATTTACTTGTGGGTGATATGGTGTGCTTTTCTGATAATACACGTGAAACTCTTCTGTCAGCGCGCTGATCTTCTCATTCAGAAAATGTGTACCGTAGTAACTCATCAAGATCTTCCAACATCCAAATCACGTGAAGACTTGTTCAAACAGAAACTTCACGGTTGTGGTGGCCGTGCAATATTTACCAGTTGCGCTTCTACCTAACGAGTTAGGTACTCTGTCGCAATGATAATATATCTGGTGCCCATTTTTCTTTGAGGTTTGATAGGTCCTACAAAGTCGATCCCCCACTTTTCAAAGGGTTGTAGTGTTATTTGCATATTCAAAGGCATATCATCCCTTTGCAATGGTTTACCTGTTCTTTAACATACATCATAGGCCTTGCAATGTGCTTCTGAATCCTGATGAAGGGTAGACCACCACAACCTTGTGCAGAGAATCTTCTATGCGATCGCTCTTCCTGCGTAATGTCCTCCTGCACCACCCCAATGTGCGTCTGTGAGGATATGGCTTCTTTCAAATTCAGGTACATACCTTCGCAGTATCTCATCATTGCCATCTTATATAGGTTCCCTGCAATGACAAATAAATATGCCATGTGCACCATTAGTCCCTTCTTCTGCTGGATAGAGTACTCTTTCGGTGCAGTTCCAGTTATAATAAAATGGATTATATATTCAAAATGTAAATCTACTACTTGCACAAAAAATATTTGTGCATCAGTTAATCATTCCTCTAGAGTAGTAGGTTCCTCTCCTATTTCAATGCATGACAAGTGATCCAGTCTTGCGTTCAATCATCTAGGTTTCCCAACAACTTCAAAATCATATTATTCGAACAATAAAAGCCATCTGCATATGCGCCCCCCAACACAGGCTTATTGACCAAGTATTTTAGTGCGGAATGATCTGTATAGATTTGGAAGTGTCCCCCTAGCAAGTAGTGTCGATATTTCTAGAGCGCATACACCATAGCCAATCCCTCGCATTCAGTGATGGAATAGTTATTTTCTACTTTAGACAATCTGAAACTCGAGAACACGATAGGGTGGTCCAAGCCATCACAACCATCCTATGTTAGTACCACTCCCAGCACTATACACGATGCATCAACATGGACATGAAACTCCTTATCCTAGTTCAAGAAGACCAGGATCTACACAGTGACCGTCTTTTCTTTTAATGCATCCAAGTTTTTCTTACAGTCATCGTTCCAATAGAACATGACATCTTTTTTAAACAACTTTTCCATCGGCGTAGTGATTTAGGCATAGCTTTTGATGAACTTCCTGTAGTACCTTGTATGTCCCAGGGTAGCACACAGCTGTTTCACACTTCGCAGTGCTTCCAAATTCAGAATCACCGCAAAATTTTCAGGATCTACCATCAATGCTTGTCTGCAAACCACAAGCCCCAAAAGGTTCCCGAAAGGAACGAGGAATGTACACTTCTTGAGGTTAAGCGCGATTTTGTATCTTTAGTAGGTATACAAAATCAAGCGTAAGCTCTCTACATGGTTCTTAACTAGCCCAAATACAGTCCAATCATCAAAATAAACTTCCAAGAACTTGTGAATATATTCCTTAAATGCTGCAACAACCACGTGCGAAAAGATGGTTGGTGCATTCTTCAACCCAAATGGCATGATAGTGTAGTGAAAGCAGCCCCACTCAGTCGTGAAGGTTGTCTTGCTCCTATCTTCCAGCGCGATTTTGATCTGGTGGTACCCTGAGAACCCATCAGTGAAAGAATATTCTTCCTGCCCACCGACATTGTCGAACACCTCATATGTGAATGAAGTTGGGAATGGATCGTGCACACAAGCATCATTCAATTTTTTGAGATCTACGCATATTATTATCTCGTCCTTCTGCTTATTTTCCTGCACCACCATTGGACTTAACCAATCAGATTCTTCCACCAACTCAATGATTCATGCTGCGAGCATTTTGTCTAGTTCTACACGGACCTTCTCCTTGTATTTCGGATTTAAGAGGTAAGGCCTCTACTTAACTGGATTCGCATTTGAGTTTTAATGTGATCCTCATCATTCCTAAATCTCTAATGATTCCCTTTAAATCTGTGAACTTGGTTGGGAATAAGTCCTAGTAGTCGCAATGTAATTCAACGACCTTATCCATCGTTGTGTTATACTAGTAGTTGCCAAGCATTGCAAAATTAGGTTCGACCTCCATACAAATGTTCACCCTCTTCATTTTTACTGGCGCGGTAATGTTAGGGTTCTCAATCTGTGGTCCTTGAACCTCACGATGGCCTTCTATTTATGGAATGTTAATTTTCCACGGATCTTCGTCTTCTTCTT
Organism: Pinus taeda; assembly: GCA_000404065.3. Taxonomy (NCBI): domain Eukaryota; kingdom Viridiplantae; phylum Streptophyta; class Pinopsida; order Pinales; family Pinaceae; genus Pinus; species Pinus taeda. Next base: position 71,471 of record APFE031687815.1, on the reverse strand, counting down.
TAGTTCTTACATTATAAAATTCCAGTGTGCAGCTTAGCTGAGTAGCCCATTCAGGCGGAATTAATTCTACGGCTCCTGTGGTATCCTAAAGATAGCTGCTTTTACCTCTTGTAGTTCTTCATCAACCCTGTCCCACCATCTATCCTCAAAACTAAAAGTCATCATGAGCCCTTCGCGCAGGATGTTATCACTCAAAATCACTATTCACCTATGTCTAAAGATTCATATATAAAAAAAAAAATTGTTTTAAGTCAATAGGTTCTTAGGTGTGTCACTTTGAGATTAGTTTTCCAAAGGTATTGATATGAGTCCTTGTAAAAAACCGTTAGATACCCTCTCTCATGATAGTTAAAGCATGTCGTTTCTTGATTACATCATTCTGATTTTGCACAGTTTCGCAGCGCGATATGATTGGCTAGTTTAGCTGCGCAATCATTTTTCCACCTTTCCGCAGCATATCATTGAGCAGCCATTTCGTAGCGCGGTATGTCATTTCATAATTGCCTGCGCTACGAAATCGGGGATTCGGGGTTTTTCTGCAGCATATTTCCTTGAAATGTCAAATCTCGAGAGGTGAGCCATTAGAACCGTTCATATGTGTCAGTCGATGTCCTCTCCAGGTCATGATAGGATTCATTCCGCCATCAGATATAGGATCACACACATGTCAATTATTTCAATAAATCTTATGAAGTATGGTAGTGTAATTATGTTTGTTCATGATGCATTAACGTGCCTGTTCTATGTTGAGCATTTGAAAAAACACAAGGAAGCCCGAATTCTCATTTAAAAAGAGACTACTGCAAGCAAGCCTGCATTCTAAATCCGAAGCTGTTGTGTAAATTGGATGTGCTGATTAAGTTCTCTGTGTAAGAATTTTCTGAGTGAGATGGAGAAAAGAGAGCATAGATCCGGAAGATGTCTCAGAACCGAACCAGAAGGACTTGATCTCACGCTCAAAGATGAAGGTGTTGCACGAGCTTTCAAACAGGCTGGTTGCTGGAGGTTCTGTGAAAAATTGAAGGGCGGACACACAGAGGTAACTAAAACCTTTGCACTAAATTTCAATGGTTTGAATTCTAAGGTTGCATTACTAGAGTTCCCTGTGTCCCCGCAAGCTATTTTTGCTGTCACCGAAATTCCAAGAAGTGGACAGGAATGGTTCAAGAACTATAAGTTTGACATGACTCCATGTAAGGAGTTTCTGAAGGATCAATATGCAAACGAGGACCTCACTAAGGCGGTGCCAAGGTATTATATTAAAGAGCATTATGCTCTGCTCCTCACAGCCATCCAGAAATACCTCACATGCGAGGGAAGGTACACCAAAGTTTACTCATATCACTTCAAACTCTTGCTACATTTCACAGGGAAGGCGTCAATAGATATCCCTTTTTATTTATTCAGGAGTCTTGGTAAAATGTGCGACAAAGTTCAGTTTAAAAAGGATAATTATGAAACTTCACTTTTCCACCATGGTTTAATTAAGTTACTGGTGTTAGATAGCTTACAAAAAATCCGAAGGGATTGGGACTCTTTTATTTTCATGTCGGGTTTCCAAAGCAAAACACGTCTTACCCCACTGCCAGACAGGGAAAAAGAAAGAAGGATTCAAGAGCCCACATTGGCTGAACTCAAGAAGGAGGTTAAAGACCGAAAGAAACCCAAAGATAAACCAAGGAAATCAGAGAAGCCTGTAGTCATAAAAGAGACACCCAAACCATCCAAGGCGAAGACCAAACATCAGAAAGTTGCATCAAGGCCAAGTGGAGTTGCACAAGTAACAAGGATCAGAACTAGAAGCCATCTAAGCAGAGAAAAAGGAAAATCAGTAGCAGTGGAAGACAGCCCTATGTCAAAGGCTAGTCTAAAGGATTTGCTGGAAGCAATTGACTTTGAGCAAACCACATCAGTGCAGGTGGAGCCTACGCCAATTGATCTAACCCAATCATCCCCTTACAGCTCCAAGAAATCAAAAGCCTCAAAAAGGCTAAGATTTGAGGAGGCTGGAAAAGAATTCATGGTCAAACCTCGAAGGCCAATCACTAGGAGACAAACCCAAGCAGCGGAACAAGTCCAAAAAGATGAGGAAACTGCCAAGGTAACAACAAAAGAAACCAGACCATTGCCTAAGGCAGAGAAGGCAGAGAAGGCAGAGAAAGTAGAGGAAACCAAAAGAATAATCTATACCAGAGGACAGGCCAAACAAAGAGGAAAGCAGATAGCTCAGGCAGAAAAGACAAAGGAGAACAGAAAGAAAGATGTGAAGGAAAAAGCTCCTATGGTCAAGAAAGACAAAACCTTATCTACAAAGGAGAAATGGGAAGTAGCTGACAAAGAAATGGCTGATTTAGAAAAGACAGTATCAGAGATTGCAGCCATGGAGAATGAACTTGCAAAGCTAAAGGCTCAGCTAGGCAAGTTAGCTGCTAAATAAATTGAAATTGTTTAAAGGTCAAATGTTGCTCCAAGTTTTGTTTATTTTTTTTTCTTAAGCTAATTAATTTTTGAGGCATGTATAAAAGGAAGGCAAATTAGTAATTTTGGAACCAAGGGTGAAGCTGTAACAGTCAAAGTAATTGAAGAAATTCATTGAAGACTGTGATTTTGCAAAAAACAGCAGTTTCGTAGCGCGCTACGAAACTGCTGTAGGTGACTGTTTTTAAAAGAAAACTCAAAAATGATGCTGAGGTCATCAAATTTTGTGAAGAAAGGCTTCGAGGATAGGAAGGAAATCATAAATGGTTGCCAAAGCCTTCAAAGAATGACAAATGTAAATCTTGTTGCATAAAGGTGAAACTTTTTTGTCTTTACTAAAGTTTTCATAAAGTATCTTTATGATCGGAAAATTAGGGTTTCTGGTAGGATTACCAGAATTTCGAGTTGAACACCTGGCAGTGTCCATAAAGCATCCAGATTATCAGTCATAAGGTGTTATTGCATGGTCATTAAGGTCATCGTACAGCTTCAAGCACGTTTTGTTGGAAAATAAACATGGATTAAAGCAGGGACCGTGAAAACAGAGGATATATCTTCATCAAAAGCTGAGTCAGCAACACAGTTCTAATCCAAGGCAGCCAGTTCAGTGAATGCTCCTCAAATATATTTCAGCCACTACAGGAAAGGCACAGGTGTCAAAGATCAGGAGAGAATCATGCACACGAGGAGATGGTAGTAGAGTTTGATCAGAAATAGGACTCTATATATTAAAAGCACAATACCTCTGTATTCAAGAAGTTAGTTAAAATATAGATAAGGTAGTTAATGATAGGTTTTCGAGCTCCCCTCATGCTGGAGGAGGAGTCTCAAGTAGCTTAAGTTTTGTTTTCCTATATATAGGAAAAACTCTGATGTAAATGGGGTTGGAGATTTTTATCAAAAAGACAGAGTTTCAAATTGGCTTATGTAAAGTGTTTTCACAGTAATAGAAAGTACACTGTTTCTTCCCAAGATTCATCTTGTGTTTCAAATGTTCAGAATGTATGTGGTTTGGTTTTATTCACCTTGTTTTACAGTTCACTAAACATGCAATCACTCTGAATTCATCATTGATGCTCAGACTTCCTGTGTATGTTTTGTTGAGTTGAGGTCCTTCTTGGTAGATGTTTTGAACAGTGAGACATTATATGCCTTGGTTTCCATGATTCAGTAGTTGCTTGTTTACTGTAAGAATGTATGACTCCATGAGCCCAATGGGAGAAGCCTTGATTTTGTTGTTCCAACCAGCTTAAACTTTATTCACTTTTTAAAGAGTTAGCCATCTTTTTGCCCTTAAATGCATATCAGAAATCTGTGAGAGAGCCCTCTCTGACTAAGGAGGCTAAACCTTAGTCTAAAGCCTGGTTTGAAACAGTTGCATGAGATCTCACTAAGTAGCAGCCTTTAGTGTATGATTTTGTGACAACATGTTGAAGCCCCGAAAATCGGGTCGACAACAAGGGGGATACCCACCCGGCCCGGACCATGGTTGGCAGCTCCTTATCCGTTTGGTATAGCGGGTCCGACTGGGGATGACGGGACCAGTTTCCCGACCTTGGGTGTGTGTGTGTGTAGAGTTTGGAATATGCTGATCTAAGGGGAATTTAAAGCAAATCTAATTTAGACTCTTTAAACTAACACTATGCTATTGCAGTCTAATAAGAAACAATACATCTAATCTACACTAACCCGGGGTGTATATCTTCCATTATGAGATCTAAAATGATTTCAAATAATAACTGGTAATAAAGATCATTCAACTATCATATGAAAAGAAACCATTTGAGATAAACTACTTTGCGTAAGAAGTTAAGCAAAACAGTTGTGAACAGCATATCGCATAATAAGTTACTTATATGTCAGATACAAACAATATGACTCCACCATACAAAAGTGCCAAATGATAACCCATACATTCATATAATGACATATAAACAACTAAACTATAAATCACTTAAAGAACATAAGCAGAAATAGTCAAGAGATAGAAGTACCATTTATGACTGGTTCCACTCATAAGCTTCAAGCAACAATGATTTATCTCTCCTTGTTCTAACATCTACCAAGAGTACATAAGTGCAACATCAGTAGCAGATATCAGACACAAACATTAATAAACCTTGATCCATCCATTCATCAAAACCACCTCTGAGGGCGCAAAAGTGCATGTTCTGAGGACGAGTTTTTGACAAATCTCCGGACCCTTCTCTAAATGCATGAGAAGGGTTTAAATACTGCTAACTATTTAACTTGATTACATAAATTTGGGATCCGGTTTTCAAATGACCGTCCCTCTGATAAAGCAAATCATTTCTAAAATTAAATCTAACTTTGAACTATTTCTGTATTTACTCCTTAGTGCAGTGAGTGTGCAGCATTCGTCTAAGAGGAGTCGATTGGTTGCCTTTCCCTTTGTGCGTGTTATAAAAAAAATTAGAAGTAACAAGGATCGGCAACACTTTTTTGATAAACTATCATATATTTTTAGAGAATCTCCCACTGACTGAATGTATACTTGGTAATAACTCGAATTTTTTCTCAAACTGGATCTGCTTTTGCTATTTTGGTTTCCTGTACTCGTGAATGACTTGATGAGTCAGAAGACTTTACTTTCCGAGCATTTCTCTGGATTGGAAACTGCCTCTGTTCTTCATTTCGGGCTTTTCTGTCGTGTAGGCTTCATGTATCTTTGTAGTCCTATCATATGTGGTTCCTGCTTCTGAAGAAGTCTCTTCTGTGGCCTCCGAGCATTGGCGCTTTCCTCTTTTCCTTAGATGTTTCCTGCAAAAGAAAAATTACTCCATTTTATCTCCTATTTTATAGTTTGCGTAAAGGAAAAGAGTAAATGAAAAATAAAGTCTGATATGAAAGCTTCAGATCTTGCGTGTGTATAATCATGTCACTCAAAGTGAACTGACTCTTCGAGAAACGAAAAGTTTCCATTCGTACGATCATTAATTTCTTTTTTACAGGCGCGCGTCTAATTCTGATTAAAGGACAGCTTTCCCTTGAATGTTGTGCTGAGTAAGATTTCTTGCTTCGTCACAGATCGCAGCTCGCAGATCGCAGATTTGTATTACAACACTGTGGTATCGCCATATCGGATCATCACAGATCACAGATTGCGGATCAAAGGTCGCAAATCGCAAATCGCGCATCGCCGATATTATTCATTGCGTCTTACTCTATGCGGTTGATGCAATATGCAATGTCACACATCGGCCGTCGAGGATTTATTAAGCCTCTCCTATTAAGAGCACTTATGGTAAATGTGATGCGATGAGTTTAGCATCGCTTATTCATGGTTTGATACGCTTATAAAAGGAAGTGTTTCCTTTGCTTTGCTGTGATAAGATTCTAAGGAGAAACAAAAATATTCAAGGGGAATTTTGATGGATTTTTACTGAGGGTCCCGCATTTGCTCAGTGTTGTTACTAATACTAAACAAAAGAGGGGGGGTTGTTGGTGACCACAACAGGTTCATATTGAGAGGCCATCACAAGGAAGGTTTTTCTGAGGGAGTGCCATGTTCAAGGGAGTGATTGCTGCCAAAAAACTCATTTCAAAATAACCACTTTCCCCATCTGATTAATTTAGTGAGTCCAGATGGGTAAACTCATTGGGCTTTTCATATTTTAAGACTCTGAAAAGATCATAAAGAGTGACTCTATTCCCTATCTGATTAGTTTAATTAGTCTAGATGGGACAACTCGATGGTATTTTCATATTTTGAGAGTCTGAAAATATCGTAAAGAACGACTCCACAGTGGTCCCTTTGTCAGAGTTTTTAACTAGGTGCGACAAAGGTTTAACAGTATACCTGAAAAGGCTCCTTTTCCGTAAGTTAATGTTGGCATTATGATACATATGTTGTACTTGATGGAAACCCACTCATCTCAGATGATAAATTATAGTGCAGCAACGTTCACGCACTTTCATGAAGATAAAAATTTATTTCATGTAGAGAAACGTTCACACACTTTTATACAGAAAAAAGTTTATTTCATGTAAAAAGCCACGCACTTTTATGCGGAGAAAATTTTATTTCATGTGGAGAAATGTTCACGCACTTTTATGTGGAGAAAAGTTTATTTCATGTGGAGAAAAAGTTCACGCACTTTTATGCGGAGAAAATTTTATTTCATGTAAAAAAAAAATCACGCACTTTTATGTGGAGAAAAAGTTTATTTCATGTGGAGAAAATTTCACGCACTTTTATGTGGAGAAAAAGTTTATTTCATGTGGAGAAAATTTCACGCACTTTTATGTGGAGAAAAAATTTATTTCATGTGGAGAAAATTTCACGCACTTTCATGGTTGGTTCATGGTATTGGTCCGACAATTTTTTTGATCCTATGGTTTTGGTCCGTGGTATTGCATCCAAAAGTGTTGATCCCAAGTATTGGGTTCATGGTATTGTGTTATTATGGTTTTGGACTGTGGTATTGTGAAAGGCCTAAGACTATAAAAGGGGAAGGAGATCATTTAGAAAAGCATCATCTGAATTGTTATTGAATATCTGATAAAGTGCTAGATCTGGAATATTGTGATTGGGTTATAGTGCAGATCTGGATCTGAATAAAGAAGGAACCCGAGCACAAGGAGAAGGATAAGTTCTATTGATGGGTCTTAATCTTTAAGCTTCAATGATAGTATTTTTTGTTCTGGGTTTAGATTTGGTGTGTGGTTACAGTCACTGTGATTTGGATACAGCTGTCAGAGAAGTGTCTACTTGATTCAGTGCTAATTGGTGAAAAGGAGATTGTTTGATGCAAAAATTCTTGATGATTGATTGATGTTCATGGATCCAGTCTAAAAAATTTATGAAACATGGTCCCTCGAAGAAAGAGAAGGTTGTAGCCTTCTATAGGCCAGCACCTACGCACTAGTATCTTGGCTAGTGCAAGAGCTAGGGGGGTTGTAGCTCCCTTCTAGGAGAGTTTGGAAAACGAGAGAGGGTTGTAGCTCTCTGCAGGTTGCAGCCTGCGTACTGGTAAAGGACTGCACTAGTACAATTGTAAAAAGAAGTTTCTAATTGAAAGAAGATAGAGACATATTGCAGAAGGTGGTTTTCACCCACATTGGGTTTCCACCTTATATCATGCTGTTCATGTGTATGGCTTATGTGTGATGATCTGTTCTATTTTACTGCACCTGTTTACTGTTAATATGGTTGATAATGTTCTAATGCACTCATTAAGGATCAACTAACTGAATCATAAGAAGTTGTGGAAGTAGCATATATGAATCTGAA
>APFE031687815.1:1239-60552 GCA_000404065.3 Pinus taeda | reverse complement strand
ATGTTTCAATTTGCTCAATTCATAAAGAGTGATATTAGCCCTAGTCTTTTTCATGTCATCGATAATGTTGTAATCCATTTCATCTGACACTATTAGTGTCTTTGATGGAGGAGTTTGATATGATTGGACTGGGCTAGATTGAGTCACCTTCGCGGTTGTTTTCTTTGTTGCGAATTTTTCTTTTATTGTAGGGCTTGCACCCTTCTGCTTGGGGGTAGTTTGTGGAGGATCAAGTTGGTTTTTGCTTCGTGTGCTAACCGGAAATGCTTCTTGATCCTCTTCATGTGGGAGGATGAAATCCCACATTCCTTGTAGTTCCACAACTTCTTCATCATCGGTCTGTCCTTCAATGGTTCTCTCCTCTTCTTCCTCTTCTTCGGATTCGACGTTTGAAATAGTGTTCGGTGGTTTTGTATCCATTGAAGGGCCTCCTTTAAAATTTCTATAGGGCTTTTTCGAAGAAGTTTCTGCCACTTGTTTCTTTATGTCGATCATCTCATTGGACATGGTCTTTAATACTTTCTGTAACCCTTCTAAATCGAAAGGGTCTTTTGTCTGTTTCTTCTTGGGGTCTTCCATGAAGGAGATCTTTTTAGATTTGCATTCTTCTATCGCGGATCTCTTCTCTAAAGCTACAACGCGTCTCTCTACTGCTATCGCCTCTGTCAGGTTTTCGACTAAAGTTGTTTTATTAGCCCTATCTACGAAGACTGCTAGATTTGATGGTAAGGCTGTGATGTACCACTCACATCGCACTTCTTCGCTGGGTTGGGAGGTAACGGGGATTTTGTTGAGGATCTTATTGAATCGTAAGTTGAAATCTTTGATGGGTTCTTTAGTTTCGGCTTTAAGGTTGGATAGGTCACTGATTAACTTCGTCGTTGATCTATCATCACCAAATTTGGTGAGGAATTGACTTTGAAATATGTCCCAACTTGTTATAGACCCGGAAGGTAACGAAATGTACCATGACCTAGCTGTTCCTTGCATTGTATAGGGAAAAAGTCGGATCACAACATCTTCATTGTTAACTCCATTGAGATTGACAGAGAGCATGAAATTGTTAATGTGCTCTTCAGCTAGCATGCCTACTTCTGGGTTGAACTTGGGTAGCCATTTCTCAGGATGGGGCGGTATTTGGCTCAGGGGTGGAGGCATAAAAACCGCTCCAGGATTATTCCACGGAGCTTGAGCCATCTTTGAGCTACTAGTAATTGCAAGTGTGGGAGATGATCCTTGAGGATTTGAAGATGCAGATAATATGATCTTGGATGATTGGGGAAGAGGGGTTGAGGAAGGTGGATGAGTGATTTGGAATGGAGATGTGGGCGGCTGACTTCGTGGTGAATGGGTTGAGATGGATGATGTAGATGAAAGAGTTTCACCATCAGAGTGCAGTGATGTTTTCCTTGCTCTTTTTCTGGTGGGAAGAGGGAGTTCGGTTGGCTGGATGCCAAATTTTCCGCTCTTTAACCTGGTCAGGGGATGAGCAGGATTGTATTGCGAAGTCATGCTGCTTTGAGATTTATCAGACCCTATTGAAAAAATAGAAAATCCCTGGAGTTTATGAATAAGAGTTTGAAGTTCAGGGGGTTCGATGGTAGGTTGGTCTGAAATATTAGGGTATGTAGCAGCGGTTATTATTCGACTGACTTGGGATTCTGAATTTAAATTTTCTGGGGAAGTCGGGGGAGTTGATGAGGGTGATTTACTCTCAGAATGGTATTTAGATTTTGATTTAGGTGCCATTCATAGTTCAGGCCCTCCTTCTAGCGCCAAATATGTTGAAGCCCCGAAAATCGGGTCGACAACAAGGGGGATACCCACCCGGTCCGAACCTTGGTTGACAGCTCCTTATTCGTTCGGTATAGCGGGTCCGACTGGGGATGACGGGACCAGTTTCTCGACCTTGGGTGTGTGTGTGTGTAGAGTTTGGAATATGCTGATCTAAGGGGAATTTAAAGCAAATCTAATTTAGACTCTTTAAACTAACACTATGCTATTGTAGTCTAATAAGAAACAATACATCTAATCTACACTAACCCGGGGTGAATATCTTCCATTATGCGATCTAAAAGGATTTCAAATAATAACTGGTAATAAAGATCATTAAGCTATCATATGAAAAGAAACCATTTGAGATAAACTACTTTGCGTAAGAAGTTAAGAAAAACAGTTGTGAACATCATATCGCATAATAAGTTACTTATATGTCAGATACAAACAATATGACTCCACCGTACAAAAGTGCCAAATGATAACCCTCTTCATATAATGACATATAAACAACTGAACTATAAATCACTTAAAGAACATAAGCAGAAATAGTCAAAGAGATAGAGTACCATTTATGACTGGTTCCACTCATAAGCTTCAAGCAACAATGATTTATCTCTCCTTGTTCTAACGTCTACCAAGAGTACAAAAGTGCAACATCAGTAGCAGATATCAGACACAAACATTAATAAACCTTGATCCATCCATTCATAAAAACCACCTCTGAGGGCGCAAAAGTGCATGTTCTGAGGACGAGTTTTTGACAAATATCCAGACCCTTCTCTAAATGCATGAGAAGGGTTTAAATACTGCTAACTATTTAACTTGATTACATAAATTTGGGATCCGGTTTTCAAATGACCGTCCCTCTGATAAAGCAAATCATTTCTAAAATTAAATCTAACTTTTAACTATTTCTTTATTTACTCTTTAGTGCGGTGAGTGTGCAGCATTCGTCTGAGAGGAGTTGGTTGGTTGCCTTTCCCTTTGTGCGTGTTATAAAAAAAATAGAAGTAACAAGGGTCAGCACCATTTTTTTGATAAACTATCAGATATTTTAGAGAATCTCCCGCTGACTGAATGTATACTTGGTAATAACTCAGATTTTTCTCAAACTGGATTTGCTTTTGCTATTTTGGTTTCCTGTCCTCGTGAATGACTTGATGAGTCAGAAGACTTTACTCTCCGGGCAATTCTCTGGATTGGAACTTGCGTTTTTTCTTCATTTCGGGCTTTTCTGTCGTGTAAGCTTTAGGTATCTTTGTAGTCATGCTGCTTTTGTGCGCCTTTGATTCTGAGCTTTAGGTGGGCTATCGGTCGTTAGGATCCGCTGAGTGATACTCTAGAATATGTAGTCCTATCGTATGTGGTTCCTGCTTCTTAAAAAGTCTTTTATGTGGCCTCTGAGCATCGGCACTTTCCTCTTTTCTTTAGATGTTTCCTGCAAAAGAAAAATTACTCCATTTTATCTCATGTTTTATAGTTTGCGTAAAGGAAAAGAGTAAATGAAAAATAAAGTTTGATATGAAAGCTTCAGATCTTGCGTGTGTATAATCATGTCATTCAAAGTGCACTGACTCTTCGAGAGACGAAAAGTAGCCATTTGTATGATCATTAATTTCTTTTTACAGGCGTGCGCCTAATTCTGATTAAAGGACAACTTTCCCTTGAATGTTGTGCTGAGCAAGATTTCGCGCTTCATCGCAAATAGCAAATTTTTATTACAGCACTGTGGTATCGCCATATTGGATCATCGCAGATCGCAGATTGCGGATCAGAGATCGCAAATCGCAAATCGCGCATCGCGGATATTAGTCATTGCGTCTTACTCTATGCGGCTGCTGCGATATGCGATGTCGCACATCGGCCATCGTGGATTTCTTAAGCCTCTCCTATTAAGAGCGCTTATGGTAAATGCGATGCGATGAGTTTAGCGTCGCTTCTTCGTGGTTTGATACGCTTATAAAAGGAAGTGTTTCCTTTGCTTTGCTGTGATAAGATTCTAAGGAAAAACAAAAATATTCAAGGGGAATTTTGACGGAATTATTATTATTATTATTTATTTATTATTTATTTTTATTTTATTTTTATTTATTTTATTTATTTATTTATTTATTTATTTATTTATTTATTTATTTATTTTTTTTACTGAGGGTCCCCCATTTGCTCGGTGTTGTTGCTAATACCAAACAAAAGAGGGGAGGTTGTTGGTGACCACAACAGGAACACACCCTCACCACTTTGAAACTCATAATAATTCCTTCCCTCTCATTTTCAAACTTCAGTATATGTCATGGTCCACCACCTCACTATTCCCTCATGTGGAATTCTAGCCCCCCCCATTACTCATGTCTTACTCAATATATAGAAAAATGTGTTTTAGTAACTATAGTTATGATTTGCATTTTACATTATCACACTTATTAGTCTTATTCACTCCAACACTCTAGCCTCAAAACATGAAGCATAGGAATGTAGGCCCCAAAAGAAATGCATTTACATTCAAATAAGGCTCAATTGAGCTTGATCACCAACATAGTGGAAATATGCAAAATACACTATAGGAATATTCTTGAGATATTACATTCCAAACCCCCTAACTTACACACTATACTCAATGCATTAGATACATATGCATAGCAAAAATAAGTCTCTGTATGTTCCCATGTGACATCCTTAGGGGTGTAAGAAATTGATTGTACCTTTATGAGCCCTATGACCTTGTTCCAAAGTTCCTTGACCTTTCATTCAAGGATGTGTACTAGTTCTACCTGAAACTCGCCTTTAGGGTCCACTTAAATCACATTTGAATCAATCACATGGATAACATCAAGTACACACTTTCTATGTAAAGACACATGAAACACATCATGAATATGTATGGATGCAATAAATGCAAGTTGATATGCAACTGGACCAATCGTTTGAAAGATCTCCAAAGGACCACAAAATTGAGCTGTTGCCTTTGAATAACTTCCTAGTTTTGGCAAATTATTTTTAGTTGTTACTTTCAAGAAATATTGTTTTCCCACTTTGAATTCCCTATTTATTTGGCCCTTACGTGCATAGATTCTTATCTATCTTGAGTAGCACTCAATTTTTCTATAATTTTAAAAAATTTATCTTCCATCTCCCTCGGAAATTTTATTCCAATAATGACTCTCTCAACTAAGTTAATTAAACCTATAAGTGCATTGAATTTTTTTATTGTATAGGGCTGCAAAAGGAATCATCTTCAAGGATTCTTGTTATGCATTATTTTGTGTAAACTCAACTGAATGAAAGTATTCTTCCCATTTAGGTGGTTTATGCATCACATACATCTTGAGCATATCCTCAATCACCTGATTGACCCTCTCAATTTGTCCTTCTAATTTAGTGTGGTATTCTTAGATATTTATGGAATAGCACTATGTAATACATGTGATTCATCCAATGTTTCGGAAGGGAACTCCATCTATAATTAGGGACCAAAGAGAGCCTTGAGATTAAACGAGTGTTAGAGAGCGTTTTAATAGGAAAAGGCTAAATCAACAACTCATTTTTGGATCTTGATATGCAGCTTCTAAAAAATTCATATCTCTTTGAGATATGCCTCTTTATAGAGGCTAGATATGAGTGATTGGAGACTTCCACAGTTATTCATATTGTTAGAGATTTATGGAATAGCACTGTGTAATATATGTGATCCGTCCAATGTTTCAGATGGGAACTCCACATATAATCAGGGACTAAAGAGAGCCTTGTGAGTAAACGAGTGTTCAAGAGCCTTTTAATAGGAAAAGGCTAAATCAATAACTCATTTTTGGATCTTGATTCAAAACTTCTCAACAATTCTCATCTATTTGATATATGCCTCTCCGTAGAGGCCAGATATGAGTGATTGGAGACTTCCAGAGTTATTCATATTGTTAGAGATATCTGGAATACCACTATGTAATATATGTTATACGTCCAACGTTTTCGATTGGAACTCCATCTATCATTAGGGACCAAAGAGATCCTTGTGAGTAAACAAGTGTTGGAGAGAATTTTAATAGGGAGAGGCTAAATCAACAACTCATTTTTGGATCTTGATGGACAACTTCTCAAATATTCTCATCTATTTGAGATATGCCTCTTTGTTGAGGCTAGATATGAGTGGTTGCAGACTTCCACCGTTATTCATATTGTCAGATATTTCTAGAATAACAGTATGTAATATATGTTATCTATACAACGTTTCAGATGGGAACTCCATCTATCATCAGGGACCAAAGAGAGCCATGTGAGTAAAAGAGTGTTGGAGAGCCTTTTAATAGGGAAATATTAAATTAACAACTTCTTTTTGGATATTTATGTGCAACTTCTCAAAAATTATTTTCTCTGAGATATGCCTCTCTGTGATTGGAGACTTCCACATTTATTCATATTATTAGAGATTTCTGGAATAATAATGTTTAATATATGTGATCCGTCCAATTTTCGGATGGAAACTTCATGCATCATCAGGGACAAAAGATAGCCTTATGAGTAAACGAGTGGTGGAAATGCTTTTAATAGGAAAAGGCTAAATCAAGAACTCGTTTTTGGATCTTGTTGCGTAGCTTCTAAAAAATTCTTATCTCTTTGAGATATGCCTCTTCGTAGAGGCTAGATATGAGTGACTGGAGACTTCCATAGTTATTCATATTGTTAGATATTTCTAGAATAACACTATGTAATATATGTGATATATCCAACGTTTCGAATGGGAACTCCATCTATCATCATGGACCAAAGAGATCCTTGTGAGTAAACAACTGTTGGAGAGACTTTTAATAGGAAAAGTCTAAATCAACAACTCGTTTTTGGATCTTGATGTGTAACTTCTCACAAATTCTTATCTATTTGAGCTATGTCCCTCCATAAAGGCTAGATATGAGTGATTGGAGACTTCCACAATTATTCATATTGTAAGAGATTTCTGGAATAACATTGTGTAATATATGTCATTTTAAAGTTTAGACTGGTTCTGAATCCGTTGTTCTAGCCTTTCCAAAAATTGGAGGTGATCTTACGATCCTTATCTAAGATGATTTTCTAAGATGCCCTATGTGGTCTGGTGATTTCCCTCATGAATATGTCACCAATGTTCACCGCGTTGTGCATTGATTTCGCTCAAATGAATTCGGAAACCTTAGTAAGTTTATCTACCACAACCATAAAGGATTCAAGCTTCCTGAAAATCCTATGCAATTTATTAATATATTTTATAGATATAACTTCCCACTTCCATTTAACGACGGGAATAGGCCCAGGCAGTCATGTTGAATGCCTATGTTAAACTTTAACATTTTAGCATTCCATACATCTATTTATGAATCAACAATTTTTTTCCATACCAAAAAAATACTATTACATTTTGCAATCTTATAGAGTTTAGTACCTAGGGTTCACAACATAGGGTACATTTTACATCTCATTCAATATTGCTTGTTTCAACTCTTTTGAATTAGGTATGTAAATTCTCATTTTGTATTTGACTAGTCGGTCATCACTCAATTGGTTTTCTCTATACTTGGGATGCAAACTATTGTGTTGTAAATCCTATTTAATTTGTTAATACAAGTTTCCTTATTCCTAACCTATAGAATTATTATGTTTAAACTATATTTGCGGACACTAGTGCCTGTAGCATGCACTTCATGAATCCTTCTACTAAGTGCATCCACCACCTTGTTCTCCTTTCCATCTATGTATTTTATTCTAGTCATAATCAACTAGAAATCCTAACCATATGATTTGACTTCAATTTAAAATTGAATGCCCATAAAAGTGCCTTATACCACTGGTTGGTTTTCAGTTCAATTTTCTTACCCATAATATATTCTGTCCACAACTTGAGAGAATGAACTATTACAATGAATGCCAAATCATGAGTTCCATATATCTTGTGGTATTTTTTATTTTTGGACAAAAAAAATATTGCATTCCCATTTTTTCATGAGGACTCCTAACCCTTCTTTGTATGCATCCATGCACATAACAAACTGCTCATTTGAATATGTTATCTATAGAATTGGTTCACTTGTCAAAAGTTGTTTTATGTGTTGAAGGGGCCTTTCACCATCATGAATTAAATTCATTTCCTTATTCTATAATGAGGGGAAGCGATATGCTATCTTTGAAAACCTCTCGATAAATTTTCTATAGTAACTTAATAATCCCATGAAATATCATATTTATGTCAAAGTTTTGTGTGCTAACAACTCATTGATAGCTTTAATCTTTTCTATTTCCACAACTACCCCCTTCTCTACGATTATATTCTCTAAATAATGAATATGCTCATGATAGAGTGAAGATACACTTAGTTTGGCATAGAGTTGATCATCTCTAAGTACTTGTAATATGATCCTTAAATGTTGTTCATATTCTTATTTTGATTTTCAATATATAAGGATTAATATTAAAAATAATATGAAAAGCTTGCCTAAGAATTCTTTTAAAATCTCATTCATCAAGCACATGAAAATAGTTGGTGCATTAGATAAACAAAAAACAACCACTACAAGTTCATAAAGACCATGTCTAGTTCTAAAGTCGATCATACTGATATCGTCTTTTTTATTTCTAACTTAATGGTACCCATGACTAAAGTCAATCTTGGATAATACTTGAGTTCCTATTAGCTAGTTAAATAAGTTATCCATCCTCGGTAAAAGATACTTATACATTATCATCACATTATTTAACTATCTAAAGTCCACTCACAATATCAATGTACCATCCTTCTTAACAAACAACAATAGAGGACCCCAAAGGGATGGACTTAGTCATATATACCACCTTCCTCAAAATATCTCCAAGATGCATATACAATCCATTATCTTTAGGTTTGTTCATTTTCTAAGGTGCTTTAGAGGCTATGGAATCTTCAATCATTAGATGAATTAAATCAATATTATTTTAGGAGGTAACCTTAGGATATCACCAAAATAATTTTCATACTCATTTAACAGTAAATAATCCTCAATGATAAGTACCTTATCCTTGGCCTCTTCCTCCATGTGACCTACATAAATCTGATATCCCTTTCTAAAACTTTTCTTTAGTTGCAATGTTGATATTTCTGTTACAAAAGCAAATTCTGGAATTCCTTGTACCTTTCTCTATTGCTCTTCTTCATCAAGGAAAAAAAGTGTGTTGTGACAATCTAATATAGCATGATGTATTTTCAACAAATTAATTATTATGAGGGGTCATATGGCCCCTACATAAATCCTATTTAAATGTTCTTTGGTATTTACATCATTCATGTTTATTGGGTTCTCTTTTATGGACTCATTAATTCATTGTTTTTCCCATGTAGCTAATTATACTAATCAAGCCCTATTATGTTTAGTTCTAAATATTTCAAAAATCTTTGGGTCAATATAACTATGGCTAGCTCCAAAAACGATGTAAATTGCAATGTGGTGGTTATTAATATTATCTTCAAACTTCAACATGTGAATTTGATGATTAGTTTATTGATTGTCCATAGTTGCATATATAGCGGGAATTATTTTTCCCATATAACCTATTGTACTAGATTCTTGTATATTATGAGTGGTTCTAAAATTTTCATCTTTAGGAGGTAATTCATTAAATAAGTGATCTTCCTCATAATCACAACATTTAATTGGTGGATATTTTGGTTCCCTTCATGATATGTCTGAGTTCTTTATCTAACTAGGTGTGGGTTGCATTGCCTACATTTCCTGAGGATTGTTCTTGAAAAATGAGGGTTTGTACCCCTTCTATCTTCACTCCATCTAAGCCTTTTTCCTCTCATCCCAACCCTTTCAGAATGTAGGCTTACTTCTTTTATGCTCATAAAGGTATTTAGCTTTTATGATTTCCTCTTCTATGGCACTAGGTTCATCAAACATGGCCTTGTCAATAATATGGAGGTAGCTCACTCAAGAACCTATGCATCTTAAAATTTTCATCCTTAATGAAGTCAACATACTTCAAGAGCTCCAGGATTTTCCCTTGATATTACTCCATTGTCATATTTCCAAGCTTGAGTTCAAATAACTCTTGCAGATGTTTATCATAATAACATTCAGATAAATACTTTTTTGGAAATACTCCTTGACTTGCTCCCAAGTTATCTATTTTTTATCTAATTTATTCACTTTCTTGAAGTCTTCCCATGCCATTGAAGTTTTTCCTTCCAGGTAATAGAGATCTAGTCTATCCTCCAAGTTCATAGAGTAGTTATATAATTGAATATACTTCCTTATCACCAACACCTAGTCCTATTCTTCCTAACCCTTCCCATGATCCCCATTAAAGGTAAAAGGCTTGGTTTTCTTAAGTTTCCCCTTTAAATCATTATCCTTAGGCTCCCTTTTTTGAATTCTAGGTGGTGGCAATCCTTGGCCATTATCTACATAGAAAAGTGGGCCTTCTTTCCTCATTGATTGTCATAAGAATGGACATTGTCGTCTAATGGTAGTTCTATATTCCCATGAATGATGGGTTTCATTAGTTTTCCTAGATATTCCATGTTCCATAGCTTGTTTGGATTCAATTTCATATTCTATATTCTAACAAAATTGATTTAGACTTCACAAAATCTGAGCGTTAATGATTGTTTGATTTATGTTGGCTTCGATCAACCTTTCATTATCATCCTTGTAGCTGAGTACTTACAATTTTAGACTTATCATAGTCTGAAATAATCTTTGGTTCCTTATCTTGTCCTGTCAATGACCATTGGAATGTATTTTTTCATAAGTAGGACTTAGTCCTATAACTTCTCCTCTTCATAGTTATGGAACCCTTGAGTAACTACCATATTTGGTTGAATGTCAAAATTGTGTTCTACTCAAAATAATTCTATTAGCAATAGTAAGAAGTCATTATATATATTCTTATCTGTGTGTGTGTGTGTGTGTGTGTAACACCCAAACCATTTTAATTCCTATAGGACGATATTTTTATTTTCGACCTATGTGGAAACAATATTGTAAATTGGTACCTAATGCCACTATCTGACGTACCTAACCCCCAAAGTCACTTTATGGAGGAGGGGTATCATTTTTTTTCATAACCATCTCCAAACTAATTTTTTGGGTCACCATCCCATTCTCCTTGTCAAGATATTTCCAACAATATAAATTTTATTTCATTCCAAGTTCTTGTAATAAAATTATGTCCCTTCGATGATTTTCCACCTACATGACATTAACTTTCATGGAGCTGAAACCTATTTGATGTAAGGAAATTCATTGCCCATGTATCATTGTATATTAAACCATGTTAACTTGACATGTGGCTAACACATCGTGATCTTGTGCCCATGTGTCAACACTACATTGTGCCAACATTGTAGGACATACATGTTAGCTGCCAAGTCATATCTGGATGTAGGATTTTCATTTAATCCACTTTATTAAAAGAATCATACTTCTAGATATCGAGACCTATAGATATCTAGATCATCTACCATAAAAAATTTCCAAATAATTCAAATTAAATCAAAATATGGTTTCATATGTCAAGATTCCTAGGTGTATGAAATATGCTCATTTGGATAATCCCACAAAGTGAATTAAAATAATTGTTGGACCTCTAGACTCCTAGATTCCTTGTCACACAACCACATAAACTTTACATTAGGTCTGCAACACTATGTAGCACCTATGTTGTACCATGTCCCAAAGGATTCTTATATGAAGTTCTTGATATCCAAACCATTCAACATTCATAATAATTCTAAAAATGTTTTTTCTAATATTTCAAATTTGGACGTTTTTTCCCCATATCATCATACACGAGGTATGCCACCTCAATTTCAATGTCAACATTCCACATCATATGATCCCATCCATGTTGACACAACAACATGCCCCATCATCTAATCATTTCCGTATACCCACATCGACATGCCACATTGTCTACCCCACTAGCATCTCAATCTAGGTTTTTCAATAAAGCGTGTTTCTAAGAGGTTTTAGATTTCTAAATCTGTTTTCTATCAGATGGGATGAATTATTCCTAGTAATTGATTGACGACATACTTTCTAGATATCTAGATTCTTCTAAATTTACAAACGATCTAAATTTTTTAATATCCAAAACATTTGCACTTAGCTAAATCTTTGACATTAACACTTTTTTATCTAGGATTGTGATAACAACACCCACCAACCCTTGTTATGAGGAGCTGGGGCTAAAGTTCCCATCCGCAAAATTCAAAAAATGACAAGCTTGTGCTTCATTTTTTTGAAGACCTTCTTCAATGGACTAGAAGGTATATCTTCATCACCAACTGGCATATCCTTGCCTTATATTTTCTCTGAGTATAACAAACATGTCAATCCTAAAAGGATTTGAAGACATTTGAGAATTATTCCATTACTCAAACAATTGCTATGAGGCAAGAAGGGTCATATGCCACCTTTTCATTTTGTCCCTTCAAGTAACTTCTTTTACTTATACTTCATGAGGTGAACATAGAGTTTGAAACCTCTTACAATGTCATCTAAGGACTTAATTATAACCTATCTATGTGATATCCTACACTCATGGTCTGTTTGTACATCTCTAAAGTATATTTATAGGAATACATTTTAGTCTTCCTCCACAACTTACCAAAATAAGCTCTATGGATGACCTATTTGACAACATTATGTCCTCAAAACTATGAATAGTTGTTAGCTCAATTATATGCACTTAATACAACACATGTGCACAATATGAGGACTTTTTATGTCTTACACATAAGTCTAGCCTAAGCTCTGTAGTTGAACCCATCTAAGGAATTTACCCTAGCCAATTTACATACACTTAAGAAAATCTCTCCAGTCTTTTCATTCCAAATGGACATAATACATTTTCTTGATCATATAAGACACGTAAACACTAGAATTTATCACAAACCCCAAAAGGAAATTCCTAATTGCAGCTAATTTATAATTAATTAAACAATGTCCATGTCTGTAACAGACCTAAATAAATGCACAATAGAGTGGATTATGTAATTAATCCACTCCTTATCATTGTCTCTCATGAATGACTTATTGAGGACATCTTCAACCTCCTTAAGAATTTAACAAGTACTAACCTCCTTGTTGAGAATGACTTCAAAACTCTCCATAGTTAAACAAGTGTTGACGGGAACATCACCACAAGGATTAGAATCACCCATTCATTAATACAATGTTGTTCTAAGAATTAAAATTCTCACAAATAATTTTCCATACTAATTTTTTCCATGTCTCGTCTTTGCAATGTTATGTTTACCTGTGGAAAACTTCTTTTGAAACATGAATTAGTAATACAATGAAACAAATAAATAATAACACTTATCACCACTCAAATCCTAACCTTAAGGATTATTTTCTATTCTTGATGAGTACCTTGCTATACCCTCCACTCAGTACCAACTTATGTAGAAACCCTTCACTTTATTGGTGAAGAATGGCTCCAACCTCGCGACAATAAAATAACTCAAATAAAATAATTGATATTGAGTTTACAAATAAACAAACACACTTTAACTAATTATGGAATATTGGGTTCTTGATATTTATTTTCTCTTTTGAGAAGCGTTTCTTACATCATAATATCATATTAAATACATTGAAAAAAACTCTTTATCTCAAAAATAAAAAGGGCAATAACTATTTAAATCTAATTACCAAACATTATGCAAAAATAATAAATATTAGCTAACTCAACTAATAAGTCAACGAATGTAATATATTATCCCAATAAGTCTTTCAGGTGCATGCTGTTTAGAAACATGAGAATGAAATTGTCAGTAAAGATCTTGAATTAATCATTATCCATAAAGAATAGAGTTTGGTATCCAGACACCATTTATTGATGACAACTAGCTACGTTTTTTAATAAACTTGGGAAAAATCTGATGTTGCTCAATGGTAAACTTTTGAAGCAATCGATTAGTTAGTCAAGTTATATATATATATATATAGCTTTTTGATGGATGAGAATCAAGTAAAAGGTTCGTCAATGTATTTATCTCTTGAGAGAGAGTTGTAACATATCTTTAGGAGCTCCTCTTCTGGCACCAACATTTGTGATTTTTTTGGAACAAGTGTTGCATCAGCCCACGCTTTGTTAAAATTTGTAGAGGGTTCACGATGACCTTTATACATCCTGAGTTTAAGAATATTATGAAGATGTATTTTCATTTTCCATAATATTTGGAGGGAGTTTATTCCAACAATGAATAGTCACTGGGTTTTTATGGTCTACTCGTGATTCATAAATGTAGTTCGTCAGTGTAATTATTTAAACGACAAGATCATTGTTCATTATGTTATTCCTGTTGTCTAAACCCTAGTTAAAATTTTGTATAGAAAATTGAGTAAAAAAATGTACAACAAAAATCGATTTTATAAGAACCAATATGATTCAATATGATGATGTCAACTATTAGGGATGATTCAACATTTTTTAAGTAAAGAGATAAAAAGATAAAAAAAATAATTAACTCGTATTTCCAACTTGTTTATCTACATTTTTTTGGCAAATTTCGAGCGCGATCACTCATTGGATGTGAAATTTAATTCTTCACCCAAGGACTGCCCATGTTGCATATTTTTGATAGACACTACTACGTGAAGAATGTTAAATACATGAAAAAAATGTGATTCGAATGATGCTTTTTCATATATTTAACATTTTTCATGAAGCAAGATGCTAGGGTCCATAGAAGGTATGCAATGTGGGTACTATTTGCATGATTTAAATTCCGCATCGAACGAGTGCTCCCACTCATAATTTGAGTAAAATCGTAAGGAGATAAGTTGAAATTATGAGTTGAAAAAAA
Organism: Pinus taeda; assembly: GCA_000404065.3. Lineage (NCBI taxonomy): Eukaryota > Viridiplantae > Streptophyta > Pinopsida > Pinales > Pinaceae > Pinus > Pinus taeda. The sequence goes on along the minus strand of APFE031687815.1, from coordinate 45,962 downwards.
TATTTTTTTTTTCTTTTTTCCTTCAAAACATGATGATGTAATCTAATCTTATTTTATTATTTCCACTCTTTAAGAGGCTCATTTTAGACCTCAAAATTTTTATAATGTCCTTTTCATTAAACATAGTAAAACTCTTGTAATTAAGTAGCTTTACATTTGTGCAAAGCACATAAGTTCTAAATCTTATTATGCAGTTGATTTAATTTTTAGTTTTCACACTTTACTTTATTCACAACTCACATATTACTTTCCAATCATTGTTCCACCTTTGTCTACTTATAACTAAGAAATACAGTCTATCATTCTAGTTTTTCTCACAACATTAAAATGTGTTTGTAGATCTTTGCACAAAACTATACACAAATTTGTGATTAATTGACCCTATATTTGTGCAAAGCCCATAAAGTTCTAAGTTTAGTTTTTGTTTAATATATTCACATACTCACACAGTGTTTTTTTAATATTAAAGTTTATATATTAAATTAGGAAATGTGGTTAAATTTGTGTTTTGATATTAAATTTAAAACTAATAGATAATATTGGCTTTTGGATTGAAATCTATGACAAAAGGGTTAAAGCACAACTAGTTTTTAGGAGACATCACTCAATTGTGGACCATATTGTTACTCTTAGGATAATTGCAGAGAAGTGCGACGATAATAAAAATGATCTCTTATATTGTTTTGACGAATTTAGAAAAGCTTTTGACTTTGTTGCCACAAAAACTCTATGGAAGAGGCTAGAAGAGATAGTGGTTCCTCTGGAGTTGAGGGTTACTTTGACTAGGATGTAGATGCCTGATGTGATGTCCCGTGCTTCTAGTATGGTCATAACTCTTTCCCTTGATGTTGGTGATGTTTTTCTCTTGGCAAAGAGCCATGACAATCTTGGCATACAACTAAGAATCCTCCAAGATTTCTACTTTAATATGGTTACGAATTTGAATAATGAAAAGACTAAATTCACGATAATTAAATCCCAAAACATCTCTTCTCATAATTTTATTTATGATAATAAATACTTACAGAAATTTCCTTCATATGAATATCTAAGACTCAATATCCATCATATACTAAATTGGAATTATAGTATTGTGAAAAATATAAATGGAAAATGGAAATCTTATGATGGGCTTAAAACAATTATAAGTTGACAAAGATTTAGATTTGGAATTAAAAATAAAATCCTCTTTGATACTCTTGTCACCATTCTTAATCTATATGGATTTTAGGTTTGGGATTTTAGTATATCTACGGAGAAGTGGAGGAAGATTGAGCAGATCTAAAAACAATTTATAAGATTCAACATCAAGATTAAGGGAAATACTCCCTTCCCTACCCTACCCATCCTCTTGATTGAAGCTAGCCTTTGCCTAAATGAAAGCATGGTTATGACTAGATATATAAGAGGAAATTATTCAATATGGAAGCTAAGAGGTTTTTCTAAAATTGCTTTTAAGCCTTGCTAAAACCCCCACCTTTGGCTCAACCTAGGATTGCATAACATACCCATTGTTGGCTAGACTATTAAGGATAAAGGAGGAGATCATCTTGAAGAATAAGGATAATATTAAAATTATTATTTTTTTTTCTCGCTAAAAAAACTAATCTATTAATTTCATCAACGGGAAGTACATTACAGTCATGTGGTGTCAACGCCTGAGGCCAGGCCTCAGCATTCTGAGCCAGGTATCAACCCACGTGGGGGAACTGAAACACTACAAAAATAACCCATCCCAAGCAAAATAACTGAACCCACGCAGGGGCGACCGACTACAGGCAAAATAACTGAACCCACGCAGGGGCGACCGACTACAGGCAAAATAACTGAACCCACGCAGGGACGACCGACTACAAGCATAGTGATCTCGTGCAAGGGCATCTCAAAACAGGACCCGTCAAAAGGATTATACCACGCAGGGGAAGAAATAGACAAGACCATAAAAACATTGAAATTATCCCACGTCAGGGCAAAATTAGACAGGACCAAAAAAACAATGAAATTATATGAGCCGAGAGCCAAAACAAGACCTGAAGGGGGCTGGGGACGGTGGCGCTGAGCGGAGGGCTGGCTACTGCTCCGGTTCCTCTTCGACCACTGGGCACCCCCAAGATTCTTCATCTTCCGCTGCAGCAGGGTGGGGAACCGGGTTGACATCCATCGCTCTGGAAGATGACGCCTCCGGCAGCGTTGGACCTTGCTCTGCCACCCGTCCTGGCACTTCTTTGACAAATGCTGAGCCGTCGTTCTGGTGCTACTGTTGTTTGCCACGGAGCTCCCCACTACAGGTGGCGCTTCATCCAGGAAAAGAACCGACACATGAGCGTTGATGCGGGGCCTGTCCAACGAGCTACTGAAGGTGAAGATGGTCGAGCCAAAGGCCGGAGAAGGAGTTGTAGGGTCAGGGCTGCGGGAGTCCACAAATTGACTGGCTTGAATTGGCGTGGCATCAGGGAAGCCATGGCAGCAGCAACGACAACAATAGGGGTTAGGAATATGAGCAAGAGGCCGAGAGGACTCTCCTCTGGCCGAGCCTCGACGGCAAGATGGACGCTGCCGTGGCCTGACCATGCTTGGGACAGAGCCGAGGAAAAGGAGCCGAGAGGGTGACGGAATTGAGGCAGAGGCGGAGTAGGGGAAGGACGCCAATTCGCAGTCCCCTCTCCTTTCCGAAAAATGACCAGCGAGCAGAGGGAAGGAGGGTGAGGCCTCCCTGAGAGTAGGTGAGTAGGCGGGAGCCGGAGCATAAACCAGCAAACACAGAGCATCAAAGGCCGAAAGCTGCAACTGACCCAACATGAATTGAGCCTCATCATCATCGGATTTAAACTTTGAACCTTTGCCTCGAACATCGATCGCCATAACTGCTCGTTGCAGACGAGCTTACGGCAAGAATGGCAGAATGAATGTGCCTCCAGGTTGAACCCCGCCGAATGCCCTCATAAATCTTGGGGTTGCCCATGTCCTGCAGGTGGCACTTCCATAACTGACGATGTGTCACCCGCATCCGGGACAGCTGCATCTCCATGGATCAGGCTTTCGCATTCCTGGAGCTGGAGTTTATTAGGAATGATCACCGTGTTGCTTGATTGGAGGGACTGTTCATTTTCTACCCCTATGTTGGCCAGTAGGTCAGCAACCTTGTTGCCTTCTCTTCTCACATGATTGAAGGAGATGGCTCTGTTCTTGCCCAATTCTTGTTCAATGGCATTCAACCTTGCTTCGAGCCTCCAACTGGATGTGACTTTCCTAGCTTGAGAGCCATTCTGAATTCGCGTGGCCATGTTTATTAGGATCTGAGAGTCGCCTTCAACAATCAAGGGTTGAAGGCTGAGCTTGCCTGCAAGGAGGAGGCCTTGCCAGAGTCCCTCCAGCTCTGCTGAGTTGTTGGTGTCCCATCCAATGTTGCCAAAGTAGACCTGTAGAGGAATACCATCGTGGTTTCTTAGAATGCCTCCAAAGCCGGCTTCTCCAGGATTACCTTTGGATGCTCCATCAAAGTTGAGCTTGAATGAATGTTTGGGGGGGGGATCCAGAGGATTTTATCCTTGTTACTTCTTTTAGAGGTATCATTCTTGGGGAGATCTTGAGGCAGATGCAGTTGCCAATTATCTAGAATGCTTTTCTCATTATCTGTGGTGGGGAGATCCTCCTTAGTCCAAGGTCGTAACATAATCGTTTCTTTGAGATTCCCACATAGCCTGATCCATATATCTTCAATGGGAGAGCGCTGGTTTTTGAAGATGCATTTGTTCCTTTCCTTCCATATGCTCCACAAAACAGTCCCTGGGATTATATTCCATAGGTGATTGAGAAGCTCACTGTTATAGGGGTCAGTGGCCAGTGTCTTATAGAGTTGATAATGTCATTCTCCGTTCTGCATCGTTTTTGGCATCTGAAGCTAACCTTTTCCCATAGCTGATTGGCTAGTGGGCACGAATCCAGGAGGTGTTGGAGAGTTTCTTCCTTTTGACTGCAATTGAGACAGATGGAGGGACCATGAAAGTTTCTGCTTCTTAGCTTATTCCATGTGAGGATTTTTTTGTGCCCAACCAGCTAGAGGAAGTGGGAGATTTTGGGCCAGGGTCCAAGCTTCCATATTTTACTCCAAATAGGATCTGAGGGAGCGGTGTAGTTGCCCACCAATTTGTAAGCTTCGGAGGTGGTGTAGGTTCCTTTGGGCTGGTAACCCCAACGAAGGATGTCGTTGCCTTCATAATGTCTAATGATCCTTTTTCTTAACTCCTTCTCCAGCTCCTCGGTCTCCTGTGGATTTGGGTTGCTTAGAAATTGATTACTCTGTCTCCATCTTATGAATCCATGCTCCACCTCCTGCCTCCAAAATTGGCAGATTTTCTCCTGCTGCTGCTCTTGCCTAGTGGGAATCAGAGTTGGATGAAGGACATTAGTGAGTTTGGGCATCTGGTTCCAAGCATCTGTCCAGAATCTTGCCGTGTGACCATTTCGTATCTCCCAAAAGCTGTGCTGTTGGATTAATTGAAAGTGTTGCTTGGCCGCATTCCAGATTAGCAACCCCTTGACCGTCAGAGTGAATCTGATGAGCTCTTCTTGAGGTCTGTTGTTGGCGTATTTGGTCGTCCAGATTTTAACCCATGGATTTTCTGGACTGGTGACCCATTGCCACCAAATTTTGGCGTTCATGATAGAGTTGCTATGTTCTGGGTCCGTCAGCCCGATGCCACCCTTGTCTTTGGGCATGCAGACAGTGGCCCACTTAACGAGTGCCCATTTTCGATTTGTAGCTGAGCTGCCCCATAGAAAGTCACGTTGAAGATTCCTTATTCTTTTTAGCACCCATTTCGGCGCCGCAAGGATTGAAAAAGGTATAGAGGCATGGCCTGAAGGACTGACTTGATGAGCACAACGCGACTAGCAAGGTTCAGAGATTTGTGCATCCATAAGTCCATAAGTTAAGACGGGAGTCAGGCTTCTCTAAAAGGGAGCGCCAGGCAGAATGCTTTATGGCTGAAGCAATGAGGGGAGATCCAAGGTATTTAGAGGGGAGGGAGGCAGAGGGGAAACCCAAAATACGCGAGACTGCTGATTTGACCGAAGGAGGGGTGTGAAAGAAGAAAATTTGGATTTGGAGCAGTTGACGTTGGTACCAGACGCTTCAGAGAAGTCGTTGAGGAGGGCATTGATGCATGAGGCTTCCTAGATAGAGGGGTATCCAAATAGCATGGTGTCATCTACAAACTGCTGATGGGAGCAGGCAGGGGTGTTGTGGACAAAGAGGCCTTTGAGCTTGTGGGAGATGAGGGCCTGTTTAATATGACGACCTAGACCCTCAGCCATAAGAACAAAGAGGAAGGGGGAGAGGGGGTCTCCCTGCCTTATGCCGCGAGAGGGTTTGAAGGGGTGAGAGGGAATACCATTAACTAAGATGGAGAAATGAGTGGAAGTGATTAGACTCATGATCCAACGTACCCATGTGGAACAAAAACCGAAGGCTTTTAACATTTGCTGAATGTACGCCCAACTGAGCTTGTCAAAAGCTTTTGAGAGATCCAGTTTGAGAAGCATACCTGCTTGCTTTGAATGCTTGAGGGAGTGTATAATTTCGTGCGTGAGGAGAATGCTGTCCATTATCTGTCTCCCTTCAACGTACCCCGACTGCTCTGGCGAGATGAGCATTGGCAGCAAGGGCTTTAACCTATTTGCAATGACTTTAGATATGACTTTGTAGATGACATTACATAGAGCGATCGGCCTGAATTTGTCGGGGGTGATGGAGTCCTCCTCTTTAGGAATGAGGGTTATGAAAGTGGAGTTGAGAGAGGGGAGTAGCCAACGAAGAGCTCTTGATTCTTCCACAATCTGCCAGACCTCCTGCTTGATCAAGTCCCAGAAGGTGTGAAAGAATGTGGTGGTGAAACCATCTGGGCCAGGGTCTTTTCCTTCTTTAAGCTGGGTCATTGCCTCATCCACTTCTTGGGGTTGAATCAGGCGAAGGAGGAGCTCGTTTTGTTCCTCCGTGATGAGCTTCGGCACATTGGTGATAATTTTCCCAATTGCTTGTTGTCGATCTCCTTCAGGCTCTTGGTGGATCTGCTGGAAGTGATTGAGGAGAACCTCCTCAATTTCCGCATGCCCCTCTACTTTTATCCCCTCTTGATTCTGGATGAAAGGTATACCATTATGCATTCTTCTATGTACCGTAGTTCTGTGGAAGAATTTGGTATTACGCTCTCCCTCCTTCAACCACTTGACCCAAGATTTTTGCTTCCAGTAGATTTCCTCCTGTTTTCGCCTCTCCTCGAGCTGGCTATGAATGCTTCTTTCCTGTTCCAGAGTTGCCTCCATATGCCCCTGTGTGATTATCGTTTGATGGAGATCCGCGAGTTCCTGATTCAGATCTTGTTGAGCTTTAAAAATGTTTCCGAAGGTCTCCCTATTCCATCTCTTTAGGTGATTTTTCAGAAATCTTAGCTTATGTTGAAATTGGTACATTTTTGTCCCTTCCGGGGGGATGAAGGATGCCCAGGTGGTCTTGACGAAGTCCTTGAATGCTGGGTACGAGAGCCAAAACCCCTCAAAGCGGAAGGGTCTTTTGGTTAAGTCACCTGGCCTTTGCCATTGGAGAACGATCGGCCAATGATCCGACCCTGTGTGCGTTAGGATTGCAGCTGAAATATCTCCTCCAAGATGCACCACATTGTCAGAGATGAGAAAAAGTCCAGTTTGGAGGCAATTTGATGTTTGCCAGCTCTGCGATTGCTCCATGTGAAGGTACCATTACAGAACGACAGATCTATAAGAGAGGCAGTCTGGATGAAGGTCTTGAAGTGAGTTCCTTCTTGATCCATTCTGCTTCTTCCTCCTAACTTCTCCTCTAACTTGGTAATCATGTTGAAATCGCCTCCAATAATCCATAGCGGGTGCCTGCGATTATTGTTCAGAGCTTCTATAGTGTTGAGGAGCTCTATTTTGGAACCTGTATCTTGCGGGAAGTACACATTTGATAAATTTCCATGAATATTTGTGCCTAGAATGTGGAAGACTGCCTGAATGAGGTGATGGGAGGCATGAAGATCTGTGAGATTTACCGCTTGGGTATTCCACACTATAGCAAGCCCTCCAGATGCACCCGAGGCGTCAACTGCGACAGAGCGGCAGCCTGGCCATGCTTTGGAAAGAATCCTTTCTAAGGTAGAACTGTTGCATTTGGTTTCCTGGAGGAAACACATTTGCGGCTTTTCCAATTTAATCATGTTTTTTAACATTCTGAGTTTTCCAGGGCTATTGAGCCCTCTTAAGTTCCATGATATGAGCTTCATGGTTCAACTATTGCTTGAGGGCTTGTAGTACTTCGTCAGTTTAGCATACCTGCCTCAATCTACCAGGAGTTTCCCGATCTCGATCATTCGCTGAAGATCCGTTCTTCTTCCTCTCTTTTTAGTATCTTTTGGGGGTAGGCTGCCATCCCAATGACTGCCTGGTTGAATCCCCAGCTCCTGCTGATGATAGGTTCTCGAGATGACCACTTCCAGCTTGTTGAGTTGATTCTCGGGTATAGTATCATATGCCTTCTGTTTGCATGCAAGTTCTAATTCCAGGATATCTAGTCCATTTAGATCTATGCTTTCTGGTTCTTCTTCCATTGGTTTCCCTTGGCTACTTCCTTCTGTATAGATCTCTGAGCCCTGGGGGAGATCTGCCTTTCCATCAACATCCATAGCCTTGTGCTTCTCAGCTGTCTCTGACTGGCTTTTGCTTAAGGTAGCTGAAGAGCTGATAGGGGAATGAGGTTTGAAAGGGGGGGGGGGGGATGAGGAGGCAGGCGGATCTGGGGTGGGCTCAGGGATTGAGGGTTGCTCGTTGGAGATCTGAGCAAGAATGCCAAAGCTGTTCTTAGATGCATGGCTATGAGAGTTATTTTGCTGGGGTTTGGGCCCATTCGAGGGTTTCTTGGGCGCACATCTGCGGCTGGAGACTTTGGTGAAGCCTTCCTGGGCTGGGGTTTCAGAGGGCTCAGAGATGTTGGCTTTGGCATTCAGAGGGCAGTCCCTGAAAAGATGCCCCAAAGCATGGCATTTTCGGCATCAAAAAGGAACCTGTTCATAGTCAAGCGGCTAGATCCATTCTTCATCTCGATGGGTGAGAGTTACCGATTCAGGCAGGGCTTCATTCAGGCGAATGAAGACACATATGCGTGCGTAGGAAATGAACTTGCGCGATTTGGTGTCTTCTGCAGCTTTGACGAATTCCCCCAACCCATTTCCTATGCCTCTGAGAATGTCCTCGTCCCAGTAATCATCAGGAAGAGAGTACATTCTGATCCAGACTAGTGCCCATGTGAGATCTTCCTTATCCGGATTAAATTTTGGTTTCCATTCCGTCAGATACAGTCCAGCTAAGTTAAAAAAGTATGGCCCTGATTCTAGAACCCTGATTTTGTCCTCAAGACAGAAAAAAATAACAGTAAAGAAACCTTGTGGCCCTAACTGCAGGGTGACATCTCCTTTAGGTTTCCATTTTTCCGCGATCCACCCATTTAGGGCTCTTTCAGTCTGCCAAAACCCTATAAACTTCCCAATAAGGGCATGATCTCTCATGTACTCGATTCGCCTGTCAATCTTGTCTCCCGGCAGTTCTATTCGAGGTCGTTCCTTGGCCACTGGCCGACAGGTTGCTGATGAGACTTTAGGGTTCGCTTCCGGTTCATCCCCTCTGTCATGCGACCCTCCAGCTTTGACCTTCCTGTAGTCCGTCTCCTCTTTGTCATGTTGCTGGCGTTTTCCTTTGTTTAAGATCTCCCTATCGACTGATCCGAAGATAACAGTCTGCTCAGGGCTGATCTGTGACGGGGAGAGCTCTGACGCCCCCCTGAGAATGTGCCATTGGGTTGCTCTAATGCCTTGCCGCTCTGTCACGCTGCATAGGGATCCGATCCGTCCGCGAGATGGAACAGAGCTGCCGCCTGCGTCATTGCGGGAAGCCTCAGAACCCTAGATCTCCCGCTGCGATCCGAAGTCTCGCTCCTTCCTCAAGGAGTTCTTCTTCAATATAACATATTATCTTGGATGCTAAGTAATATTAAAATTATTATTACTTCCGAATTTAAGAAGAAATTGTGGGGTGATAAAGAGTTAGAGGGAAAAGGAAACTAAGATATTATCAGGAGTTAATCAACCCCAATCTTGAAACAGGAATCATCTTCATCTATCTGTCTTCACTACTTTCAAGAAGAAAATGAACATTCCTAAGATACAAATTAATTCTCATGAGCTTTAAAGTGAAATTGGGTGTTGGTCAATTCCCAAAACATCATGGAATAAAATGCTATGTCAGAGGTCCTATGCGATATTAAAAGTGTTGAAGATGAAAAGCACTTACTCTTGGATTTTGTAGCATTACTCAAATCAAGGCACTTTCCGTTGGATTGTGCATATGTGAAGATTTATTCGCATCCATTCTAAATTTCAAAATATTAGTCACACTACCAACCTACTTGCCCTTTTCAATCAACATAAATATGGTGATCTAAGAACCTTTCTCTAGCATAGAAACAAAATGTTAAAGAATCTCCATTAATCTTGTACCTTAATATGTTAAAGAATCTCAATTAATCTTATACTTTATTAAGGTGATAAGTTCCATATTGATTTTAGTGGAGGTTAATCATTGTCATCACAATATATTATTGTATTTTTTTTTATAATATTAAAAAGTGTATTTGAGCTTTAAATTTTATTGCTTACATAATACTTCATCACATAGTGAATATCAATTAAACTACCCAGTTAAATTTGAAATTTTGTTATATTAATGATTTAATTTTAAATTTTACACTTTATATTATAAATTGCTTATATCTTCTTTTCTAAATCTTAAATTGTTAAATTATTAAATTTATAATTTATTATTATGTTTAAATTTATAAATTGATTATTTTTCTCATATACCTTTACAGAGTAATCCTTAATTATCGTTTCATCTTCGAGGACTCAATCTACCATCGCACTCCCTCGCACAGACCAACTTCCAAAAATTAAATACTGAAATTCATGGCTTGGTAGTAAATTTATATTTGTAATGCAAAATGGTATTAAATTTATTAACTTTTCATTTCTACCTCCTATTCTTGGTGCTTATGCAATACCATGACCATGGCACCATGTTATTTGAGCGCGTTTTGAGCTTTCATCGACTTGCAGTTGGGAATTTGTAATTTTATTCGATTATTTTGCAAGCAGGAAACAACACTTTCCATTTATAGATAATGAACGTACATAGATCAGAGAATATATATTCCAGAGGGGACTTTATCTATAGTTTGATCACTTCAATGTTATCAGTGGAAAAAGAAAATATCTGTATGGCAGCATGACAGGGTCAAAAAAAAAGATTACAAACTTTAGAGTGAGGGGGGGCGCGGGGGGTATTATTGTGTATACCAGGAGAACAAAAACATCTAATTGGGCAGACAAAGGAAAAAACAGAGTACTGTGTAACAAAGCCTGCTGCCAGCATTCGGAATTAGATCATGAAATGTTCTTTCCTTTTCAAAGAGCCAGAAGCAGAGCCAGAAGCATAGAACTGGAAAAAAAGAGCCAGAAGCAGAGCCAGAAGCATAGAACTGGAAAAAAATCTTTGCAGCCTTTGAAAAACAACCCTTTTTAGATAGAAGATTCACTTCACCATTTGGATCCTATAAATGTGGGATATGGTGACAGAGTGAAGCTCATGGATCAAGGTTTGTATTCTGCAGGGATCGAGATTAGGGGGAGTTAAGGGAGCCTTTGTAGTTTGCTCGGTTGATGACTGACTTGGAGTCTCCAAAAACTGTCAGATCCAAAAAAATTCTTTGATTTGAGAAAAAAAGAGCTCAAAATTAAAACCACCATTAATTTTCCTAAACGCATGAAGTGCCCATGCAGATTCAGTGGCCATTCTATAGTCAATCCCAATCTATGGATGAGATTGATCTGCATTCCGGACTTGCCAACCGGTAAGGTGTGAACCAGAAACTTATGTCTTAAAAAAATAAAACAATATTGAATACACAAGTCTTTTACCATGGCAAGTTTGTTCGCTTACATTATCTTGGGGCAAAAGCTCATAAATAGGGTTATCATATAAGAAACACCCGGGTAATTTTTTTTTTGTCGTTATCTGTAAATATTCAGTCAATATCCATATTTGTGTTCATTGGTAGTTTTGTCTCGGTATCTCTGCGTTATTGAATTTGTAATGAGTTGGATTTTGTATAGGTCGTGTGCAGGGAAGTCCATCCTACTGGAATGGAAAAAACCAGTTAAATTACGTGGTAGATTCTATAATTTTATTTTATTAGAATGAGTTGGTGAGTTATGTTGTATATTTTGTTTCCTTTGGTCTAAAATTATTTTTATATATGTGCTTCATCACTTTTTAATAAAAACATAGAGATATTAAACACATTTTAAAAGCACCGGTTGCTAGGACATTTTTATTTTAAAAACACCGGTATTTTGTTTCCTTGAAACGGGTCTTCGGAGACTGGACTAAAGTAGTGTATCCAATCAGAGTTGCAGGAGTAGCATAAACAAGGAAAGGTAGAATCTAATAGAATAGCATTCCATTGCAACAAGTTTAGTACCCAGAAGCTGACAGCGGGAGATACATACCTAAATCTATACGCAGAGCTATCAGTGGGAGATCCAGATACAAAATAAAGTGCTCGCACTCGAAAGCCATATTGTAGAGAACAAGATCCAGACTTTCATGGTCGTGCTTCTATCGATTATGTTAAAGAGGATGCGGCAGTGAAAGCACAAGTCTCAGAAGGAGTTGTTGACGCCAAATGTTAATCTGGTTGTTTTTGCGGCTCCTGTACTGCTAAGTGCTAACCAATGTTTGGCAAGTTGGTTTCGTCGTTGATGAAGTCGTGATTAAGATGTTCCAGTAGACCCACCAGAACTCAGATTAAACGATGAAAATTTTCACAAAAGTGGTATATTTATAAATAAAGATTTTAGATAAAATGAAAGGGTTTAAATTACAGGTTCAAATTCTATGGTTGAGAACTTGAGAATGGGAGTCATTTTGGAGAATCATAGTATTTTGAGCGACGTTCAACCAAGTTGCACCAAGCTAACTTGCTTTGCAAAACCTTGGTGATATAATGAAAGAAAAGGAAAAAAATAATGAAAGAAACTAGATTCCTTCAGCATCGTCGTCGCCTAAATTCAGGGACTAATAAATGAAGTAGTCTATAACGCGACTTTTTGAAAGTTTTTTTGGCGGATTTTTCTTCCGTTCAAGATCCGGCAGCAATTTATTGGAATCCCAAGTTTCATAGCTAGTTTCTGCACAATCAATGGTTCCCAGGGGTTTTTCAGGGTGCTGAATCCAAATATGCATTTAAAAAACCATTTTAACTGCTAAAAATCAAGATTTAACCTCATTTCTTGCCCCGGAATCTCCAAAAAGTCGCATTATAGACAACTCCCTAATAAATATTGAAAATACATTGCCAGCCTAAAATGAAGGGAGTAATAAATATTATTCAGAATACATTTAAATATTGAAAATACATTGCCAGCCTAAAATGAAGGGAGTAATAAATATTATTCAGAATACATTTTTGCTAACTTAAATAGGAAAATATATATCTTTTTGAAAGTTTCTCAAAGCTTTTAATTTATTTAATATGGAAAACTAATATCCTATCCCATTCCCAAAAAGAGTCCTCCCCTTTTAAAAAATCAATGTACATTTTTATCATCGCCTCTTTTTACATGATTATATAATGCTAAAACTACAGGATTGTTTAACAAATCTATGTTTTGTATGGGAAAATGCTGATATATTTTTTAATATTATTAAAAAAATCACAATATATTCTAATAAATTATTTTTTGTATTTTTATTTATCAAATAATATTTAAATATTTTAAAAAATGTATAGAACGAGACTTTGAATTCTTCAGCTTCTAACCAATATAAAGTGTTAATTAGAATAAACAAAACAAAAAAAACATACAACAGATTATAAATGTTTAAATAAAAAAAAAAACACAAACAAACATATATAACCTAATCCGAATTGAGGGATAGTTGAAAGTGAAGAATATGTCACTAAGCGTATTTTTTTTTAAGTTTCTTGTCATAATTAATATATATATTAAAAATAATTATATGCGTAATTAGAAAGAATATTATGTGAAAAAATAAATTTCGAAGGTCAATGTTACACGGTCAAAAAACTAAAGAATAAGTTTATATTTTTTTAAGTTACCAGTAATATTTCAAATATCATTTTTTTTTTTTTAAATTAGGATATTATGGATTTTTAGATTTGAGGAGGTAAGCATCATATTTATAATTAATTATAATATATGTTAAATAAGTTTAAATATTATTTCAAATTTTTATTAGTTAGACGAAGATTTCTATGAAGCTTGAAATTGGATTATACAATTAAAGTTTAAAATTTAAATGAGAAAGTATCTTAAAAGACAATGGATTAGAATAAATGTTTAATTTTATTAATCTAGTCAACAACCTTTTTTAATTTTACAATGGTTCTTCTCAAAGTAATTATCTATTCTGAGGATACAAAAAACTAAATTCACATAGCAAAAAGGTTGAAACAAATGATAAAAATGCATATGAATGTAGCTTGAAGGACGAAAGATACACCTAACTATAAGTGAATGATGTTAGATAACTCGAAAAGCACCTCGTAAGGCTATTTATTTTCGGTGACGTGTCCTTCTCCAGAGATGCAACATTATGATCCACATCAATTCCTCTTAATTTAGATTGAAAAATTCCTCACATTCCTCCTAGATTGAAAAGGCACTAGTGTTAGGAAAAAGGTTGTAATAAGCATCCATCATGACCGAGTGTTGAGTTGCAACTGAAACTAACATTGTAGGGAGATTATTACTAGTGTTGAAGATTAAGTGGCTACTAGATGGTTGTTCTTCCCATGGGCCATGTTATGTAATTTGAAATTTTTGAAAGATGTGGATCTAAATGAAAAAATGCTTTGCTAGAATAAGTGTGGTGGGAACCATATACTAGAATTTCAAGACATTTGTGGGAGCACTAGTTGAATCTTAAAAGATGTTTAAGGTACGAGGTGCATGCTTATCTACACAAATGTTTCTTACTGGAGGAATTTTGTTAATAGCAGGGGATGGAAATATAAGGTACTAATGGAAGAGGGTTATTAAGGTTTTTCAATATAAAACTTCTTATTATGCCCTAAATATTTGAGTTATTAAGTTTCTAGTGTTATATTAGTAGCTTAGAAAAAATCTTTCATCATACCCTTTCATTGAAATTGTACTTTTTCTTTCATCTTGTCTTGTACATCTCATTTTCTCTTGCACATTTAAATAATTTTGAAAGGCAGTATCCCCTTATCATTTTCAAGGCATGTACTTCATAACATTTTGTATAAAAACTATGATAATAGGTTTCCAAAGATAATAAAATCATATCGGTATTTTCACTGTAAAATATTGTTTGAGACATTTCAAACCATGAAATTTTGTGAAAACTGAGGTGAAATTGTAAGGAATAGTTGGTAAAAATTGTAAATTCGAATTCATTAAATTTTCGTAGATATAGCTTACTGATTATAGGGTTCGTGACTAAACTTGAACTCAATTTTAAATGAGTCAATAGGATATAATTTTTTTAACTGATTTTTTTTAGGAAGTTTCAATTAGTGAACTTTTATACAAATAGAGGAGAAACATCATAGAAGTATTTAAAATTTCAAGTCCCAGTTCACTATAGTTTCAGAGATGTGGTTGATAGAAGATAGGGTTTGAAATTAATCCTTAAATCATATTTCAACAATCATTTTGGAATTTTCGCCATAGCACTTTTAGGGTGAAGCTTCCAACTATGATATTTTTAGAATTTTGAGATGACATAACTAATTAGATATGGAAAAAATTATGAATTTTGATGAATTATATTTTATGGGATATATCCTGTGGAGGTGATGGTTTTTAACTAATCATGAAATTAGTCTTAAAGAAGTATTTTTGACATTTTTGTTATAACCATTTTTAGTGAAGTTCAAACTATCATAGTTAAAAGGGACACTTGCGAAAGTAAAGAAAGGTTAAACAACAATTGAAAATGCTAAAGTGAAGAGAAAGCAAAAGAAACATTTGTTAAAGTGAAAGAAATCACAAATGACAATCGCGAAAGTGAAAATGATGAAAGAAAAAGTGTGCAAAAGAGACAATTGAGAAGACTCACTAGGATAATGGTACACTTACAACTTACATTCAGAGAGACTATCAACCATAATTGCGTGCTAACTATCCACAGGGATTGTGCAGTCCATGACTTTTTAGGGTGAATATTGACAACTAGGCCTGATAGAACATGGTGTGCTTATGAATGCATTTGTTGTAGCTCCCAGAGACAGCTTTAGATTGCTTACAAGACCAGTGCCTAGGCACATCTAGGTTGGTGTGTCTCAAATGATTTACTGGAAAATGGTGACATCACTTATGTTCTATAGATACATATATATAGGAGATGGATTGGTTCATTTATCCAAAGAAATAAGACATGGATTTATGGTACTTCTTTAGGGGCTCAAATCTCAGAAATAAGGATACAAATAGTGGAGGTCGAGTGTTTCTAGGTCTTACAATTTAATAAGCTTTTGTAGAGAAGATGAGAGAGGTCAAAGAGAAGGAGCAACTCATCACATCGAGCATAAGGCTTCAAACGTTCTACACTTAACACATAGATCTTGAGGCATTAATGATTTCTGGATCAACCCATCTCGTGCTTTAAATGAACCACTTGTTCCTCTTAAAACCATAGCTACAGACCCATCATACTCTTTAAACCTTTTTTGTGCACTATTGGTGCCTTGATGTGGTCGGTGATATGTATTATCGTGTAGCAGCGCAGTCTCTCAGGCGTGGGACTTTTTCCTCTAAAACATGTGAAACAGGCACTTTTTGATTTACACATTAGCCCCCCTTTAATATAGCCCCTCATGTGGCTTTCCTTATATGACTAGGGGATGGAACCAGGGGCTTAGACCTCAGGTGCCAAGGCCATCGGACCCATCTCTAGGAGACTTTTTCCTTTGTAAAGAAAAATCCCGCCTATCAGTGCTTTACCATGCTTTATTTTTTTCATAGCGCAGGTCGACATTCCAGATGCGAAATCCTCCTGAGGTGGAATCACCATATCATATCGCATCCAAGAGGGTTTCCTGCATATCGCAATTTCACTGCAGGAGAGGGGGACCCTTTACCTTTTTCCTTAGCGTGGGCCAACAATCCTGACATGAAATCCTTATACAATATAACACATGTCATATTGCATCTGCGAGGATCCCCCACATATTGCACATCGCAGGCACCTTACCTTTAGCATTTCCCCTTAAGAGTTGCGATCGCCGATCTGCGGGTTGATGTTATCACTGCCATGTGTCACCCTGTGAGTGGTGACATGTGGCACTAAAAAATGGCTCCATTTCACCCCCAAAAATGTTGAAACTGGGTGACACATGTCCCCTGTATGGCCACGTCATCCTCCATACTGCCATGTGGAGGAGAGAGAAAGCGGGTTGTCCACCTTAGTTTTTCCATGCTTTCCTTTGTTAACTATTTTCAACCCTCCCCGACGATGTTACATTATACCGCATAATCAGCCCAACAAGGTCTTTTAAGTGTAGACCCTGCCTATTTGCCGATATGCCGAGCCATGGGATTGCCGGGTCATCGGGATGTGGGATTACGCCACCTGGAGGACAGAGAAAGGGAGTCGTCTACCTTGGTTTTTCCATGCTTTCCTTAACTCTTTTCAGCCCTCTCTCGAGGATTTCACATTATATCGCAATATCGACCCCCACAAGTTTTGGAGTTTTATGTGACTGCGGGACTGCTGTGACAACTGATTTGCGAGATGCGGGATTTCCCTCATACTTAGCCATTTTCTTGGTTTTCTAAGCTTTCCAAAGGAAATATTTAACAGGCTCTAACTTGTGCTCCAGGAGTTCCTCTTTGTACTTCTATATACCATTGGAAAGCTCTTTGTGGGCACTAGGCACTAGAGAGGGTCTAATTAAGCTCCGAGACCTTATGTGGCCTGGGTCAGTGGCTCCAAACTTCATTGCTCTTGGGAAACCTTGACCAATTGAAACCCATAATGCAGTGGATGACAACAGCATCAAAGGCTAAGCATGTGTAGGAAGTTGGTTTCGATAGTTATAATCTGAGAAAAAGACTTGAACACTTAGAAAATCATCAACTGATCACGAAGAAACTAAGAACAATCAAGGATAGGTGGATCATACGATCACAGGGATGCTCCAAAATTTGAGTTTGTAGGGTGTATGTCGCAACGACAACACTGGAATAACTCTATCTTTTCTATTTGGGTATATATTTATGCATACAGTCTAGTCTTTCGGGAAGTATTGATTCACCATGTGGACCACCCCAGCTTCCCCATTTTATCCCAGTTAGAAGTATAGTCCCTCCTATCCCCTTTCTCAGCTAAAAATATTTACAATGCTCACCATATGTCAATTATTTCAATCTGGGAGAAGGATAGGAAATATCCGTGAGTTTAAGATTATCAAAATTTTAATTTCATCTCCAGTGTTACTCTATTACTAGCAAGCCTACTAAGTATCCTACAAAGTCACTACACTATTTAGTGCCTTGGTGAAGTTATGTGCTTCACCTCTCTACAAAGGAAGTCTTTCTCTTCTTTCACCCCTTCTTTTATTTTCAAGATTCTCACTAACATTTTATTGGCATTTATATCACGAGGGTGGAAGAGGTATCCCGACTTATTAGGAGAAATATAGGTTATTCCTTTCGATATTGTTATATTCCTCTAAAACTAATATGCTCTCTTTTACTTTTCTCCTTTCCCTTCTCTGCTCGATTGGATCAGCAAGCAAAACACCATTCAATCATATTGAGTCAAGGAATGAATATCCTAAAATAGATATGAGAATCATGGTTATATCAAAGGCTTTCCATTTGAAAATAATCTTCTTTTCCATTTAGACATCATTGACTATAAAAAGGTGTCGGCCCAAATAAAGAAGAAGAAGTCATATTAGCCAAGAGTTGCTCATCATCACAATCACCTTTTCAAAACTTTGCCACATTATTCCCTTGAACCAGACAAGAAAAATTTCCAGGCATGGTCTTATTGAAAAAAACCCAAAAGAAAAGACATGACAAGAGAAGAAAGGAAAAAGAAAAAAAAAAAAGTAAATGTAAGACTAAAAGAAAATAAACATGCAAGACAAAAGCAAGAGACAAAGCAAATGAAAAAACGAGATGCCAATCAAAATGCAAGGTTAATGCGATGCAAATGAAAAATAAAATGAAACCATACATGCTCCTAATATAACTTGCTAGAAGGTCATGGTTAAGTGTAATGAAATTTCCAATGTAGCCACCAGAGTTTCTCCTCACCTGCAAGTACAAGGATACGAGCAATTAATAATGGTATAAACCAATGTGCATAAATAATGATGACAAATTGAATAACTTTCACAAGAAATTGAAGGTCTTTCCT
This sequence comes from Pinus taeda, assembly GCA_000404065.3. Classification (NCBI taxonomy): domain Eukaryota; kingdom Viridiplantae; phylum Streptophyta; class Pinopsida; order Pinales; family Pinaceae; genus Pinus; species Pinus taeda. The sequence continues at coordinate 27,422 of APFE031687815.1, read as the reverse complement.
ATTGGTAGAAATATGTGACATAACAGCTAACCAATTTGCAAATTTACCTTGTTGATGAGAACAATGATCATATGAACCTCGAAGGCTTCTTGTGAATGTACATTCACCCATATTTTGAAGGAGAGACATCTTGACATGAAGGATTTTGAAAGAGAGAAGAGAGATTAAAATCATCTTCACACTATTGTCCCCCTACCTATGGAATGTGACCACTATGCACTTGATCACCATTTGGATGAGCAAACTAAAAATCAAGAGTGACAAAAATAACTAGTTGGCAGATTAAATTGATCAAGTGGATCGAGTTCCATAGGTTCGTGATATATTGACAACAAAGGATGAGAAGTATCCATCGAAGAAATAATACTTTCAATCAAATCAGGTTCATGATTAGGATTGTACATTTAATGTCATATGAAGGAATCGAGGGACTAATATTCACATGAGGCTCCATGGAATTATTAAAACATTAAAGTTTTCCTAGATAAGATCTTGTACATGGGAAGGAAATGGAGGTAGGATAAGTGGATCAACACTTTTGTTTTTAAGTTTTCCAACTTTATCATTGGCATGAGAGACCACTTTATTTGGTAATGGAAAAGGAGGAGGAGAAGGAGCATAAATGGGAGTAGGTTACTCTGAAATTTTAAGTGTCGTGAGACCAAGAGAAGCTAGGACACTCATAAGAGATTATGATTTACGAGGTTCTAAAAAATATGAACTAAATACTAAAACTTTTCAATGAAGAAACCCCAATCCACATCTTCTTCATAAAACTCATAACTTAAGTGAAGAAATATATCACCATAATCCTCTATCAATAAATTAGTTTTCATTATAAGATTATTGATACTTTTATAAACATCTTGCTAATCATACATATCAAAGGCCTCATGAAGCTCCTACAAAAGTTTTCAAAATGAATGAATAAAATTAGATGGTAAGGTATGACACCATAGTTTAACTGAGCCTTCAAGAGTGAGGGTGAATAATTTATAAACAACATATTCATAGTTAATTTCACGAGATGCACAAAAATTGAGAAATGGAGATGTATGCTAGGCTATAGATGTTTCACTCTCACCATTGAACTTCAAATGTGACAAGTTATAAAAAAATTCCAGAGGGGGTGAAAGTTTAATATTAGATCAATTAGAAAAAAAACCTGGGAGTCTGATTTGGGAATGAACCATTCAAGATAATAGATTCAAAATAGACTCGGTCATCTCAACTTGTCATTTGGCCCTCGTTATAGCACTAACTGTGTATGGTATTGGAAATCTATCAACCAATGGGGTCTCCCCGGTATGAAGTTCCAACTAGAGCTCACATCGTTTGGAGTAGGGGTCCCAACTAGAAATAAGGTCAGTTTCCATTATCCTTAGGAATTTTCCTTTGCTGCAATTATCAACATAAGAGATTATGAAAATAACCTTTGAAACAAGAAAGTAAGTTGACATTGTGAGGGATACAATTTCAATTCATATATGGCACTTTCACGGAAGGGAAAAGGAGAGTGAGTCTCTAGAAGAAAAGTAATAGTACTATCCTAAAAGAGACACAAAAGAGCATGAAAGAATCATTGATTAACCTGCAAATTAGCTCACAAGATAACAACGGTGATAGAAATCAAGTAACAATGCACATCCAACAAGATGCATACTAAAGCCAACAATATAGTTTATTTTAATTAGTATGTGTTAACATGAACATACATTGAGAACAATGAAAGAATAGTTTCAAAATCACTCATGACATATGCATGAAAGTGTGATGGTTCTGAGCGCTTCATATATTAGGTGAAAGTGTCAGGATATATGATTACAATGTGGTAGACTAGCCCCAACAGTGTAACATAAGTCACCACTTAGTCCAAATAATTATGTTCTCTCCTATTCAAACCTAGAGAAGCCAAGGTGTAAAGTACAAAGTTCAAAGTCCCTTCTCTTGAAATATGAGGGTGTATTTATAACAAATGAGGTGACTCTCCACCTCCCATGTGACTCTTGACCTCCCTCATGACTCTTGAACTTCTATTATGACTTTTCAAATTCCTATATGACCTTTAAAATTCTAATGACTCTATAACTTTCAAGGGACTTTTCACATTCCATCTAGGACCCTTGGTATTCCACACATTTCACATTTTATCATTTTAAAAATACAATAATGACATTCGCCAAATGATAAGGCAAGATACATTCACACATATGACTTTGTTATGACACTTGGGCAATCCATGACTTTTCATTAATGACATGAAACTTCATTATGATGTTTCCAGTCCAAGCCTTTATCCTAGTTGACATCTTTGTATCTTCCTTATGATGGATCTTTTCTTGTTCTTTATCTTCACCCCCCAAAGGGTTTAGGTGAGTGTCGAAACCTTTCAAGTTAACATGAGATTCCATGTCTTTGTTTTGGTCCAAGGTTCCTGTAGGTTCTTCAGATGTTCCCTTTCATGCTTCTTATCTACAAGTGCTCTCTTGTAGCCTATACTTGGCTTCCTCGTTGAGAATTATCATGTCATGTCAAGATAACAATAACTACAAATGAAATTAACTTATGAGAAGACAACATCAACCCATAAATATCCTAGTTTATATTCTACCTTATGCAACATGGTAATTGAGCCTGAATAGAGTGCAGGACTCAGAAGGAGTCTTAGGGATTTCACAATGCAAATTTCTAGGAGGTAGTGATGAAGGTATAGTCATTGTCACTGTGTAATGCATGATGGATAAGAGACTGGGAGAGTTAGAGATCTAGTGAGGCAGGCTTGCTTATTATGATTGTGATGTGCATAGTCCTATAGGTACTGAGGAAGGTGATTGTGTAGTTGAGAAATTCAAGGACTAAGACAGGCTTGACTACTGACTAAGACTACATAGTGTGCAATGGAAGCTTGAGTGGGCAGTGATTGTGCACTTTTTAAATGTAGCAGGCAAGAACGGAGTACTGGAATTACGCAATGCACACTTCCTGGAGGTAGAGATTACACTGTGTGCTATTCCAACATGCACATATGCTTCACTGTGACCTAAGATTTTGCAGTGCACAATTCTAGGAGAGAGTTATCAGGTTGCAAAGACAGTGAATGCTCAAAAAAATATTAAGTGTGGGATCAGTGAAACAAGAGAGAACAATACATTCAAACATGTCCCGAAACAATGATATCACACTCAGATAAGATGAACACAAGGCAAGAGAATTCTCAATACTCAAAATCAACAAAAATACCTTGAAACCACGACAAAGTGACACTTATTTCTAAGATCAATAGTTGTAACGTAGCTTTGTGACACTTATAATACAAGTTACGACAGGAGTGTTGACTGGAACTAGAAAGTGTGCAAAGCTATGGGAGAGTGTCTAGTGAGTATTCTTATGATATATATGATCAACTAATGCAGAGGGATGCACTAGAGCTACCTCCAGTAATGTGATAAGTTGAAACATATGCAGGAGTACAAACAATTAAAAAGGACACTTGCATAAGTCAAAAAAGGTGAAAACAATACTTGCAAAAGCTAAAGAAACTGAATCTGACACATGCTAAAGTGAAGAGAAAGAAAAAGTGATACTTTTTAAAGTGAAAGAAAGCACAAATGACAGTTGTGAAAGTGAGAACGACACTTGTGAAAGAAAAAGTGTTCAAAAGCTATAGTTCAGAAAACTCACTTGGATAATGGCACACTTGTAGCTAACCATGGGAGATACTGTTAATCAGAATTGTGCACTGACCATACATGGGTATTGTGCAATGGTTGAATTTCTAGGGTGCACATTAACTGCTAGGCTTACTAGAATGGGGTGCACTTATGAATGCATCAAAGGCTAAGCATGTATAGGCAAGTGGTTATGACAATTTGAATATGATAAGATTAATTAAACACTTAGAAAATCATAAATCAATCACGAAGTGACTATGAACAATCAAGGAACGACAAATCATAGGATCACAAGGAGTCTCCAAAATTTGAATGGAGGCAAAATTTTGGAGGTTGTTTGTGGCAACGACAACACCTAGTTAGATATTTTCCACTTTGAAAGTCATGCCCTAATGACTATAATGGAAAATTCTTAAGAACCCTTGCTTATCATAGAGGGTATAAACCTTAGTGAATGTTTGTAATTCTTAATTGTCAAAACAAAAAGTTTTTAGAAATATTTTTGTGAAAATATTCGAATTCTAAGGATTTTATATAGAATTTTACAAAATGTAATTTCTAGAGCTAAGTAATTTTACTCTATAGAATTTTGGTGAATCATTTTAGAAAAACTAGAAATTGTCAATTCTATTTTTGGAAAAATACATCCAAAATTACCCCATGGGAGAAATTTAGTCTCTAAAATTCTCCTTGCAGGTAAGGTGGTAGGGGAGGGTAGTGGTTTAGCTCCTCCTTCTTCTAATGGTCTAGGAAATGGTGGCATCTCTATTGCCTCTAATTAAATACTTAGGGGAGGAAATGTTTCAATATAGAGTGATCCTTCAATTGGTGGTGCTAATGCTATTGTGTCGAGACGTAAGATCACTAGTTCTAGTAAAAGGAATAGTTTAGGTTTTGTTGATACAAATTTAGGTGGATTAGATGTGTACGTTACAAAATCATACTATTTATTGTTTCAAAAATATTCTTAATAAAATAGAAAAGGACGTAATTGTAGTAAAAGATATTCAAACAATTATTTTAGCCTAAAACCCAAACTAGGAAAAATAGAAAGTTATGTTTATCATTTCCTACCCTTATAGTGTTACAATACAATACCATTATCCGATGGAATTGATAATTCACCAATCCTTATATCCTAGATGAGAACACAATTATAGTTCCTTAACCAAAATTACAATACCATGGGCTAAAAAACCATGCACCACAAAACTACTAAAAGAAAAAACCATGTGTTGAAAGCCCCCAAAAGCAAATAAAAAATATAGCCCAATTTATTTTTTGAAGCTACCCTTGAGCCCTCATGTAGAGGAGATTTTGTCCCTTGTGTACCCCATTAAATAGACGAGGATGTTGAACCCCTATTGACCCAGCACAATGTACAACATGTGGAACTAGTCATGCAAAGAATATATCGCATACCCAACATTCTCTCGCTTATTATTGTTTCTAAATTTAAGGGGGCACATGATTGTAAGATCAACAATAAAAGGTTACACAGTGTTCCTTTATTCCAAGAGAACTTCTCAGTGATTACATATGTCGTTAATGTAACTGCAACATTCTCCAAAATGCCACCTTTATGAGTAGCACCTTCTTATCCTCAGCAATATCTCTGGCAAGGTGATATGCTTTGCCTTAGAATAATAAGTTGGGTTCTTCATTATAAAAACTGCAATATGGCTATCACAATTAATTGTGATAACTTATTATAGAAACCAAATACCTGAACATAGTCTCTATAACCATACTACTTCCTTGTTTGCATGAGTAGCTACCATGTATTATTCTATACTTGATAGTTCCGCTACATATTGTATCTTGCTCATCCAATTGATTGTTCCTCCAAATACGTTACACATGTACCCACTTGTAGATCTTCAGTGATCCATATCTCTAGCATAGTTTGTATCAACGAAGCAATGTATTTTGAACATTCTATCGAATCTGAGACTTCCTTAGTAGCACAATCCATAACTAGTGGTGACACGTAAATAACTGAAAACATTCTTTATTGTTATCTAATGTTCCTTCCCTACTTTTGACATATACATGCTCAATACTCCCACATCATGTGTAATGTCAAATCAGGTATAGACCATTTCATGCATCAAAATTACATATCCATTGGAATATGGAACACAATACATGTCCTCTTGCTCTCCCTACAACTTAGGACACTCATTTGTAGATAAATTTAGAATTATAGGAATATGGAGGTTTATTGGTTATATTCTTTCATATTAACCTCTATAGAATTCTATTATTGTACTTCCTCTTATTTAATCAAAGTTCCCTCTTTGCCAAATCTCTTTTAGTTTCCACCACCAAAATGAAATTTGAAATGCCAATATCCTTCATGTAAAATGTAGAGGACAACTAAGTTTTTACTTCCTAGATGATTTCCTTGTTATTTCCAGTCAACGACATATCATCCACATACAAGACCAAATAATAAGATGATCACCAACTAACTTGAAATAATCATAGTGATCCACATGGCTCCTTATGCGGCCAAGTCGCAATTTAAAAGTATGAATTTTTTTATACCACATACTTGTTGATTCTTTTAACCCATACAAGGACGTTTTTAGTGCACACGCTATATATTTCCTTCCTTTCACAACAAAACCTTCAACCTGCATTATGTAGATTTCTTCTTCCAAAACTCCTTGTAGGAATGTTGTATTCATGTTCATCTATTCTACTTCAAAATAAAAAGGAGAAACAAATAATAAAATAAATATAATATAATTTAACTTGCCAACAAGAAAAAAATATCACTCAAGTCAATTTCCTCCACTTAGGAATATTTTTTTGCGACTAGCTAAGCTTTGTATTGCTCCAATTTTCCTTTCGCATTCAAATTCTTCTTAAACACCAATTTTGTTCGAATGGGATTTTGTACAACCAACAACCCTGCAAGATCCCAAGAATCACTCTTTTCTAAGGACGCCATTTCTTCCACCATGGCTTTTTTCAATAGTTTGTCAGACTGTGAATCCACTAGCTCCCTAATAGTTCTAGGATCATCATTGGTAATCAAAAAATAAAAAAAATAATGGAAATAAAATGGAGTGTACCTTTTTGGTTTACGTTTTTCCCAAACTGACCTCCTGAATATCAGAGTATGTGGTTCTACTTCTTCCAAATCCTATTTTTTTCATAACCCGATTCATCATCCTTCAATTGAAACTATATGTTCTTCGGTTCCTTCTTGTTAGGCCCCTATAATAATAGTGTATTCCCTTATTATTATTGTCATTATAGCCCCTTATTTTTATTACTGTCCCCATATTTTTATTATTATGCCCCATAGAAGCACACAATTGTTATTCTTGTGCCATTACATTATTATTGTTATGTCGGCTCTGATTATATTGTGATCCCTTAGACTCCTATATATAGAAAGGAGGTATTGTCATTTGTATCATCAAAGAATTGTTAATTTGTATAATGTAAATGAGGTTTCCCCCTCAAAGAGGCCACTTTTGAAGTCATTTACCTATCTATTTCTTCAATTTTGTGAGCTGATTTCATAACATTTGTTATCAAAACTTTGGATTCTAGGGTTTCATTGCTTCAAACAGGTCACTGTGGAATGTTCACTAAAAATGGTTTTCTACAAATACTCAGAAGTGGAAATTAAAACCCATTGTAGCCGAGGTCATGATAAACCTTTTGTATGAATTTACAATCTTGGTTTGCTATATTTGTAGAGATATAATCCAAGGAAGTTAGGGTTTTTGCAGACTCCTCAGTTCCATCTCAAGCAGATGACCTTGGGAAACTCGTCATAACGTTCTCTCTGAGCATCAGATTCAAATTTCGTAAATAGTGATAGAAGGAGGATGGACTGTAGTTTGTTTTTTATCGTTGTCAGAGCGGAAGGTAAAAAAAGTGACACGTAGCACTTCATACAAGTTCTCTCTACTAAACTAGTCTATAATCAGGTCATCATGGGAAATTGGGCATACCACTTTCTTGGAAAATCAAATATCAGACCAAGTGCAACAAATTTCACTCGCACAAAAAGTAACTTAAGCTAAGATGGATGGTTTAAATAATGTAATGGAAGCTAAGATGTATGGAAAGGAAGCTAATATGGATGGTATACAAACAAACCTTAAAGGCAACATGGAAGATTTGAAGATAGACTTGACAAAGTTGCTATAAGAAATTCTTACTAATGGTGAAAGGGTAGTAAAGGAAACTCGTGATAAGAACAAAAGAAATCTTAATAATGATTTCATAGACTCTAATGTTGGATTTAAGATCCACCATGTTCCAAATATTGATATGAGGAAGTTTTATGGCAAGGATCCTGTAACCTGGATACTACAGGTGGAGCAATATTTCGATCTCCATAACGTGCAATACACACAAAAGGTACGCATTGCAACTTTATATTTGGAAGTCAATCAATTTGTATGGTATCGATGGATTTACACTTATAAAGAAATTGTCACTTGGTCAATCTTTACCAAGGAAATGATAACACATTATGACGATACAAAAAGTAACTCCTTTTTTAGCCAATTGATAAATCTCAAACAAAAGGGCTCAATGGTGGAGCAAATTGAGGACTTCCAAAAACTGAATATAAGGGTAAAAGATATACGAGAGGAGCATAAGATTGATGTGTTCATAGGAAATTTAAAGGATAACATAAAGCATGAGGTTCGCCTTTGGGAACGTGATTCATTGGAGAGGCATTTAGGTTGGCAAGAAAAATTGAAAGCAAAATTATGGCAACACGGAAGCCTACCACTCACAACTATAAATATGGAAGTGTTGTTGCCCCTAGCCTTCCACAACCTACAAGGTTGACACCACAATTATTGGAAGAAAAAAGAGAAAAAGGACTTTGTTACAGTTGTGATAATAAATACACTTAAGGTGATAAGTGTGCTAAGAAGAAATTATTTTACATAGATTGTGAAGAGGAGGAAGAAAATGAATGAGAAATGTCAAAAGAGGAGAATATATACTAGGAACAAACATTAAAGAAATAAGAAATGAATCCAAACATATCTTGTAATGCATTGGCTGGAGTTACCACTCCTTAAACTCTCAAGATAGAAGGACATATCAAGAATGAAAAGGTAATAATGTTGATTGATTCGAGTAGTATCCATAATTTTATTTATTGGAAGATAGCCAAGGAAATGAATTTCTTCCTATATCCAGCGCCAGAGTGTCAAGTGATGGTTGCAAATGGAGGAACCATAAATTACTCTGGAAAGTGCCATAATATCAAGCTATCTATGGGAGAATATTTATTGAATAGCCCAATGCTTTCCATTCCAACGAGTGGTGCTGATGTTGTACTAGGAGTCCAATGGCTACAATCTTTGGGTTCGATAGCTTTTAATTTTCAAGAACTTTTCTTCATTGTTTTTTCGAAAGGAAAGGAAGTTGAATCAAGGGGTGTCACAGGGAAACTCAGAAATATAATCAACTCTAACGGCATGAAAAAATTCTAAATAAAGAACAACTAGGTGTAATTGCATAGTTATGTTCACTATAGCTTACCACATTTAAATAATTTATTTCTCCAGATCTCCAAAAATTCTTGGACAATCACTCCAAGGTATTAGAGACTCCCGAAGGCCTCCCACCTATTCATGATCATTATCACGCTATTCATTTTATTCCATGAAGTGTTTCTCTAAACATCAGGCCTTACAGATACCCCTATGCCTAAAAGAGTGAAATTGAATGTATGGTTCCAGAAATGCTAGAGAATCGTATCATTCAACCTAGTTAAGTTCTTTCTCTGCTCCAATAGTATTGGTGCATAAGAAGGATGGATCATGGTGCATGTGTTCAGATTAAAGGGAGCTCAGGAAGCTCACTATTAAAGATAAATTTCCCATTCATGCCATTGATGAATTATTGGATGAATTACATGGATCAATTTACTTCACCAAGTTGGATCTTCATTGAGGATATCATCAAATCAAAACGAAGGCTAGAGACATTCCCAAAACATCATTTAGAATTGATGAGGGTCATTATGAATTTTTTGTCATGCCTTTTGGCTTTACCAACACACCTTCTACATTTCAAGGTTTGATGAATTCCATTTTCAAACCCTTAGAAAATTTCTGTTAGTATTTTTGATGATATACAAGAAGTCTTGGAAGGATCATGTTCAACATGTTGACAGGGTGCTCAAACTATTGAAGGAGAAACAATTATATGCAAAAACCTCAAAATATTTCTTTGGAGTACAAGAGGTGGAATATCTGGGTCATATTATATCTCATGAAGGTGTTAAGGTAGACCCTAGAAAACTTAAAGCCATTAAGGAATGGAAAATCCCCACATCCATAAAGCATCTGCGAGGATTTCTCTGGTTAACAGGGTATTATCGCGAGTTTGTGAAGAATTATGGGAGAATAACAACACCTCTAACAACATCCCTGAAGAAAGATGCATTTTCTTGGACTCTAGAAGCAGCAAAGGTCTTCGAACATATTAAAGAGGCAATGTTCCAAGCACGGATCTTAGCTTTGCCAGATTTCACAAAAGCCTTTATTGTGGAATGTGATGCCTCAAGAAATGGAATTAGTGTTGTTTTTATGCAAGAAGCAAGACTCATTGGTTTTTAATGTCTTCCAATCAATGAAAATTATTTACACAAAGCTATTTATGAGAAGGAAATGTTGGCAACACTACATGCACTTAAGAAATGGCGACCTTACCTAATGGGAAGACACTTCAAGGTAAAAATAGATCATGATAGTCTTAAATAATCTTTAAAACAACGATTATCTTCAGAAGAGAAACCAAAATGGGTCACAAAGATGTTGGGTTATGACTTTGAAATGATCTACAAAAAAGGGAAGCAAAATGTTGTTACAGATGTACTCTCAATAAAGGATGAGGATGTGGAAGCATTGCTTTGTGCCATTTCTATTATTCAACTAGATTGGATAAACGAAGCAAGGGATGAATGGGAGAATGACGAAGAAGTGTGGGCACTTATTCAAAAGTTGAAGCAAGATCCTAGTAGATTTGATAGATTTAGCTAGAAAAATGATTCATTATGGTACAAAGATAGCTTATACCTCTGGAAGAATTCCCAGCTCAAGCAAAATTTCTTTTGAAATTGTACACCTCTCCCTTAGGGGGCCACTCAGGATTTTAAAAAAATTACCACAGGGTTTAGAAGGATTTTTTTTGGGATGGCCTTAAATCTAATATTCAAAAGCTTGTCACAAAATGTTTGGTTTGCCAAGAAAATAAAGTTGAGACAATTAAGACCCCAGGTCTATTACAACCTTTATCCAATCCAAGTCAACACTCAGAGGAGGTTTCAATGGATTTTATCACAGGTTTACCTAGGTCCGAAGGAAAGAGTGTCATCATGGTTGTAGTTGATAGACTTACCAAGTATGCACACGTTTGTGCATTATCTCATCGATTTAAAGTTGGTACAATTTCTACTACATTTATGGAAACAAATCAAAATATACATGGAAACCCAAAGATTATTGTAAGTGACAAAGATCCTGATTTCACTGGAAATTTTTGAGCATAATTATTTTGTTGTCTGGGTACTCACTAAGCTCATAGCTCATCTTATCATTCTCAATCTGACGGGAAAATTGATATAGTGAGCAAATGTTTGGAAGGATATCTTCATTGCTTTGTATCTAATAAACAGACACCATGGGTCAAGTGGTTGCCTCTCGATGAATGGTGGTATAACACTTCCTTCCATACTCTAGCAAAAATGACCCCATTTATGGCACTTTATGGATATCATCCACTCTGGTGGGCTCCAGTATTGCAACAATAATGCTGCAACTCCTGGGACTCCCTTCTTTACTTTTATCAACCCGGTAGTTCGTAACAAACTTGGAAGCGACATTGCTATATGCACAAGTACTAACTCTTGCCGCAGGCTGTCACTTGATCAGCCGGCACAAGTCTGCTAGGAGCTTAAGCCAACTTCTATGAGCTCTTAGAAGAAGCTTTTAACTGTGATGGATGAAAGCTAACTCAACAAAGGCTAATCTACTTGTAGAAAGAAATGAAAAGCTGAAAGGAAATGCAAACCCTAGCAAACCCTAGTTTTATCGACTAACCCTACTGGTGCAAGAAAAGGGATGAAAGCTGCAGAAATAGATGTCATTGACTCTTGGAAAGGTAAAGTGCATGTGACTAAGCTACTTCTGAAGTGAAATTTGAGAAGAAACATCTTTTTGTATTTTTGAGTAATCTTGTAGAATTATTATGCATGTGCTTTAACAGCTTTTGACTGTGCAGAGGTTGATTGGTGAAAGGAAATGGGGTAGGCGATTGCAGGAGGTTGGGAAGCTGAAAAGAGGGCCTAAGGGGTCCCTAGCACTCTTCCAAAGAGTTTCACAGCGATCAGATCTCGAAAAATTGCTCACATGATCTTCTACAGGAAGTTTGCAGGGGTTCTATAGGATGTTTCGAAAGAGGATTTTGGAGGGTTGATGGTGGAAAAACGGTGGAAAAGTGGAAATGGAGGTTGGATGAGGATGTTAAGGGGTCTAGGACCTAGTGAATGAGGCTAAGGAGTGATTTAAGTGATTGGATTTGTTCGCGGATGGAGGGAGCAATGATGCACAAGAATGTAGAAATTAGGGCAAAGTGAGAAAATGTGGCGAATGAAGAGTAAGAATCCGAGTTAGGGGATGGAGCAGGTTGCATTGATGGAGGAAGGGTAGGCAAGGAGGTGTCACAGGTGTTCTGCATGTTATTTTCCAAAACTGATCAAACGAAGACTAGGAAAACCAAAGGTCTAGCTATTTTGACCTAATTTGACCTAAATACCAGAAATCATGATGGACAGAAGTTTATTGGCAAAAAATCATGTAAGACAACTATGTAAACCAAGCAAGAACAGATGTAAGCATATAATCACAATTGGTATCAACTTTCCTAACTAAAAATCTAACACTAGCAATTGCATGAAAAGGCGAAAACAATGTTTTTGTGGCAGCAAGTATGCCTTGGTCTCAGCTCATGGTCCCAAGGAGGGGGAGATGAGATCAAGGGTTGCTTGATGGCTTTTTTGCAGGTATTTTCCTTTACCAAACTATCAAATCAACTTGAAGCATGAAAAACTATCTCAATCATCACAAATGACCTAAGTAACCAAGCAAGATTTTAATCTAAGTAGCAGAAATTATTCTAGGAATGCAACAAAAACATATAAAAGTACACAAAAGGAGGTACTAGCACTTGGGTTGGGCCCAACCCCAAGAGCTACAGCTTCCTAAAAGAAGCTTAGCGCTAATGCAAAGTGAAATTGATCTCCATTACTCAAAAAATAACCATGTCACAAAAATGTTTACAGCAAAAGCTTGAAAATGAGCTGAAAGGCAGAGCAGCACTAAAGTGCGAAAATACAACTGTTCAAGAGCTAAACTACCAAGGCTGGAAGCCTTCCTACTTATGCACCACGAGGATCTCCAACAGCCCTCCTTAACTCAAGGGGCTCAGCTGAACAAAACTACAAGTAATCAGCCACTTCTCAAAAGCTGCTCGCCTGCCCTTGGAAATCATCTTTGGTGGGTTGCTGAACTTCGAGCTGATGGTGGAAAACTCGAGGAAGGGGCCATTTAGTGTAGGAGACACTCTTCCTACTAATCCTCATCCTTGTTCCCTCATATTTGGCTATCAACTGGCTCATAAATGTTTGACATTGGTCCAAAAGATGTCCAAAAATTTGCAATAAGCATGTGTTAGACTTCATGGTCAAGTGACTATTCTCATTCATTCAATTAACACAAATATACTCAAAAGCATGCATAAAATATCAAGAATGGTGGATTAATCGAGAATAATAGGGAAAATGAGCCCAATAAGTTAGCCATTTTTGGGGCTCATCATCACCCCCTGCTAAATGGGTTGCTCATCCTCTGAGCAACTAATCCAGCTCATCATCTTTGATTGCTTTGACTACCTCTCTAACATCCCAGGCTTCCGAGGTGGTGTCCTCTTCTTCTTTGACCCCCTCGAGGAGTCCTAAAAGCAAGGGAGGATTGAACTTTAGGCCGATCTAGTTGGCCTGCAGGTTTTGCATTGACTATTTATAGAGTGGTACTCTCGCCAAGGCCTTCCTCATCCTTGTTGGGGAGTGGTATTCTCTTATTTTCAGACTGTGGGATAGTGTGTTCCATCTCCTTATGCAAGCATGAATGCAATTATCCCCCAATAGTCTCTCCATGTCCTCAAAGTGAGCAATGGCCTGAGCTTGTCTTTCAATGTAATCTGGGAGAACTTGAGGGTTATTGGCTAGGTGCTGATGGGCATATATTAAAGCCGAGGGATCGTCCGGTTCTACCCTGATCATGAGCGGCTCACTTAGCTCCCTGTTCATAATATTTTGAATCTCTGCTGCCCTCTTTTCGTCATGATTTAACCGAGAGGCCATGGCCATAACTTTCACATCTCCCAATGCAGCATTGGGGTCCCATAGATTCGTGTTTGGAAGGGCCAAGTTGTGTAAATAGAATTTTGATAACTTGGCCTTATCTTCTGTTGAGCTACTTTCACAGAAAGCCATGAATTGGTGGTAATTCTGAAATGGAATGGTGCCCCTTTGGGCCAAGGTGTTAATTTGAAATTGCAACCATTGATCTTTAAGATATAAGGCATATGACTTAGCAGGTTGCCTACATTGTAAGGCTTCTACTACCCAGCTGGCCATGTAGGCCAGTTGGGCTTCTTTCCCTTGTACCTGTTGCTTTAAGAACTGTATTTCTTCTGCTGCCTATGACTCCTTTTCCCGTAGCAGTTTTGTTAGCACCTCAACCTCAGCTTGCAGCTTGTCCTCTCTCTGTTGTTCATCAGATGTTTCCTTGTCTACTGGAGGCCCTTCTTGCTACTGCTATTCTCCCGAAATGGAGGGCCTATCTTCCTTATGACTTCACTGTAGCTGTAACTGCTGTTTCAGCAGCTCATTCTCCTCCTATAGTTTAGCCCTTTGACTGCTTTCCACGTGCCTCACCATGGTCAATTCTTTTCTTGATTCCTTGAGTTGTTTTTCCAGGTGGCCTATGTCTGCCATACCCTTGGATTTGGCAATCCTCATCCAAGTGTGAGACCTAACCCTTTCTTGTTCTAATGCAAAGAAGAGTGGCACCGCAAACTTCTGGGGAATGATCTTCCCGGCTTCCAACAAGTTGTAGTATGAGCCCAAGCTAGGCTGAGGGCTTAGTTCCAGTATCTCCTTAGTCTTTTCTTCTCTCTGTGATTGTTTGGTTGCCTTTTCCTCCAATTTTTCGGTGTCCTTTAACTTAGCTAGAGTTTCCTGTAGAGATGTCTCAACTTCCTATAGAGCTGTCTCTGCATGCATCATTCTAATTCTCTCTCTCTAGGTGGAGGGTTTTGGTTTTCCTCGTTCATAGGTGATAGTTATCTTTGAAAGAGACTCTTCTTTTGGTTTAGTTGTTGTGTCCTCAATGACAATTGGCTCCTTTGACTGTGGCTGGGGTCTGCCCACTTTGATCCTTGTGCTTCTCATTGCTTTAAAGTACATCGAGGTTTGCCTCTTTCTCTTCCCTTTTTGTTTTGGAGGTGTGCTTAAGGAAGCAAGCATAGTTGCTGCCTCCCTTGCCAATATCTCAAGTGATTTCTCCTCTTGTTGTTCTTTTCCCTTGCTTCCTGTAGAAATCCCTGTGTCAATTGTTTCGTGTGTGTTGATGATCAGTGTGTGTCTTTCCCTTTTGTTTTTGTGTGCCTACTTTGGCTGTGGTAGCCTTCATTTGAGCTTTTTCGGTCTTCCCTATCCTACTCTGTATCCTCTTTTCCCTTGGTGTTTTTGCTGTTGTTTCTTCCCCTATTTTAGGCTCAACAATCTGGCCCATTTCCCCTTTTTCTCTCTGTTCTTTCTGTGCTTGAATGTCCTGTGTCCCTTCACCATTGGTTTTCTCACCTTCTTTAGTGCGTTCTCCCTCCCCACTGCTAGATGAGATGATATCTTCGACCAGAATTCTAATATTGTCATCCCTAGATGTGTTTATGAAGATTTCCCAAGAAATGGGGATAGTGTAGGTGTGCAAAGCATCTTCCACCAATAGTTTGATGAGCCCATGATGCGCCAACTGATCCGGGATCCCTTCATTTAACTTTCTTCCACATTCAATTAGTGACTGAAGAAGAAAATAGGGGATGCTCAGTTTCTTGTCTTGAGGCAAGTCAATCCCATGCCTTAGTTCACACAACAACCTAAAATGATAACCATAGATGATGCTAAACCTCCCCTCACACGTGATGTACTTCATAATTTGGAAACTGACTTCACTCCAAAGAGGAGGCAAGCTAGTTCTTCTAACCCCGTTTTTGTTTTCTACAGGATGCTCCTCAGGTAGAGAGAATGTTTCCTTAGCAACTTTGCCAATGACCTCTCTTCTTTGCTCCAAGGGAGCCCCAATGTTAGACCAGTAACTCGACTGATGAGCTTAGGGTTAAGTTCTAGGGTCAAACCCCTAAAACTAACTATGGCATGTGTCTTTAATTGTGGTCACAGGGACATTAAAAACTCCTCAGTTATCTCCTCATCATGACCTTGAATTTTGTCAAAGAAGGATATCCAATTTGCTCAGGTGAAAAGGTCCACCACCTCAGGATGCTCGTGCAGCTTGCTAGAGTCCGAGGGTTCTTTCCTTATGAATCCTCCTGGCATGGTGAGAGTGCTCTTTTTATGCTTTAATCAGAAACGGAAATGCTTTTTATGGTTTCCCTTGAACCCAAGAAGGAATTTTTGGTGTGTCCAATCTCAACTAGTAACAATTCCCTGGTTTTAAGACTGTTGTCACCCAGAACTCGACTGTCTGTTTATGAAGGGAAGAATTTGGTTTCAAGTTTTCTTCTCAGCACACAGATAGATATGAAAATTCAAAAAAGAATTCACACACAGGTTGGCCCCACGGCTGCATATATCCTCCCTACAGGAGAATTTAAAAAGAAAACGTGGAGGGGATTTTTGATGCAGAAAAACCAGGAAACTTAGTGCAATATGCAGGCAAACGTTTCACTTCCAACACATAGGAAAAATTTTCCTCTAATTTTCCAATATAACGCCATTCAATTTACCAACTTGCGCAAACACATCATGCATAGAGGAGTTTCTCGGGCCTACCTCGTTTGGAGCTCTGAATTCGATGAAAAATCCCAGGTTCTCCTGCTCTGGAAAGTTGTGCAGTCTTTCCTGTAGAACCTTTCTTGTAGAAGGCCCCCGGTTCCTGTAGAATGTCACTGTGCTTCTGAGCAAGCCCGATACGTGGGAGATTTTCGAAAACAAGTAGAAAAAACGGTGGAGGACGACTGGTTAACAGTTTTTGGAAGCGATGGATGCATACTCCAGTCAAGGACGTTGCAGGTGCAGAATAAACAAAAGGTGGTTTATGTTTTAGCCGGGCATATTTTAACTGCTGCGTGATCCATGGTGAGGGAATGAGGTGGCCAGACTGGACCATTGATCCAACATCACAACCATAATTTCTCTGCGTGTTTCTGACCGCCATCACCTCCCCTCTGCTGTTATCCACCGCTTTCACTACCAGTCCCGACGATTTCTCCCGGAATGGACACTCCACACGTGATGGTTGCACATCTCGTTGGCAATTTTGAATATAACCAGGCTCGTTTGGATCCCACGAGGATATGTAATTGGCTGAGGGTGGCCAGTTGGCTAGACACCTATTCCACTCAATCCGAACCATTTCCATAGGCATGCAGCTTTTCAAATATAATTTATGCAATTAACGAATGGGTTTAGGCACTTACCTATGTAGTCACGACCACGTTATGCAGACTTTGGGTTTTGGAACCACTCCTTCATTTGCTGTTGCTTCATGCACGGGTTTTGGAACCCATTCCTTCATTTACTGTTGCTGCATGCACGGGTTTTGGAACCCATTCCTTCGTTTGTTGTTGCTGCATGCACACTGCATGCTTGGCTTCGGCTGCTGCTGATATTCTTACATTCAAGAAGAGCCCTTTGCATGTCTCTTTTGCCATTCTTGGTTGTCCCTGTCTCCAGAGTATGTCCTCCAAAGGGATCAACTGCTACAGGATTCCCGTAGGATGTCCTGTAGCTGCTTCTCCCCCTGGAATGCAAGCTAGAATGAGCAGGGCTATATTGCGAACGAGCGGTTCAGCTGATGAGGAGTTCAGATGGAGATTGACAGGTATGGTGAATAAGAATCCACTGTTTGATTTGTCACTAGAAGTTTTTGCTGGTAGTATGATGAAAACAAGGTTTTTTTTGTGTGACTGTGTAGGAACAAATAACAGGATGAGTGCAACGGAGGTGTAAAAGAGACGAAAAAGGGTGACATACGGTGATGGACGTAAACAGGGATGTTTGCAAGCCTAACAGGTAAATTCCCAACCTTTGGATTCTCTCCCGAGATCAATTCTGGCCTATCTGTAGGTCCTACAGGATTTTGTTGTAGAAAACATAGAACTTTCCTATAGGAGACACAAAACTTTCCTGGAGAAGACACAAAACTTCCTGTAGAAGGTGAAATCTTAACCCGAATGAGATCAAATCTTAGGAAAGGGGAGTGGTTATGGAGGAATTGTTTGTGAGGGATGCTTGCAGCCTGGTGCTACGCTTTGTCCTTGCTTTGTGCGATCCTCCTAACCTGCAATGTCCTCCCTGCAACCTGCGATTATTCAACAGAGATTAGGTCTATTTTCTTTTTTTTCTTTGAGAGATAGCTGGGGCACCTCTAGGAGGTTTTCACCCTCACTGCCTGCCCCGGGAGCCTCTAAGAGGTTTTCACCCAAGGATCCTTTTTTTTTTTTTTTATGCTCAAGCTGTGGGTGGAGTGGAGATAGGGCCCTGCTCCACTACCAACACTAATTTATCCAGAGTTTCAATGAACTCCTGCTTAGAAAGGGGCTTCCTGTATATTTTTAATCGATGCCCATTGACGAGCATGGGGATGGCTTCTTCGTCGATGGTCCTGATAAGGACTGAACCATTGTTGTTGCATTTCTCCACTGTATATGGTCCCAACCACCTTGTCCTCAGCTTCCCTTTGAAATCCTTGTATCCTGAGTCATATAACAACACGCAATCTCCCTGCTGAAATTGCATTTCGTTAAGGTGCCGATCATGCCATATCTTTCTCTGGAGTTGGACCACTTCTAAATGGAGGAGGGCTTGCATTCTCTGTTCATCTAATCCATTCAGTTGCAGTAATCTTTCTCGTTGTGCATGGCTAAGATCTAGATCCAGCTGAGCTGCCACCCTCGATGTGTTGTACTTGAATTCTATGGACATCAAAGCCTTCTTCCCGTAGACCAGCTCATAAGGTGTGAAACCTGTTGTCGTTTTCCAAGTGGTGTTGTAGGCCCAGGTGGCCTCAACCAAGCGATCTGTCCAATCTTTTCTGCTGCTGCTCACCGCTTTAGTCAAAATCTCTTCCAAAGCTCTGTTAGTGACTTCCACCTGCCCGTTTGCTTGTGGATGGTAAGGGGTGGAAGTTCTCTTAATCTTGTGATGAGCGAGCAGGTCTTCAATCAGGTTAAAGGTAAATTGACTTCCTTGATCTGTGAATAATTTTCTTGGGTAGCCAAACTTGTAAAAGATATTTTCCCTCAAAAACTCAGCCACTTTTTCTTCTGTCGCTGCCTTGATTGCCTTTGTTTCTGCGCACTTTGTCAGGTAGTCTGTGCACACAATGATGTAAGATTTTTGTTTTGAAGGAGGGTTGATAGGACCCACAAAGTCCATGCCCCACTTCTCAAATGGCTCGAAAGTCACTTGAGTTTGGCGGGGCATTTCATCCCTCGGAGTCGGCTTCCCCATCTTTTGACATCAGTCACATTGGCTGATGTATCTTCTAACATCTTGATGAAGAGTGGGCCAATAATATCCTGCCTGTAGAATTTTGAAGGCGGTCCTTTTTGCTGCAAAATGGCCTCCACAAGGTCCATCATGACAGGTCAGAAGGATGTCAAAGACTTCCTCCTCCCTAACACAATGTCTCAAAATCTAATCTAGGCCATGTTTAAACAGGTTGTCCCCAATCCAAGTGAATGGTGCACTTTTCCTTACAACCTTACTCTTCTCTTTTGAGTATAGGTGTGGAGGGAACTGTGATGAAACCAAGTAATTTGCTATATCAGCAAACCATGGAGAGAGTACTGAGATAACAAATAGGTGTTCATCTGGCATTTGATCATCCACCATCCCTTCTTCACCTGCAGGCAAATCTAGTCTAGATAGAAAATCAGCAACAAAATTTTCCTTACCTGGCTTGTCAACAATGGTCAAGTCAAATTACTGCAGTAAAAGTAAACATCTAATGATACGAGAATTTACATTAGGTTTATTCATCAAATACCTAATCGCAGCATGGTCAGTGTGTACGAATATTTGATAACCAGCGATGTAGTGTCTGAACGTGTTTAGGGAATGGACTACAACTAGGAGCTCTTTCTTGGTTACGGTATAGTTTAATTCTGCCTTGAACAGGTTTTTGCTAACAAAATATATGGCATATTGTAACTTCTCTTCAACTTGTCCTAAGGCTGCCCCTATGGCTTTGTTCGAGGCATCAGTGTGGATGTGGAAAGGTAGGGCCCAGTTAGGACCTCTCAAGACTGGGGCAGTTACCAGCTTAACCTTCAACTCATCCAGAGCCTCTTGACAGTTGTCAGTCCATAAGAACTCAACATCTTTCCCCAAAAGACCAAACAATGGAGAGGCTAGCTTACTAAAATCTTTAATGAATCTTTTAATAATATCCTGCCAAGCCTAGAAAACTCCGAACATCTCTTACCTTTTGAGGAGGTGGAACCCTTTGGACGATAGCAATTTTGTTGGGATCCACCTGTAATCCTTGCTGAGAAATTGTATGACCTAGCACTGTCTCTTCAGTCATCAGAAATTCACATTTTTTAGGATTGAGGGACAGATTCATTCCAATACACTTTGTTAAAACTTTTCCCAGGTTAGTCAATGCTTTTTGGAAGTTGGACCCATAAGGAGTAAAGTCATCCATACAGATTTCCACTGAATCATGAACCAGCTTAGCAAATATGCTCAGTACTGCTCTCTGGAAAGTGGCAGGAGCGTTGCATAGCCCAAAGGGAAGGACCCAGTAGGCAAAGGCACCCCATGGACAAGTGAAGGTGGTCTTATCTTGGACTTCTGGGCTGATTTGGATCTGATTATACCCACTGAACCCATCTAGGAAAGAAAATAACTTCTTCCCTGCCAGTCCATCTAACACTTGATCTATGAAAGGCAAAGGGAAATGGTCCTTCTTGGTGGCTTTGTTGAGTTCTCAGTAATCTACATAGATTCTCCACTTCCCATTTTTCTTGGGCACAAGCACCAGTGGAGAAACCCACTCGTTGTCAGAGATGGGGTAGATGAATCCAGCGTCCAACAACTTTTGCAATTCTTCTTTGACAATGTCCTTAAGGGCTAGATTCATTCTCCTCCGAGGCTGCCTGACTGGTTTACAATCCTCGTTAATGTAAATGTGATGGGTACAGACCGAAGGGTGGACTCCTTTCATCTCCTTATAGCTCCAAGCGAAAGCATCCAAATGGTGGTTCAATAAGCTACATAGCTCCTTCTCCTGAGAGGGAGATAGCGATGCGCTGATCTTCAAGGTTCTTTCAGAGCCAAATTCCACATTCTTAACTCTGGGAGAGGTCGGATCAGCCACACAGAGGTTCACTAAAGCGCTGGCTTGGGTACCTTCCACCAACTCCTCTAATGGCAGCACACTGGAAGGTGGATTTTGAATCAAATTCTCAATCAGGTCATCCTCAGTTTGAGGACCTCCCCGGTTGGCTTCCACTGTGCACACTGGTGCAGAGTAGACTTCATCCTCATCTCCCTCCTCCAACCAGAGAGGTAAGTCTTGTTCTAGCAGAGGTTGGGCAGGAGGATATAGGACTAGCTGTTTGGACATAGGCCCATTCTTGATGGTCATGCTCCCAGCTTGACAACTGATGTAAGCATCCGCAGTAGCTAGCCAAGGCCTTCCCAAAATGAGGGGGTATCCCGTGAGTTTTTCCTTTGGCTGAAGGACCAAGAAGTCTGCAGGGTACTCCCAAGAATCAATAGAGACCATGACATCTTCCACAATCCCTTCGAGAGTCACAGTGGAGTAGTCTGTTAATTGTAGTACTGTCGAGGTCTTTCTTAAGGAACTCTGAAGGTTAAGTTTGAGCATAGTGTCCCTGGTCATCACATTAATGGCAACCCCTAGATCAATCAGGGTGTGGGGGATTATGGTGTCATTGATGTGGACATCAACTACAAGACTCCCAGGGACCAAATATTTTGGATGGATTACTTGTCCCAACATTAGATCGGACAGTTGTCCTATGACATTGATAGTTGGGGCATCTCTCTTGCGCCTGCCTGGGTGCTTGAAACACTTCTCCTTGATCAATTTGTTGTAGATTGGTACATCTTTTATGGCTTGGAGAAGTGGTATTTTTACACACAATTGTTTAAGTTCTCCCAGAAGTTCAGTCTCCTCTCGCTTTGGTTGCGTGGTTGCCCTTAGTCTCTCAGGAAAGGGTGGAATGGCTTTGGGTTCACTTTCCTGTTTCTCTTCCTCATCCTCTGGAGGTTGGCGATTTGGAAGGACCTTCCGAGATCGTAGGTTGATCTCCTGAATCTCCATAGCATAGGTAGGGCATGTTCTCTCTCTAGTATATACGTGTTGGGCCTGTTTGTTGTTGGGGTTCGGGTTTGGTTAAGCAGGCATCCGGGGTTGTCTTGGAGGAGCAAGAGGTAATGGTTGTGGTTGAGCGGGTGGTGGAGGCAAAATAGCGGGAGGAGAGTTGTATTGGGGCCTCCACCCTGACTGGGGTGCATTCCACTGAGGTTGTGGCTAAACATGAGAATGAAATGAATGAGCAGCAAGTTGAGTATGGTATTGAGATGGATAAGACCAAGGAGGGCGTGCGGACCAGGAAGGATGAGCAGGGAGACCCCAAGAAGGTATGTGAGCGGATTGGTTGGGGTTGTAATAAGTTTGGGATGTCCCTTGCATCCTTTGTTGCTAAGGTCTGGATCCATGCTGCCTCCTTTGGTTGAGGAAGTAGAGTGGTTCAGTGGCTCCTTCAGCCCCTTGGTACATAGCTTTAAGTCTGGGTAAGGTTGGGCACTGGTTTGTAGGGTGGTGTTCCTCACAAATGAAACATACCTCTACTGAGTGCAATGGACACTCGTTCTTAAGATGCTTCCTTGTACACCTGGGACAAAACATGGCCAAAGCCCTCTCAGCTTCCTCTTTCTTCTGTTGGATTCAGAAAGTATCCAGTTGCATGGCAATGGTTTGTATCACCTCACTTTTAAGGTCTTCCATCTGATTTTTAAACTCATGTTTAGAGAAGGTGGCGCTAGTTGAAAGTGGATTCCCCCTACCTCTTTTTCGGGATGCCCTAGAGTGGTTTCTAAACACAGTCTTTATGTCATCATAAGGTAGTTGGTAAATGTATCCTCCAGCTAGCAAATGGAGGATATCTAGATGGTCTTCAGGGATTCCTCGGAGGAGAACCAACTTCAGAGATTTAGGGTCAAGTGTGCACTTGGCCCTTTTATAACTAAGTTGGAAGCTTTCTTCATAGTATTCTAAGGATTCATCACTTCCCATGGTCATCTGAAAGATTTCTCCCTTCGTTTCCTTTGACCTACAGTAGTCCTGGTATTTGTTGTTAAAGGCTTGCTACATTTGAGCCCAAGTTGTGATATTGTTTCTAGGTAACCCCATGAACCAGTGTAGTGCTGCATCCTTTAGGGTAGAGGGAAAGAGTTTCAACTTTTTCTCATCTTCTTCATAGTCATAAGTTCGACAGAGGACAACAAACTCAAACAAGAAGGTATCAGGGTCTTCAGTGGTCAATCCATGGACGTGAGGTAAGGCTGGGGGACTTATGTTTTTCAGTTTGGTGTCCCCATTGGTCTCTCGGATGGGAAAGACACCTTTTATTCTCTCCTCATCTGCTATACCATTTCTGTGTTCAACCATGGTCTCAAGAGGAATGTTCTCTTTCTCTTCTTTTGTTATAGGATCTTCGTATATCTCTCGAGGTTCACCAATAGATTATTCTGGATCACTGCCACCAAAGAAGAGAAGGGTGACTCAGTGATGTGGTGGGGGTGTTGGGTAAGAATTTTCCAGTGTTGTCTCTGTTCCTACGAGGCATGAAATGGAAATCTTTTTGGTTGATTTTTGTTTCTTTTTCTGCTTGCACCTGCAAAAACTAAAATAGATTGAACTGAAACTAACTAAAATCTATCTTGCTGAAATGAAAATGCAGAATTGAAATGAAAGCAGGAAATGACTAATCTATGCTGTTGAATTGAAATTGCGGAATTGAAATGCTAATCTATGAAAGCAGGAAATATCTAATCTACGCTTGCAGAAATGAAATGAAAGCAGGAAATGTCTAATCTACTTTTACGGAAATGAAGTTACATAATGGAAATGAAACAACTATTCTACGCTTGCTGAAATAAACTATTGAGCAGAAGGTTGCAGTAGAAAATAGAAGAAAAGCAACAATCACAAATAATCTGACGCTTCCCTGGCAACGGCGCCAAAAATATGGTGGGCTCCAGTATTGCAGCAATAATGTTGCATCTCCTGGGACTCCCTTCTTTACTTTTATCAACCTGGTAGTTAATAACAAACTTGGAAGCGACGGTGCTATATGCAGAAGTACTAGCTCTTGCTGCAGGCTGTCGCTTGATCAGCTGGCACAAATCCGCTAAGAGCTTAAGCCAACTTCTATGAGCTCTTAGAAGAAGCTTTTAATTGTGATGGATGAAATCTAACTCAAAGAGGCTAATCTACTTGCAGAAAGAAGCGGAAAGCTGAAAGGAAATGCAAACCCTAGCAAACCCTAGTTTTACCGACTAACCCTACTGGTGCAAGAAAAGGGATGAAAGATGCCGAAATGGATGTCATTGACTCTTGGAAAGGTAAAGTGCATGTGACTAAGCTACTTCTGAAGTGAAATTTGAGAAGGAACATCTTTTTGTATTTTTGAGTAATCTTGTAGAATTATTATGCATGCGCTTTAACGGCTTTTGACTGTGTAGAGGTTGATTGGCGAAATGAAATGGGGTAGGCGATTGTAGGAGGCTGGGAAGGTGAAAAGAGGGCCTAAGGGATGTCTATCACCCTTCTAAAGAGTTTCACAACGATCAGATCTCAAAAAACTGCTCAAGTGATCTTCTACAAGAAGTCTGCAGGGGTTCTACAGGATGTTCCGAAAGAGGATTTTGGAGGATTGATGGTGGAAAAATGGTTGAAAAGTGAAAATGGAGGTTGGATGAGGATTTTAAGGGGTCTAGGACCTAGTGAATGAGGCTGAGGAGTGATTAAGGTGTTTGGATTTGTTGGAGGATGGAGGGAGCAATGATGCAAAAGAATGTAGAAATTAGGGCAAAGTGAGAAAATGTGGCAAATGAAGGGCAAGAATCTGAGTTAGGGGATGTAGCAGGTTGCATTGATGGAGGAAGGGTAGGCAGGGAGGTATCACAGGTATTCTGCACATTATTTTCTAAAATTGATCAAACGAAGACTAGGAAAACCAAAGGTCTAGCTATTTTGACCTAATTTGACCTAAATACCAGAAATCATGATGGACGTAAGTTTATTGGAAGAAAATCATGTAAGACAACTATGAAAACCAAGCAAGAACAGATCTAAGCATGTAATCACAACTAGTATCAACTTTCCTAACTAAAAATCTAACACTAGCATTTGCATGAAAAGGCGAAAACAATGTTTTTGTGGCAGCAAGTATGCCTTGGTCTCAGCACATGGTCCCAAGGAGGGGGAGATGAGATCAAGGGTTGCTTGGTGGCCTTTTTGTAGGTATTTTCCTTTACCAAACTATCAAATCAACCTGAAGCATGAAAAACTATCTCAATCATCACAAACGACCTAAGTAACCAAGCAAGATTTTAATCTAAGTAGCAGAAATTATTCTAGGAATGCAGCAAAAACATATAAAAGGACAGAAAAGGAGGTAATGGAACTTGGGTTGGGCCCAACCCCAAGAGTTACAACCTCCTGAAAGAAGCTCAGAGCTGATGCAAAGTGAAACTGATCTTCATTACTCAAAAAATAACCATGTCACAAAAATGTTTACAGCAAAAGCTCGAAAATGAGCTAAAAGGTAGAGCAACACTAAAGTGCGAAAATACAATTGTTCAAGAGTTAGACTACCAAGGCTAGAAGCCTTCCTACATATGCACCACAAGGACCTCCAACAACCCTCCTTAACTCAAGGGGCTCAACTACTCAAAACTGCAAGTAATCAACCACTTCTCAAAAGCTGCTCGGTTGCCCTTGGAAATCATCTTTGGTGGGTTGCTGAACTCCGAGCTGATGGTGGTGATGAGCCCCAAAATTGGTAACAATTTGGGCTCATTTGGCCTAATTTTCATTGTTCAGTCCTTGTTCAAATCCATCATTTTCTATAGTTTATGCATTATTTTTAGTATGTTTGTGTCTTTGGTAC